>OZ038477.1:127149968-127209968 GCA_964036315.1 Acanthosepion esculentum | reverse complement strand
TTAAGGATGAGTCTCTTTTTTTTTTTTCTTTTTTTTTTTTTTTTTAAAATTAACACTTACCACTGTATCGGTCAGGTAGCAGGATCTGAACATATCTGACCCCACCTGCTTTTGCTTGCTGGTACCGACTTTCTTTTTTATTATATACATTTTCATTCATAAAGCCACTAATTATGCAGATGTGATTTGACTACATGCTTTACTGTCATCTGACCATGTGTATCATTGCCACAAGCCATAATGTTCATTATACTCTTCTCTAGAATTTTTATTATTAATTTTTGATTCGATTTTCTTTGCCTAAATAGTAGTTGTAATAACTTTATAATAGCTTTATAATAATATAATAGCTTTATGTAATATTTGTTGCCTAAATAGTAGTTGTAATTGCTTTAAGTTGTTCAAATTTCTTAGCAGAAACATTATCATTAATATTTAACTAGTTTTCCTTTTGTTTTATTTTTATTGTTTTCTTTACTACAATGATTATCATGGATCAGATCAGAAATAAAGAAATCAAAACGTTTCTTGTTTGGTATGACTTTATTTATGACACCATAAACAGTAATATTATATTTTCTTTTCTTATATTTTTTTACTGCTTTTAAAAAAATAAAATTCCAGGTATTACATGACCCCTAATTTAATATAGGTAGAATAGGATTACTTGCAATTGATGTGAGACCTTGATACTCGCTTACAAATGTTTACTTAATCACAATAACCATTTTACTGTTGATCTAGCTAAATGCAGCCATCAGTTCTATTTTAATAGTTTCACTCTTTGCACTTCTTGCCTGTGGGACGCCCTTCCGATTTCTTGCTTCCCTGCCACCTACAATCTTCAAGAATTGAAATGCAATGTCTTGCTTCCAAAATCATGTTGCTTTGTCCTTTTCCTCACTTCTCATCACTCAAGTTTTCTTATGCTTTTTCACCCCCTATGACCTTGTGGTATTGTCACCTTGCTCAAGGTGAAATGATTGAGAAAAAAAAATAGGAATATGTGAGAGAGATAATGAAAAGACAAATCTTACTAAGAACTACAAAAGATAGGAAGTTTCAGAGAGCCATGATCACCAGTGTTTTGTAGGGGCACAGCACATAGAAAAATCACCACTTGAGAACAGGACATTTTTATGTGATGTCATATCAGCAAAATATCTCATCAGCTGCTCCAGAACAGTCACTATCTGCAAATTGTGTTGACTATCCCATTTACTCTTAGAGTAAGAAGACCGGGAACACAAAGATTTATCAGTTAAGGAATCAGTTGATTTTATTTTTTTTAACAGATTAGAGCACTGATCTTTGATGAAATAATGAGCCATTGTTTCTTTTTTTTGTTATATGACCATAAATTTAATTTACCGAATTGAATTGTGAACTGAATTTTGAAATCATTTTTCTATAATGTTAAATTTTGTGTTGACTTAAACATTTTTTTTATTTTTTATTTTTCAGGTCCTCTTAATTGATAGTAGGTCTTTTCTGGAATTTAACACCTGTCATATACGCCATTCTGTCAATGTCTGCTGTTCAAAGCTTGTTAAAAGGCGCTTACAGCAGGATAAGGTAAGATTTTTGCAAGAAAGGGAATATCAAAATTTCTCTTTTTTTTTTGTATTATATAATTCTCTCATTTGTGTATGTATGGGGGAGTTTCCATAATTATCCAGGGAACCTTGGTTAATTTCAACTAGATGTTTTATGAATTTTTTTTATTTTATTATGAAATGTGTATTTAGAAAAAGAAATTAATTTCTGCAGGGGTTGAATTATGAATAATACAGTAGGGTATGATGACAAACTTCTCAAAGTTAATTATACAACTGCTCATCATGGCTGAAGAAAATTCAGGGTCTGTTCAGTGATGATTTAATGTTACTATCTTGGTTTGGAGGTACTGAATGTTACTATCTATTTTTCTTTTCTTTTTTAAGAGTTAGTTCAGAGTGGGGGATCAGCTACTAGGCATCTAGATTTTTGGAAATGGTCACAGAGTAAACAAGTTTCCTCATTGCTGTCTCATTGCTGACCGGGTAACCCCACAGAAGAGTGTCTATTCATGCATGTGCAGTAATTACATCTTTGATGAGTTACCAAATTAAATTGAAGCTGCACAACCTTTTTTTTTTTTTTTTTTGAGATGTTGAAAATGGCTGGATACTTTCCGGACAGACTGTATACCTCACTCGCCATATATAGAGTATTTTGTATTTGGAACTAGGTACAGATGGTCAGAGAAGGGAATTTGGTCATTGGGTTATCAAGGTGTCATCTAATGTTATTACCCAGTGTTATGAAATGGCATTGGCTGGAAGAGCAAATAAATCTTGGTTTGTTTACAAGTAGATGGCCAATATGCGGGCAGAGAATTATTTTCTCTTTTTCTCTGACCCTTTAAGGGCATGCAGCGCCTTTCCAGCAAGAGGGGAAGTAACTCTGATTGGAGTCCAGGGAAGCTCAAATGCAACACATTTAAAACATTAGATTTTGTGAAGTCAGGGAATCAAATATTGATATCCTTCATGAGTGGCCTGGATTAAATGCCTGTTATTGATCGAGACATTTCAATGGATAGGTTAAACAAAATCTCTCCTGATAATGCGAATAACCATTTGTTATTCAAAAGGAAGGTTATAATTTTTCCAAAATCTATAAGATGTGTTTGAAAATAATAATAATGTATTCAAATGCATTTTTATATCTTACTATTTTATTATAAAATGTATAATAAACTATATTTATTTCTCTATTATTCTAAAGACCGTGGCTATGAATATGGGTCGAAACAAAAAAGTTCCCAATTGAACCTCACAGCTTCTTAAATGGGTCATGTCTCTTCACTCTATCATTTTCTTTTATCTTCTTTGCTTCTGTTTTTGCATAACCTTGTGCCAGACTTGTCAAAAGTAGGTCAAAAGAACCAATTATAAAGATAGGTTTGTTTGATAAAAAGTAATTTGAAATTCACAGAAGTTAAATACAATAATAATATAGGAACTGTGCCCAGGTCTGGTCAATGAGGATTCACACCTGATTTCTTTTAAGGACAGGAGAGTATAGTGGGCCTCCTGTGATTGTATGGTATTTACCATAACAGCAACATTTCCTGAACATTCACATTCTTTTGTTGTTCTCTTGTGTGTATAGAATGTTGATTGCAATTTCTCTTCTAAGTGGAGTCTTTGCTAATCAAAGAATTTCCTGCTGCTTTCATATTTCTGCTTTCAATAGAGCATTATAATGTTCTCTGGTTTTAATCAATAATAGCAAGCAAGTTAATATGGAGCCTGGATGAAGCGATTGAGGGTAAGGGTCAAATGGCTGGCATCCTTGGAAAGTGAACAGAATTGGCTTTTATGCTCGCTATTCTGACCTCTTTGTTTGCCAAACCCTCTTTTACTCTCTATTTTTCTTTCTCTCCACACCCTTTTATGTTTCTTTATAGAGCCAGCTTTAAGTCAATAGGATCCATTGCTCCCATTTGGGATCTGCACTTCAGGGGGCCCCTGTGCATGCTTAATTTACTCTACTCTTGTTGAGTACAAATGGCAACATATTGCAACATACTACATTGTAGTTTTTATAGAGAAAACAAATGACTTCAGTTTTCTTTTGATTTCTATAAAAAAATGTAGTTAGTCTTTACTGTTGATATTTTAAAAATATTTTTATTTGAATTAAATGTGTTCAAGTTCATTTTTATGACTTTCTGTTTTATTATAAAGTTTACAATAAACTATATTTATATCTGTATTATTCTGCAGACCATGTCTGTGAATATGGGTCCCAACAAAAAAGTTTCCAATTAGACCCCACACCTCCTTAAATTGGTTATGATCACTCACTCTTTCATTTTCTTTTTTGCTGGCTCTTATTTTCTTTGCTTCTGTTTTTTTATTTCTTTCTCTCCTTTTACATTTTTTCAATTCACATCCATTTTTCTTTTCTGTCTCTGAAAAAAAGTTAATTGAATCAATGCCAAAGAAATAGTTTTAGCTTTAATACAGATAAAGAAAATCATAGAAATTTTTGGTGATAAATAATTTGGAACATGGTTAGGGGTGGGGGTCAACTTGCTGAAAATCTTTATATGTACCAAAGCTGAACTCATGATTTCTCTTACTTTCTTCTAAATTGCTTATCTTCTGACGTCAGTTGTATTGATAAGAATTGGTGACCGACTGTCCCTTGTTGGCAGTAGCTTCTCTAAAGGGAGATTCACTTTTGGTCTCTTTTTTTTTTTTTTTTTTTTAGATTTTATGTTTCCTTTTGCTTGCTTGTGTATTTGATTTTTTCTGTTGCCTTTTATAGACAAATGTATTCTCTTATTGCGCCTAATTTAAATCCTGTCAGTTTTGAACATATTCAACCATATAGCAAATACAAAATGCTTCCTCTTCATAGATGTAACATTTGTCTTTTTATTTTTCATATTCCGTACATTAATTCTTCCATAAACTGGAGCTTAGTGTATCTACCCTTTGTATGGATTTGAGCTTTACTCTTTATTATGTCAGTGATGATGAATGTCAATGATTATTATTGTTTTTTTTTTAAATAGGCTTTAATCAGATTTGGAATTCTCTTGGATAGAGAAGTCATTTTATGTTCTAGTTTATGACTTCAACAAGGCTTAAGTCTAGCTTTAATAGACTAATATAATCACACATAGTGTGTGGATGCTATTATAGAGTGAGTGGTCATTATAGGGTGCCTGCAATAAATAATTACGAGAAAAAGAAAAGAACAGGCTAAAAAAATAATACAAAGCAAGCAAATGAAATATGCAAGGCAAATTATCAGTAATAAGGCAAA
Source organism: Acanthosepion esculentum (assembly GCA_964036315.1). NCBI lineage: Eukaryota > Metazoa > Mollusca > Cephalopoda > Sepiida > Sepiidae > Acanthosepion > Acanthosepion esculentum. The sequence goes on along the minus strand of OZ038477.1, from coordinate 127,205,144 downwards.
ACAACAGTAGTCTGGCAAAATGTTTACAAACTAAGAATTGGGGTTGACACACTATTAAGTTCAGATGAACAAACATAGTATTTTGACTTCAAGGCAAGACAGATCAGGACTGAGAGATAACACCAAGAACTGGCTTGCTTTATTGGCTAGGAAGAAATCCCAGCATGCATTTATGTGATTCTGTTTATAAACTGGAAAGGGGGAAAGTATTTTGCAATCATTTCACTATGGGATTAGAACCAACAGCTATAACTATTGCAATACAGATGAAATGGGTAGAGTTTGAATTTTGGATGATGCTGTTCATTTCTCACTTTGCACCAATGGCCTTGAGAAAAGAATGAACTCACTTGTTCCTATCCTATCCTATTGTTATATATTTTGCCATTCCCTTATCATTCTCTCTCTCTCTCTCTCTCTCTTATTTGTTTTCCTTTAAATTATGGCTCTTCATAGCTTTCTTCATTGCTCTTTTTTCTTTGTCCCTTCTGTCTCTGATGATACTTGTTCCTCCATCTATTGGCATAAACTTGTTAAATAGGTTACTTGCTATTTTCCTCTGCTTTTAATGTGTCCTGAGAATGTTAAATTCTCTCAGCCTCCTCTCCTCATTCTAAAGAATTTTGTCTGTCTCTTTCTGTTGTGTTCCAATAATTTTCCTTGGAAATGTAAAGACTGTTGTCCCTCTTGAATGGTTGAGGTTCCTTATCACCAATATGGTATATCATTTCATGTCAAGTTATGTAGTTCCTCAACAAGTGACTGACCTGGAAACTAAGAACTCCTAAGAGCACCACCACTGTGTAGGATTCTTTATATAATGTTCTACTAGCCACTACTTGTAACACTTACTGGAACAGTTTGAGAGGGAGAGAGAGAGAGAGAGTGATGACCAACACTTTGGTTTGTTTATGACCACTTTCCTTTTAGTTCCTGTTTTTCTTAGGCCTTCCACAGCAGAGAATGAGTGCTGGAGCATGTCATTCATTTATAACTACCTTACCTGTTTCACCTGTAAAACCCATTGTCAAACTTGATAAGTAATAATAATATAGACATTGTGTGTGTCATTAAATATGAGAATGAATAAAAATGGAATGTTTGTGCATTTCCTGAAAGATTATAGTAATGAATAAATATCTACATGTGTGTGAAATGACTTGGCTCTAAAGATACTTTCAATAATTTTGATAAATGATGGTCATTCTCAGAGTTGTTCAAGCAATTGAACTCTTTGTTGTATTCACACTTTGGATGATGTGTTTTGCAGTATTTTTCAGTCTTAAAGAATGAAGGACTCTGTGGTATGAGGTCCAAAATAATAAGAAAGGGCGCATCACTAGAGAGTAAGGAAATTGAATAAAGTTGCCAAAATTAACCTTACTGACACAGTTATAATAATGGTGAAATTAGCAGTTTCCATCCAAGAAATATTCAGCATTCATTGACTGAACAGTTAATATAGAATTCAGTTGAATTTCATAAAATCTTTTTTTTTTTATTTTTGTAAATCCACCTTATGGCATTGAAACACCAGTTCTCATATACAGGGGGCCGACCTTATTTTTAGGACACTTTGAAAAGTGTACTTAAAGGTGTTTTTTGCTGCCAAGAGCTTTTGTGTTGATGAGTAGGTAGTTCAGCAGTAACTGTCCATTAATGCTATGAACATTGATTGATGTGTTTGTCTTTGGTTTCATGTTTTCTTTATTTTTATTTCAACTTAGGCGACACTATTTTTCGGACATGACACAAATTTCGGGATTTTTAATGATTTAGTCGTCGAACGTCTACAATATTCAAATTTTCTGCAGGTAAATTGAACCCTGACCATTACATTTGAGTATCTTTACCATTCACTGTGAAAACGTATTAAAATCCTGAAGAAGAATGCATTCAAAAGAAGTCATCAGTTGGTCCAAAAGAAGAGAGAAGACGGGCTCAGCATCCGAAAGATTGCCGCTGAGATGAAGCTACCAAAGTCAACAGTTGAATACATGCTAAGTACAGACTATGAGCAGAAGAGAGGACGGAAAAAAACAATTTCCAAGAGAACAGAAAGAAGAATGAAGAGGAGTGTTACGAGGTTGTTATCATCTGGAGAAAAGGTGACAGCGAAGAAAGTAAAGGAGAAGTGTGAACTTGACGTCAGTGTTCGAACTGTACAAAGAAAGCTACACGAAATTGGACTTAAGTATGCTAAAATCAAGAAAAGAATTACACTAACAAGAAAACACAAGGAGGCAAGGCTGGAAAGCGCCAAAAGATGGATAACAAACCATGTCGACTTCAAGAAAGTGATATTTACTGATGAAAAACGTTTTAAGTTCGATGGACCTGATGGATGGTGTACATGATTGAGAAAAGGTGAACCTGTTATTCTCAACAAGAGACAGATGGGAGGAGGAGGAGTCATGGTTTGGGGTATGGTATTTCTGAATGGAAACTTGTGGCTCGAGTGGTTAAAAGGACGTTAAAATAGCTTGAGCTACAGAGAACTTTTGGAAAAGAGAGCCCTACCACTCATAGAAAAAGAAATGGTAAGTAATTTTATTTAGCAGCAAGATAACTGCAGCATCCATGTGGCCAAATCAGTGAAAAATTGGATGTGTGAAGCAAATATAACTACTCTGGAATGGCCTGCAAGAAGTCCAGACTTAAATTTAATTGAAAACATATGGGAAATGCTTGCAGAGCTTGTTTACGACGGGCCAGAAATAACCAGAGAGGCTGAACTGTGGCAGCGCATAAAAGATGCTGAAAATAGACTGCTAGAAACACAAAGAGACGTTATTATCAATATGTACGAACATTATGAAGATAGACTGATAGAAGTCATTGAAAAAAAGGGTGATGCCGTAGACTATTAGCATTGTTTCTGCAATGTCCGAAAAATACTGTCGCCTTTGTAATGTGAAAATTTGTAAAAAAATAAAAATACTTCTAATTTGAATTCTGCTTTTCCATTTGTAGTATTGAAACAGTTTTTAAATGTTATTGCCATTACACTAAAACAGTACAGACTGCCTGTGCTACCTAAAACTTGAAAAAATAAAGTGTCTGAAAAATAGTGTCTGCCCCCTGTAATCACTAATGTTAAGCAATATCAAACCTGGTCAGTACCTAGATGGGTGACTGCTTGGGAATACCAGGGGCTGTAATCTTGGATGTGCAGATGGTGTAATGAATAATGACTCAGAATTGTTAATTGGAGAGCCAAGTTCCAATTTCAATTGGATTTGTTATATTCACTTAGGCACAAATACTCTTGGGGAAGGTATGAATCCGCATCTTAAAAGCTATAGTTTAATTAGTAAAACTTGTATCACTAAATCATTATTATCTTCCCCCATTTTTTCTGGCTTTAAATAACCTGTAAAGGGTTGAGAAGCTATAGAAAACAAACGAATTGGTTTTTGTACATCTTTTTTTCATGAAATTAGACTTCTCACTGTTATAGAAAATATTGATGGGAGTTTCCTTTCAAACTTGTTGCTTTTGGTAGTGTGGACAGTTAAATTTGTCTAAGTCAGTATAAATTTTTAGCTGGTTGTACATTTCTTTGCTCAGCAAAGTAAAAACTGGAGAACATTTCTGTTTATAAAAATAAGCAATTATCTGAACTTGAGTTGCTGTGAATAAATTTGGTTTTGTGAATGAGGTGAGTTATTCAATGTATTTGTCACTTAGATCTTTTTTTTTTTTTTTTTTTGCTTATGCTGTTATTTGCTTGAGAAACCAACCTCAGCCTTCTTCATTATATGTTGTACACTTGAAGGAGACAATAGAATGAATCGTTTGGTACATAGTAACAGTAAAAGTAAAATCAGGAATTTAATATTTCAACAAATACTTTGAAGCACAGCTTTGGTTATGTATTTGAACTCCTTCTACTATCCTCCACTTTGTGACACTTAATTGTGTCAACCACTCGACAGTCACCTTCTTTTTTCAAGGCTCATCTGGGCATTTCACTATGATGCTTTCCATTAAAATATCATGGTAGGATTGTTGACATATTAACTACTGGGTGGAGGATGTACAAAAGAATGGTATTCAGGATTCTAGATATTCTCATTTGTTTTGCTACCTGCTTACCTATTAACTGACTCCTGTTCTTATCTTCCATCAGTTGAGTGGGGTGTGAAATATATATACTAAAGAAATGATCATACTAGAAAAAAACAACTCTAGAAATCCTGATAGATGGGATGGTATTCCATGCTTGTCTTTTATGTAGACCAGGTTATGCCCAATAGATATAAACCAATATCAGTTACTGATATTTACACACACACACACACACACACACACACTGTAGGCCAAAAGGTTGGAGATAGCCTCTGGATTTAATAATTAGTAAGTTTTGTTCTTTCTTTGGCAGCTTAACACCTACTATGCTAAGATGCTAAAACTTTTGTGGATGGCATCCAATTTTTTTTAGAGAGGGTGTTACCTAAAATTTAAAATTTGCCAAATCTAAGATTACCATCAGCCAGCAAGGTAAAAAAAAGAAATAAAATTTTAAGGGAAATTTATACAGTAATGAGTTAATTTTGTTGTTGTTATTATTGAATATATATATATATATATATATATATATATATATATATATATATATATATATATAATTGTAGCCCTCTCTGTTTGTTATCAAACTCTTCCTAGGATTTTGGAGATTGACCCCATAACCATATATATTCTGAAACTACTCAGGGTACTTGGTGTTGTAACCTAGGGAAGGTTACTGAATAATCTCATGAAGGTTGGTAATGAACGATAATACTTAGGACAAGAACAACACATATAAGATTCACTAGCAGTGCGTAGAAGTAGTCAACTGCTAGAAGTGAGTCAAGAGAATTCCACAATGAATCTCCAACTGCAGACCAACATACAGTATTTACTACTGTATTTATCAGAATGGGGACATACCCATTATCGTTCATAGGTATGCTATAACACTTGGATAAGTATATTTCATTTTGATCAAAGGGGGTCCCTGGCTTTAAATAACCATAAAAACATTAAGCCATAAAAGAAAAAATCAATTAATCAACCTTTTCTCCACCGTGTCTCAGCTATGGGTTAAATAGCAGATAGACTGGGCTCTTGAGTTTTGGGTGGCATCTAGTTCAGTAGCAAGTCAACTCTGAATTCTAAATGGTGGAAAAAGCATAACAATTTAAGAGAATAAAGAAATGGAATTTGAGGAAAGTCATGATTGCCTCTGTCCTGAATGTACTTGGCATAAAAAATAGCATTCATAGGTTATTTTGAATATTTAATGTGAAACTTTGTAAAAGATTTTCAATGTTTACTGGTTGATTCCATTCCCTATCACAGAAAAGAATGTTAGAAATTTTGATCATGTTAACAAGAATTCTTACACAATTATTAAACATTCTAACATTTATATATAAAGTTCTGTTTTTGCTTCTGATGAGCACTTGGGATACAAGGGAAATTTAAAAGGTTTTAGTTAGTAAAACAACCATCACATATATAAAACACAATATGCATCCATAAATTGAAGTATGTAAAATTAGAGACTGGATGCTTTTTTCCTTCTCTCTTTGTAGAAATGGATTTAGCTAAATGATTTATGTGTGATGTAATAGGCAAAGAGTTAGTGTAGCTGTGTCCAACCATAGGATGTTGATAGGATTTAATGCTGTTAAAGCCAGATCCAAAATATGGGTCATTCTATCTCAAAGGTAGCATCTTCGAGGTTTTTCCTTTTGGCAACAGTTACAAAGATATAACAATACAAAATTAATTCTGGACAGACACTGGTGGCATGTGAAAACCATGAGCAGACAAGGTGATGCAAATAACTGGCAAAAATGGTAACCATCCAATGAAGTGGAACATTGCATTATATCACTTCTCAATTCAGTACTGATACCATTCATGAGCTTTTGTAATTGACTAACAAGAGTATCATTAAATACTGTGCTATTAGATAGTGTTCCTCACCTAGTCTAGACTATTGGACTGTGGAAGGTCAGTGCCATTTTGCTTGATCAAATGACTCATGTTTCCAGCTCTTTGGGGTAAATCATTGTTTGTGTAGAAGAGGCTATGGATTCAGCTATTCATCAAGGTGTTCAGCAAGCTATTGACTCAAATAGTGTGGTGTGTGTTCTGTCGTATTTCATAAAGACCTGGTAAAATTGAAGTGTACCTTGACATGATGTATAGATCTTGTTGCAAACATTTTGCACTGCTTTATACTTCTATTTCCTGTGGATAATGGTTTCTTCCAGCAAAATAATGCTGTTTCCTATCATGCACTGGTTTTAGTAACTCCTTTTCAGGTACTCGATTGGCCTCCGTGCTTGCCAGATTTAAACCGCATTGAGTCTGAATGAGACATGTTTACTGACGTCCCTAAATTGCTTGCAGCCATACCCAGTGAGTTAAACTTGATAAGGGTCAGCTCTGGAACATTACTGGATAAGCACCATAATTCCCCATGTATAATATGCATTTTTTCTAAAAAATAATAAGCAAAATCAGGGGTGCATATTATGCACAGCTACAAAAAAAATCTTTAAAAAATTGCCATAAAATAAAATAAGAATTACAGTGTAACCCGGATATAAGAGAGTTATCAGGACGGGAGAATAATTGTCTTATATCCGGGTTTCTCTTATATCCGGGTTTGGTCTATTTTGTTTTATTAACACAGGCTCTAATTTGGGACCAGAGAAAATCTCTCTTATATCCGAGTTTCTCTTATATCCGGGTCTCTTATATCCGGGTTACACTGTATCATAAAACTAAATTAGAATAATATTGTTCTATGTTTAAAACCATTTTTAAAATAAGAGTAGGAAACACTGGCCGTAATGAAATTGGAGAGGTACAATTTATAGGGTTTAATTGCCAAACAAGGGGTGCGTATTATGCACGAGTAGAAGCATTTTCTCACTTTCAGCACAATTTTAGGGGTGTGTATTATGGATGAAGGCATATTATACATGGGGAATTATGGTATATCCACACAAAGATTCCAACATTTGAGGTTCCATGCCAAATAAAGGTGCTATCATTATTAAGGTAAAGGTAGGCACTCAAAGTTATTAGGTCATTGACCAAATAACATGTAGCTTGTTATATTTTGTTATTTGAGTTATAATGTAAAGGCCATTTTGATTTACCCATAATCCTCCTGACACCAGTTTAAACTGACAACTTCTTTTTGCCATATATCTAAACTATAATTATGAACTAAAATTGTTGGAATATTTCACTGAAATATGTTGGAAAATTTCCAAATTTTCATCTGAAATCAAGAAAATATGTATTTAAACAAAATGGTCACAGTTTATGGGGAAAATTATATCATAGGATATAGGTTAAAGACATTATTGACAAAGGATGATTTTAGATTTTAGTTAAATATATACTTGGATCAGTATTGTCTGAAATATTTGTAATGAAGCACTTTGAACCATATTTGTGGGCATTATCAAGTTCCCAGAAACTTATGTATGTTCTTTGTTTTCAACTGTTTTACTTGATGTTTGTCATGAGACTCAAGGCGTTAACCATTGTAAAGATCAGTAATGATTATAAACAGTTTTATTTTTTATTTTACTCTTTGTAGTTTTTGACTATGATTATTTTAGCATTTTCTATACACTGATCCTAAAAAGAAAATTGGAGAATAACATTTTGAGCCTAACCAGAAGTACTAATACTAGTCCATATGGAAATTTAATCACAATGTTTGATGGATGCTATTTTTGTCCTAAATACAAGTGCCTATTTGAAATAGTCAGGTCAATGGGAATTTTTAGATTTATAAAATAAACATTTCCAATCACATAACTAATAGTGCATGTTTTCAGATATTGCATAATTCTTAGAACAAAATTGTTGTGCCATGGGGAAAATTATTTAAAAAATAAGTGTGCTTTACTAAATAAACAGTGTATTAAGGGAACAATTGAAGGAGATAATTGTGTGTTTAGTATGTGATGTAATTGTATAACCCGGCACCCCCATGAATGATTACACTATAGGTAAGTACATACAGATAAAGTCAACTGTCTACGAAAGACGAAGGATGACAGGGAGAGAGAGTGAGTAAGAAGACACAAGCACGTCCGACCTTCCAATTAGTGGCCCTCACTATTAGATTGACCAGTGTGTATAACTGTACCGTATTTCATATTGTACTTGTGTACAATAAACCTTTCTTCTAGTATCCACCTGGTGTTACTTATTTATTCCCTTAGCACAGAATATAACGGTTCCAATGAGGATTGTCGGAACATAACAGTGGCGACGAGGATGTTTGTAATGAACTCACACCAACATAACAGTTCTGACGAGGATTGTCGGAACAACAGTATGCAAGAGTATTGTACTAGTGCGGATATTAAAGGCTTCAGAAATCCAACACTTTTGAAAAAGCGAATCTGTTTTTGTTGAAAGCAAAAAAAAAAGTTCATCTATAGGTTTTAAAAGTGTGCCTTTTCTATAAATATTTTCATGGTAATTGTCCTGATGAACTTTTCTCTTGGATACCTAGACTTTGATTTTTAAGCACAGTACTAGATTAGCGGTAAGGCCTCATCATTTTACAGTTGAAATAGTGAGATGTAAGTTCTATGCTTTTAACAGTTTTTACAGTTGAAATAGTGAGATGTAAGTTCTATGCTTTTAATTTCTTCTATCACACTTCTCATTTGTGGATCTCTCTCTCTTGGCTTCTTTCTTCTCAGCTAACTTTAACCCTTTAAGTTCTGACCACCACTTTATTGTGCTAGAGAAAAATGACTTAATACCCAGCAACCGGTTGAATGGTGGATAAACACTTGCAACTATTTTTATATCTACCGTGAAACATAACATACCAATTATTTGCGAATTTTCACTTGGGAGCTCAGGCAGAAGGGTTAAAATTATTCAGGAACGCAGGGATGAAAGGGTTAATATTAACAAAATTTAAAAGCAGTATCAGTCGTTATATTCTTAATTTTTGTTCTTTTATTGTCCTTTCTCCTTAATAGTAGTTTTTCTCATATTTTCTTACACTCAGTAACCTCTTGCTTTGCTTGGGATGAAATGATTAAAAAGAAAAAAAAAAAAAAAAAAAAATTCCTTCTGCTTTTCTGTATGTATATATATATATATATATATATATATATAGTGTGTGTATGTATATATATATATATATATATATATATATATATATATATATGAGTAATGAATTGGAGCATCTGTTGATTTGAGCCAAACTTTTAAAAAAAGTCTCAAAACAAATTGAGTATATCTAGAATGATTTCCTTCCTTTTAATATGTCTCTCCATGCCATTTAATTGGGCCACTGTGAAGCAACTCAAGTGACATTTTGATTGGTCATTACTGACTCACTCAGCACTTACTCAAACTCACTCAAACCGTATTTGCTGTCTATTATCTTGTAGAGGATAGGTACTTTTCTGTGTCATTTAGTGGATACAAAATTCCAGAATGACTAAAATTATGAAGTCAAGTAATGTGTTGATTTTTAATTGTTTTTAATGCTTAAGGATCAGCAGGACATTTGTTACCTTAATTAAATACCTTTATTGATTAAAAAAAAAAAATTATTTTTTGTTAAATCTGTACAGGTGATGTAATGGACAACAGCTTGAAATGAGAAATTGGAGTGACATTCAATTTTGCATAATTACTTGTGGGAAAAGTATGAATCCATGTCTTCCTCTGAGATATGGGTTTAAATAGTAGCACTTGTACCTGAAAAAAATCATTATTCTCCCCCCAAAAATTGTTAATGCAATATTCACTTGCTAAAAAGAATTATTCTTACAATCCAAAATATACTTTACTTTTAAGTAAACCCACAAAGGGTTGATAAGCTGTAAAAAAACAAATCAATCAAAATTAGTTTTTATTAAATAATAACTTATTTTTTTATTGATTAAATAAGAAGGATTTTTTTATATTCTTTTCCGTACATACTTTTAACATTGAAAATGCATTTATATTTTGTGTGTTTTTGTGTTACTCTGCATAAGCAGGGTAGTCACATAATTAGAGTAAATAGGCTTTATTCCAGTTGTGCCTGCCACTTAACCAGGCTCTGCTTTCTGTAATGGAAAAGAAAATGGGGGCTACCTTATGATCCATTTATGTCTTTGCAAGAACAGTCTTGTTTAGCCATTTAACAAGAGATGGGTTTTATTATTAATATGCAGGAGTTGTTTTCACAAGGTATGAAAATATAGCCTTTAATATTTTTTTTATAATTTTGGTTTCAAAGATTCTGTTTCAATTTCTTTTTCCTAAATATTCCTTGGTGCCATAAATGTATTTGCAATTCTTCCTTGAATAAACTAAACAACTCTATGCAGTAGTTGCTTCTCATTCATTATATCCATGGATTTTTTCCCTAGTGACAGATAAAAATTAAGCTATTATTATAGATGGTAAGCACATTTTTGTTTTGAGTTATTATAACATCAAATTGACAGAGGTCTTTTTCTTGGGTTATTCTAATGTCCAATCAACAGAGGTCTCCGTCTTGGGTTATTGTAATGTTCAATCAGCAGAGGTCTTTGTCTTGGACATTAGAATAACCCAAGACAAAGACATCTGTTGATTGGACATTACAATTATCCAAGACAATCAACAGAGTTCTTTCTCTTGGGTTATTCTAATGTCCAATCAACAGTGGTCTTTGTCTAGGGTTATTCTAATGTCCAATCAACGGAGGTATTTGTTTTGGGTTATTGTAATGTCCAATCAACAGAGGTATTTGTCTTGGGTTATTGGGTTATTGTAATGTCCAATCAACAGAGGTCTTTGTCTTGGGTTATTGTAATGTCCATTCAACAGAGGTCTTTGTCTCGGTTTAATAATTAACAAGTGAAATAATTGGATGTGCAGGTATTGTCATGGTTATCAGCTCAGAAAGAAATCAGTGAGCAGTGGTTGAATTATGGCAGTTATATTCACTTTCGCACTAATACCCTTGGGAAAGGGATGAATCTGTCTATTCTTCCCCTCTCCAGTTTTGTGTAAAACAGAAGAGTGCACTAGTCTCTTCAGCCTTGGTTGACAGCAAGTCGTTGACTTGATAAAATCCCCAACCAGCATCCTTGGTCACTTGTGAGGATGTATCAGCCTGTAAATTTATGCAATGACTGAATTTCTTAAGTAATGTGAGTCAGTCATACTGGAGATGGTACCTTTCTTTGTTTTTGTTTTTTTAAGATGGAACAAATATTAATCAAAAATGAATAATTAAGAATGCTTCATGTAAGAAATCTGAATAATTATCTAGAACTAATATATATCATCACTATAGTTAATTTTGATATTTATTTAAAACAAATACCTGAACATTGACAGCAAAACAAGTCATTAATTGAGAATGCATCAATCTTATATAACTTGTTTGACTGGAGCACATTTGGATAAGAGACTTTAGCTTAAATATATAAAAGGCAGACATACTTATGAAAGCTGATGCGGGGAAGTTTTAAAAAATATTAAGCCCCAAGCACCAGGGGACTTTCCCCCCCATGTAGTACCTGTCCTTTGGGAGGAGGGAGGGGTCATTACCCAGTGCCTGAGGTGTCCCCAAAAGGGAAGTGCTGAGGAAACTTGGGCAATTTTTCCACTCTATTGCTGTTAAACCCACTTTAAACTGGCTTTGTGTGACATTTGGTACTGACCCATGTATATAATAAGCAATATGTAGCCTCCCCCCATATATATATATATATATAATATATATATATATATATATATATATATATATAATATAGATTACGATAAAAATATTTTTACCTTGCTACACAAAAACTTTCATGTTTTGGAACTTTAATGGGCAATGGTAGATAACATAATACAAATGATTTATTTTTGGAATTTTGGAAAGTTAAAAAAGTGTGTGTGTTGGGGGGGGTATCTAATGTCAGAATTAAAACATATATCCTTGTGGGTATGTCTGGATTAACCAATTAAAAGCTAAAATAGAAAAATTTAAAATAATGTCGGAAGGAGGTGGGTTATAAATTAATTTCTTTATACACTGGCACTCTAGACATGTCAACGTCAAATATAATGTAGCAAAATCCAAAGTTTAGATTTGATGAAGTAATCATAGAGTAACCTTGAACAAAAAAATTATTTTTAAGAATTTTTCAAAATTTTTCTGTATTACGGAAACTTCTTAAAGGGACCAAATAGATAAAGTTAATAGATTTTTTTTTGTGGAAATTTAATATATGATACTAAATTATATTGAATGGGCTGTAAAAATGGGGCAATATTAAAATTGAAAAGATTCAATAAAATTTGAGTGGGCCATTTATATACTTATAAAATAATGACTATGTAATTGTAATAGATAAAATATTTATGAAGAATTCTTTTAACTATATTTTAAAATGTAAAATTTAGACAATTCCTACATAAAACTGTTAATTCATTTCTTTGATTTAGCAGAACTTTATTTTTCGGAAACTTTATAATATGCATTTTTTTCTTGTAAACACATGGGTCATATAAGGATTTACAGATTCTCGTTTTTTTTAATATTTTCAATTTAACCTTGGGAGTTTTACTAATTTCTTTTAAATGACAAAAATATTTAGAAAGAGATGTTTGGTTACAGTAGGCATTGTTGTTGAAAGAAGATATGTGCTGATATCACCTCAGTTTAAAGGGATTTATTGTACTGCCAAGAGAAATTTCTTAACTGCTGGATTTTCACTAGATGCAGTGGTACATTGGTAAACAATAGAATCAGTAAGCCCCCTATTCTGTAATGGACATTCATTAGGATTTCTACAATTACACAATTTTTTATCATTATTGTTTTCTCTTTTGGAATAACGGTTGTTACTTTGGTTTAAGTGTAGATTTAAAATTTTATTATTATGTTTTTTAATAATTTTTTCTAGATTATATGTACAACTGTAACTTAATTTCAGTATATTTTTATTACAAATCTTGCTTAGAGGATAATTACTGGGGAAATTTTTCTCAATTAAAATGAGAAACTTCTACCGTAACTTAGTGCTAACCATCTGGTTAAATGGGGGTGTATACCAAATGATTTTTCTATTTCTATTTTGCTATTCTGCTATCACTATTACGTTTTTTGCATTTAATGTCAGGGCATTTATCGCCACTATTTTTTAAGGCATTGTTGTAAAAATAGTAATGTTTATAAAATACATCTTCATTCAAAAAGTTATTACTAATTCTATATTCTATGGAGGAGGGTATGTGCTTGATTATAGATGGAGGGTGATTAGAATTTGGGTGGATATATAAGGGATTTGCATTAGTTTTCATGTATGGTTGGTATATGTTATTGACTATGTCTAGTGTTACATTGAGGAAGTTTACTTTTTTAAGTTTGTGTTGATTTTAACTTTCAGGTTTAGATTTTTAAACTCCCTACGGATTAATTTTCTGATTATGTCAGTTTTTAAATTTTTACAATTTTTCACCACCATAAGGCCATCATCACTATATAACCCGATATCCTCTAGGTTGATGTCATGGTGGGCAGTAAGATTATATAAAATGAATAAACCAACATTTTAAAAAGTAAATGCTAAGAACTGTGGATTCTAACTCCATTTGTTTTTTCTCTTTCACATATATATATATATATATATATATATATAGTGTGTGTGTGTGTGTGTAATGCTTTTTTGGTCTTCAGAATGGTAGAAATAGAATGTTTGTTGAATTTGACAAATCAAATTCTATAATTATTCCATTGTGGACAGAGGTTTTTTTTTCCATTTGTTTAGTTGAATATTCAGCACGTTTTTGACATAAGCAAGAAAATGAAAAGCAACATGAACATTTTTGATATTTTATAAATACAGCCTAACCTAACTTAAATTAAATATTGCCATCATTTATGAATAAATTAATATTTAAATAATTAACCATTGTTTCTGATTTATTTTTAGGTGAATTATAGTTGGTCAGTTGGGCTGGGGCTATATCTATTCACTAAATAGTGTTTCTAACAAAATGGAGCAATTACCAAGGATAAAACTAAAACAGATATAAACTAATATTTTTAATTGAAAATCCATATATAGACAAAATAGCTGAGCAATTGGAAGAAGATCGGTTTGTCTAGTCTTTGGTCATTTCTTGGCATACAAATGGAGTTTGGTCAACTGATTTGTAATAAGTTATCGGAATTTAAAAGAGCCGCTTTAAATAGGGCTGCTAGGTATAATAATTTTATGTTCAAAATGATAACGAAAGAGATCTTGTTATGTCAGCTTTGTGTGTGTTAGCCAGATCAGATCAAATCTGGGGTGAGACAAAGTGGGGTGGGTGTAGAGTTGCCCAAGATGAGCTGTGTATGTGGTGGTGAGTGGTAAGGGTGTATGGCAAATGGTTGCTGGATGGGAGCTTACTATCCTGCCCATGTAAATATGACTCTCAGCAATGGTGACATTGTTTGTTTCTGATGAATCAGCCACACACCATAGTAATCTTGTTTGTCTCTCTGCAGTAATAGTTTTTGGCCCTGCAATTCCCCTCCCTCTCTCCTCCATACTTCTTGCTGTCTCTCATATTTGCATTTCTGGATGACCCAGAGCATGCACCTGAATGTTTAGTTAGATCCAAAGGTCTATGATACTGTCCTCTTGTGTCAGTGTCACTTGGCATATTCCCAGTTCTTTGTCTCCACATACCCTAATAATGACATTGCAGTACTTAATAGAATTGTTAATTGACTTGTGAGAATCCAATCATAACTTTTTTTCACTAGCAGTCTACCAATTTCCTAAGTCTAATTATTTATCAAAAGTTCTAGAATTGAACCACTTGTCCTCTTGTGTACAAAGTGATGCATGAAGATTATAATATTAGATCTCTGAGGATTTATTTCCTTTATTTTCGAGCATTTCAAACAGATTTTAATTTGTACATCCAATATCTTCAAGTGATAAATCTTTTTTCTGTAGGTTCATAAAAGTTAATTTCAGAATAGTTTGTTTCTTCACTAACATTTTACTTGTAAATGCCATCGTAATGGCAAAATTAGGTGTTTCTATGCAGGAAACATTTGGTATTCATTGACCAAACAGTCCTTTTCCCAATTGAAATTTATAAAATCTTTTTCTTAAAACAGTTTTTTAGAATATTAAACTTGAAGTCCAGTTTTAGCTCTTTTTAATATTGATACGAGTTTCAGTGTGCTAAGTTAATATCTTGGTTATATCGTTATTTTCTCATTGAGTTACATGTGCTATGCATTTTCATTGTTTCTGCTGTTGGAAGTCTTCAAGTGGTGTAGCTTTTGTGATTTCGTAAAGCTGTTTGTGATTTGTATCACCAGTCTATTGTCTGATAAAGGATTGTCTTTAATGCTTTTTGTTACCTGTCTCATGTAAACAGTAATATGATCATTAGTTGTATTTTCTTCCTCCTTAAGCATCTCCACCTCTTTCTGTGTGTGTGTCTCTCTGTAATTGGTTTTTGTGTCACAATGCTGAAATATTGGACTGAAATTGGTAAGGTGCAAAATTTCTTTGTTACTGGTTTTCTGTTGAATGTTCTGGTAAAATCTTCTGTGAATCAAAATGGTATAAAGTAATCACTAGTGTTTGACAGTGTTTTATAATAAAAATATAAATTTAAGAGAATATTAATATGAGTTATATAAATACATTAACAGATATGGTACCAAGTATTCATAGTGCTACTGATACTTTATTTTGATCTACATTGTTTTCTAATGGCTGTAGATGGAGAAGTTACAATAAAATGCATAAGAAATAATAAAAAATTAATAATAATTGAAAGTATTTCATCCAAAGTGAAATTAAATGATATTACATATAATGTTGGCAGGGTAATAAAAAAAATTCAACAAAAATAAGACAAAAATCTTTTTGCAAAAATGATTAATGAATAACAATGTTTTTGAAATTTGAATGGTATTATATCTCATAGTAGTAGTGTAATCAATATGAACTAAAATTAAGATGAAAGAAATAATAGTAAAAAATGAATAATGGTTGGCAATGCTTTATCTAATAAAAATTCAAGATAATATTAATACTATTACTAATATTGTTAGTGTAAATAAAGCAATTGCAATTAAGATGAAATGCTAGGCAAAAAATGAATAATTGTTAACAATGTTTCATCCTGGAAATTTGTATGATATTATATCAAATATTTTATGCGCCTTATTCCTTCAGAATGTGGATGATCATTGCTCTCCACAATTTCCTGTCCTTTGTAGCTATCAGTAAAATTTCTCTTTTTGCTACATCTCCTAATAAATCTTCTGTCACGAATTTACACAAATTCCTTAGGTAGGTTAACTGGTTTCCTCTGTCAGTATGTCAAATTTTCCATGTCCTCTTTTCTCATTACGTGCCCTAGAAATTTCAACTCTCTCTTTTTGATGTTAGGTATAAGCATCCTTTTTCTTTCTATTTTCTCTAAAACATCATCATTGCTCACATGTTTGGTCCATGGTATTCTCAACATCTTTCTGTAGAACTACATTTCTGTTGCTTAATTTTTGAGGAGCTTGTCCAGGATTCACTGCCATTTTGAAGAATTGGTATTACATTATAGTTCAATACTCTTTGTTTTTTTTTAACAATTTTTCTGTTAATACTTTGCTTAGCTTTTGGAAGATATTTTTTGTTATCCCAATGTGTCTTTGGAGTTCAGTGCTGCATTTTACACTCTCTGTTAAAACACTTCTTTGATATTTAAATTGCTGTATTTGTTTGATTTAAGTATCTCTAATTTGTAATTTGCATGAAGGGATGTCCTTTTTTCTAATTTGTCAAAAATTAACAATTGCTTCTCGTAGTTACTTTTTTAAATCACCTTTCAATTTTTTTTTCTCAGT
This sequence comes from Acanthosepion esculentum, assembly GCA_964036315.1. Lineage (NCBI taxonomy): Eukaryota > Metazoa > Mollusca > Cephalopoda > Sepiida > Sepiidae > Acanthosepion > Acanthosepion esculentum. The sequence goes on along the minus strand of OZ038477.1, from coordinate 127,188,256 downwards.
TAGTGGAATGTCATGTTAAATTAAGTCTCAATTTGTTTGTTTCTATTTTTTTTATATATTGGATTTTATTTTTAAGCTTAAAGTTTCAGCTCTCATGGTTTGGGAATTTTTATTTATTTATTTGTTTTTTTATTCCACTTTATACTTGAGTGACAAAGGTGAGTCATTTTCAGCATATGGTCTCTTCATATAAAAAATCTCCTTCTCTTTCTCTCTCACCTGTACATTAATTCTGAGTAACAACAGACATTAGTACATCTGTCATTTCCTTTAGTCATAACTACTATGCTCAATTGCAGTAAAATATACAGTTGATGTTTATGTCGGACCTGAGATGTGTATTTAAGGTGTTCACCTTTGATAATAACTAATTACTTAGCTACACACTTCACTTCAGTTACAGAGCTATGATTAGCTGACAGGGAAGGCCAGATCTAGTGTTTTTTTTTTGTTTTTTAACTTTTACAAGATCAGGCCAGAAATAAAGTATTGCTGCTCTATTTGGGTTGGAGCTACTCAATCTTCATTTAGCTTTGGTAGAGTTAAAAAAAATCTTTTATCTGGTTTTGAGGGAGATAACTTATTCTTCTCTCTGCAACCTCTTTCCCTACAGATTTAATGTTGCAAACCTGTTACTATTCTATTGCTATTTTCATGGCAAATGTTCAAATGATCTTCATTCTTTAGTTTTGCTAATTCAGACCTTTACTGCTCAGATATGCCATGCTATTTCCACATTCGAATTGTAAAAAGAAAGTTTAATTCTGGCAGCTTTTTTCCTCCCAAGAACTGCCACTTTGTAGAACACTCCCTTGCATGGGTCTTTCTCTGAACACTTTAATCTCGACCTTTTCAAGTCAAAAGTCATTATCAATCCTCCTTATCTTTATAGTCTTCACTTCCTACCATTTCCTCTTCAACTCACATCACACACCCCTCACCCATTATTACTATTTCAACTGTAACTCTCTACCTTGAGTGGCCTTGTATTGTATGATGTTCAATAAGTCAGTTTGTAAAAAAAAATAATAATAATTTCCTCTAATTCTGCTCATGCCCTGAAAAATCATCTGAATCTCAAGCTTTATGAAACTTTAAAAAAAAATTAGTTGCATTTCTTTATTTTAGGAAAAAAAATTTGGTTTAATTTATATATACCGGACACTATTTGTAACATACTTGTTGACAACACAAATATAATAGCATCATCTACATGCAAAAAAAGGCTAGAAATAATGGAAGCCTTATTAATAAAAACACAAAAACCAACACTTAATAATATCAACTATGAACATGGACACAATATCTTGACAGTGTTTTGAAAAATGAAAACGTTTTATAAAAACATACATGCAACAAACTATTTCTTATTTAATAGTTGAAAATGGGTAAATGTATAGCCGAAAGTGCTCGGATAAAAAGAACATTCAGACAGTTTTTATATAATTTATCATCTGAAAAGAAAAAACTATTAGATCGCATGAGTATTTGTATATAAAACTCAATCAAAGCACCTTGTCTGTCGTATTCAATGAAATGTGCATGAAAGAAGGATTGCTGCCTAAATACACAAATATATATATATATATATATATATATATATATATATATATATATATATATATATATGGTCTTAAGATGTGCTATATTTATGGGATAAAGTGCTCAATATCAGAGATAGAGCGTGTGTAAATATAAAAGTGAACATAGAAGTCAACACTTAGAGGCGACAGTCTGTTTCATGCTAGATGCAATCGTCGGGCCACGACTGCTGTTATTTTTCTGCATTGTGGGTAGTCTATTTTGGCGGTTATTTCACCAGAAGTCGTTTATTTATTTATTTGGGTTAAATTATTTTGCTTGTTTTTATTTATTTTATTTTTTATTTTTATTTCTTATTTATTTATTTATATATATATATATTTTTTTTTTAATTGTGTTTTTATTAACGTAGTAAAAATTTGTTTATATCGCTTATTTAATAGTTTTGTTTTAGTTTGGGAAAATAATTAAAGCTATTTATTCAATTTTGGCATTGATTGCTGTAGTTTATTCTAACTATTATTTTGGAGGGAACAGTTTTTAATTTGTTTATTACTTCATGTATTTATTTGGATTGATTATCGGGATCGGTTTGTTAGTTTATTTATTTGGATGAATTTAGATCAATTTATTTTACTTGTTGTTATTTATTTGTTATACTGTATATTTTCTCTTTTCATTTTTCAATTTTTAAGTAACGTAGTATTTTTAAAAAAAATTTTTTATTGTTATATAACTGTTATAGCTATTTTTTTCGACTGATTGAAAAAATAATCTAGTTGCTTGCTTAAGAAAATCCAGAGATTATAAATGAAATGTGAACTATGATTGAAGAAAAAATGGATAGCAAATATATATCAACCAATCTAGAAAACTTTCTCTATTAACGTCCTCCTTGTTTTTCCTGACTTGTTCATTGTGTAATTTCTTTATATAATGAAAATATGGTGCCATATTAATAAAGGAAGGAATATGGAGGAATGTCTCCCAGAAAAAATCCTTTCTATCCCTTTCTGTGTCTGATCAATATGGTATTTCCTGTACCTACCCACTTCACTTGATGAGTCATGGCTATTCACATGAATACCCCACACACCCTCATTCTATTTTCTTTCCTTATTCAGCCTTTTGATAATGTTTTGGCAAGTGTACTTTGTGTGTGTGTGTGTGTAGGAGAGAGTGTGATGTTCCTTTTCCTTGTGCTACTCCTCAGATTTTCCTTATCATTTTTGTGTTGATGCTTTTAAATTGTCATTTTTTTTATTCTTTCAGTTATCTTCTCTATCCCTTTACTTTTAGTCAAATGCTTTCCATTCTGTATTAAAAGGATATGCAAAATCCCCAGGTAGCTTGATACTCCTACCTTGCCATTTTTAGGCATGCAGCTTTTTCTAAATTTGAAAAGGTTAACAGCAAGGGAGGTATTCACTTGCAAAATATATTCTACTGTACCCTAAGCATTACAATTTTGATATTTCCTAAGTTTAAGATAAAACAAAGCATAACTTTCAGTTACACCAGTTTTCTGAATAGGGATAGTCTACTTGGAACTCAGTATTCAAAATCAAAGTGACACCTGTATAACCCTGAATACAGGTAGGAAATGTGCAGCTATCTTGATCACCAAGCTGTTCCAAAACATGATAAACAGTTTTGAGCTTCACTTTGCCTGGTGCATAGCATCCTCGTGGAGCACTTGATGAGAATCGAACTTACTCCACTCGATAGTGGGACCAGTTTGCTGATGATTTCTTTATTTTAGATGCTCTCATTATTACTATTTTTATTAGACTGTAAGCACTGACTGGACAATGTTTTCGGCTGCCAGAGAAAACACCAATATATATATATATATATATATATATATATATATATATATATATATATATATATATGCGTGTGTGTATGAGAATTTCATGTACTTTTTCAGATACATTAACACTAAATAACTACAATGAATTTTGATGGATTTGAAACAGTAGTTCCTAAGTTTTACAGCAGACATTTTGGGTGTGTTTAGTCAGGTATCTAAATTTGACATATAATATATATTCTAAATAGGCCATATGTAGGCATAAAAACAATTGCTACACATATCCCTGAGGGTGTGGAAAAGTTCTTGGCCTTACCAAGGAAGGAGCAAAGAAAAAAAATTCTTGTTTGCTCACTTTTTCAAATTTTTGGAAGTGGGTTGAACCAAGTTTTCAGTATACCAGTCTGTGTATATATATATATATATATATATATATATATATATATATATATATATATATATATATATATATAATGTTAGGACTTCAAATGTTACAAGCATATAAATAACTAAAAGTTTCATGGTGATAGAACCAATTGCCAGAAAATTGTTTCTTTTATTTTTTGCCTTTATTTATACATATTAGTCAGGGTGGGGCAGTTGACTGAAGCCCTGATTTGAATTACATTTCAATTGAGTAATTGTTTATATTTTGTGAGATATATATATATATATATATATATATATATATATAGAGAGAGAGAGAGAGAAAATATTAGTTTGAAAATGTTTTGGTGTGAATCTAACAATCACCATGAGGTGTTGATTTTTGTGCTTATATATATATATATATATATATATATACACACACACACACACACACATACATACAGGGTGTGATGGGTAAATTGTTAGTTCTTTTTTTTTTTTCCACTGCTCAGTATAGTACGGTCAGTTGGGTGCCATCTGTGAGAAAAAGACCACCATGATGCAATTCAATCCTCCAAAAATCTGAAAACTGCATGCTTTACTACTTGGCATTCATGCAAGAAGCTCCGATACAAACATTTAAGAGTGTTTGGGTGTCAATCTGAAGACAGTGCAGAGAATTCAGAAAGAGTTGGATGAGTCTAATGATGATTACAAATGTGTTTGGAGTGATCACTAATGGTGATGACTAAGGCCTACATCAAGTGCCTTGAGGAGGTAGTGCTGCCTTGGTTCAAGAGGGTGGCTGCTGAAAGACCTTATGTCTGGCAACAGGAATTTGCACTATGCCATACAAGCAGGAGAACGCAGTCATGGCTTACAGACAATTTTTGCTGACCACATTACCCCTTACATCTATCCACCTACCTCCCCAGACTGCAACCCTCTTGATTATTATGTGTGAGGTGCAGTTGAGTGAGATACCAACAACACTCCTTGTAACACCAAAGATCAACTGAAGGCAAGGATTATGGTAACATTTATCTACTTAAACAAGGAGAATGTCCAGAAGATTTGGTGGAGATTCTGAAGTTGACAATTTTATTGAATAAATTTACTCTTTATTATTTCAAGATACTTTTGTGTGATTTTGGTAAATATATGTGTTAAAATTAGAATTAAATTTAGACAATTTATCCATCGCACATACATACATACATACATACATACATACATACATACATACATACATATACATATATATATATATATATATATATATATATATATATATATATATATTATAGCATAGCGATAAAGGTATTCAGCTTAATATTACTAGACATATTAAAACACGCGAAGCAACCGGTTTCGCTCCCACTCATCAGGCTTGCAACGGGAGATTTTAATTTAAAAAACAGAAAATGTACACTAAAAAAAAAAATTGTGTAGGGGGGGAAAAAAAAAAAAAAAAAAATGAGCAAAAGGAGCTAGAGGCAAATGACAGTGAGCCCCAACAAACACTCACGTTGTTTACACAAGGGAGGTTTGCGGGACCCGATGTAAAGTGCCTCCAGCACCTTCAGGTGAAATAAAGAGTGTGACCGGGACAATACGGTGAACCGGTCAACACTAAAATTCACTGCACACGATCTGCTATTTGATAAGTGCTCACAAATGGCGGACCCGTAGGTGTTTGGGACGAGTCCATTCAGCGGCAAAGTGTGGTTCCTGATTTTGGTAGGAACGTGCTGCTTGATTCTCATGTCCAAGCGTTGTGTTGTCCTTCCTATGTAGTCAGCCCCGCAACTACAATTATATTCGTAAATTATAGAGTTAATTTGATGAGGAGGGAGGACGTCTTTACACACTGGACGAACCATGGGCCGGGTTTGAAAAACAATCCGTACCTTGGCAGAGAAAAAACAGCGACGAACCTTAGATGAAATTTGTCTGACCATACTTTCACATTTGGTTCCAACCCAAGGCAATCTTAGATAAACAGGGCACTTTTTAACGATACAGTGTTTGGCACTTCTGAACTCCTCAATTTTGTCCCGGATAACCGAATGAACAGTATTAGGTGGATAACCTATACCACATAAGGTATCCTTGACAAAATTGATCTCATTGTCCAAGAAGGGCTCTGAACAGATTTTTAGTGCCCTATGTACAAGGGTTCTAATTAAGTTTATCTTACGTTTGGAGGGGCAAAAGGAATCCCAACGCGTATACATTCCCGCAAAAGTTGGTTTCCTATAAATAGAAGTAAGAAAACTTGTTGCTGTACGATGTACTAATACATCCAAGAAGGCCAATTGATAATTGGATTCCTTCTCGACAGTGAACCTTAGCGCTGGATGGATACCATTTAGAAACGAAAGAAACTGATCGGCCTCAACTTCATTGTTAAATAAACAGAAAGTGTCGTCAACATACCGACGATATAGTTGAGGACGGAGTACATTATTCCGCATCTTTTGTTCGTGAAAGCCCACAAATATGTTGGCCAGAGCTGGACCCAAAGGGGAACCCATAGCGACCCCGTCAACTTGTCGAAACATGGTGTTATTAAAACTAAATTCGACAAAAGACGTGGCAAATTTCATCAACTCAACAAAAGTTGCCTCCGGAATACTTGGTGGAGACAAAGTACTGCGATAAAGCATATCACGGCAAATATCGACAGTTTCCATCAAAGGAAGACAAGTGTACAGAGAACAGATGTCAAAAGAACACATGAACTTCCTTGTGTAAACAACGTGAGTGTTTGTTGGGGCTCGCTGTCATTTGCCTCTAGCTCCTTTTGCTCATTCCCCCCCCCCCCCTACACAATTTTTTTTTTTTTTAGTGTACATTTTCTGTTTTTTAAATTAAAATCTCCCGTTGCAAGCCTGATGAGTGGGAGCGAAACCGGTTGCTTCGCGCGTTTTAATATGTCTAGTAATATTAAGCTGAATACCTTTATCGCTATAATAAAATTTTGTACCTATAAAAATATCTTCAAATATATATATATATATATATATATATATATATATGTGCGCACATACATATATATATATGTGCGCACATACATACATATGCGTGCACATACATATATATATATACATGCATACACACACACACACACATATATATATATATATATATATATATATGATTACAGTCTCGAGGATTAGGTTGTGCATGTCGTGTAATGGACTGTGGGACAGAATAAGGAGTAAGATAACCTAGTTTTAATTCCAGTTAAGTTTGTTACATTCACATGCGCAAATACTCTGAGGAAGGTTTAGAGGCACCTCTTCACACCCAGATGTGGGTTAAAGAGCAGGAGAGTTCTATAGCCTTGGTTGGTGACCATTCTAGACATAGTGACTAGATAAAATCTCCCAGCAAGCTTGGGCCATCTGTGGGGGATGTATTTTCCCATGAAAATACCCAATGACTACAGTTTTTCAGTTTGTAAGCAGTGGTGCATTCAGAGAAAGTGTTTTTCTTATATAAATCTGTGTGTGTGTGTACATGTACACACCTGTTTATTTTAAGTGATTAACCTGTTATTTACATTATTTACATGTGGACTGTTATCCTAATCTTTGTTGTTGTTATCACAAAATTTTGTCCTTTGGGCCTTCTGGCCTTCATTAGGTGTATGTTGATCCTGGTAACCTATATGGAATTTCCAAAATTAACCCTTTATTTAATCTACAGGGGTAGATTGTTCTAATTCCACTGCCCATGTTTTGGGATATCTTGCTCTTATTTTAGTACTACTCAGTTATTGCTTGCTTCCTTTACACTGAGTCCAAGTACACATTGCCCGGAGTGTGAAGGCATATGCTAAGCTCTGAGGATCTCCTTAGGAGGCCTAGCATAGAAATAAATACAATATAGGAGCTGTTAATAAACAAAAACAAATGATAACAAGTCTTCAACAAAACGTGTAACAAAAGAGAAGCTTCAGTGTATGTAGATAAGCAGTAACAAACAAATTAGGTTTAAGGATCCAAGTTCTCCACACAGAATTGTCCCATAGCCTAGTGGATTAAAGTGTTGGTTCATGAATTTGATGACATAGTAATTGTGAGTTCAATCCCTGGTCCAGCCAGTGTGTACTCAGTGGAAAATGCAAGCAATAACTGAGTATGTACATTCATAGTGGTATGAGAACAATCTAACCCTGTAGATTAAATAAAGGGTTCAGTAAGTTAAACTATGAATGTACATACTCAGTTAGGGTACATCATCCAAAATGTTGTGATCACAACAAAGATGAGGACAATAGTCCACATGTAAATAATGATAATTCTTCATCCAAGAAATTTGGACTGTTTTCTTGGATTCTTTGTTTTGTGGCTTATGGCCATATAACATTGAAACACCACTTCCTGTACGATCAAGCAATGTCAAGCCTTGTCAGTACTCAAATGGGTGACCACTTGGGAATAACAGGTGCTATAAGCTTGGATGTGCTAGTGGTGTAATAGATAATGGCTCGAAATTGTTAGTTGAAGAGCCGAGTTTCAATTTCTTTTATATTCACTTACATACAAATACTCTTGGGAAAGGTATGAATCCATCTTGTCTTTCCCCGGCTTTGTGTCAATTATTAAGACTTGTAAGACTAAATCGTTACATCAAAAAAAAAAAAAAAAAAAAAGTTCTTATGATCTAAAAATATTTTCTGGCTTTAAATAACCTGCAAATAAGCTATAGAAAATGAATGAATCAGTCAATCAAAAGATACTTTGTTTTCAAGAAACTTGTATTTTGAAGAAATATTTGATAAATATACTCAGGGTTTCCATTGGCTTTCATGTTAATTGCAAAAAAAAAAGAAAAAAATTAGATGAATGGCTTTCTTAATATTTTTACATAGTTGCTTACACATTGACATATTTAAAATAGTTAATTTTTTTCTTCATACTTTGGTTAAAAAGAAAAAAATAGAAAACTTTGAATGCAGAATGAATGATAGAGATGGCCAGAATCCTCATAAGCTCTTTATTGGACTTGAAGTTAAATCCATGCAGGCTGTGCCTTTCCCATAATACTTGATGGTGAGGGTGATATTCAATCCGTGGTGCCTGAGGCATCTCAAAATGGGAAGTACTGAGGGTATTGTGTAATCTCTGGCACCATCTGCATGCATGTATCTAGGGCTCCCCATTAATGTGATCTTTGGTCAGACCTACTGCTTCGTAGGTTTTCATATCATGTGCAAAGAAAAAGAGGTGTAAAGCTTCTCAATGTTCTTTTTACAAAATTGCTTGCATGTTGTCACATTTTAAATAAAGTTTTTTCTTTCTTTTGAAACTACAAACCTTTTCTATTTTCTGAAAGGTAGTTTTTCAAACTATACAATAGTTAAGGGACTTGTATTAGAAGTGCTCTCTTTAAAATATTTACTCCTCACACAAGGCTACACTAGTGAGATATCCGTTAAGGATTGAACTCTGTTTGCTAATTAGACTACTTTAATAACTTTTGTTTTGGTTTATTTTGTTTTATGGCATATCAACCGTCATGGGTTATTTAATGCCGACAAAATTTTTATTGTTGTTAATATTTTTTTTTCAAAATCTATTTCTGGTAATATTTTTTCCTTCAAAAATGTATAGCTGGTAATATTTGTTTTCCAAAAATGTATTGCTGGTAATATATTTTTTTATTATTTTCAAACATGTACTGCTGGTAATAATTTTTTTGCAAAGTATTTCTGGTATTAAATCCTATTTTTAACTTTTCATAGTGTTTTGTCCCCAGTTTGGGGGTTAACTATTTGCCCATAGCTGAGACCTTAACAGGTGCTACCACCCCAGGTCAGGGTGGACCTGGGAACACTAGCAATTAAGAGGTGGTTCCATGCTCCTCAAAACATCCTAAACAGAGGGCTTGCTGTTGGACATAGTTTATCGTCTTACCCGGGATGCGGATGTAGTTTATCGTCTTACCCGGGATGCGGATGTAGTTTATCGTCTTACCCGGGATGCGGATGTAGTTTATCGTCTTACCCGGGATGCGGATGTAGTTTATCGTCTTACCCGGGATGCGGATGTAGTTTATCGTCTTACCCGGGATGCGGATGTAGTTTATCGTCTTACCCGGGATGCGGATGTAGTTTATCGTCTTACCCGGGATGCGGATGTAGTTTATCGTCTTACCCGGGATGCGGATGTAGTTTATCGTCTTACCCGGGATGCGGATGTAGTTTATCGTCTTACCCGGGATGCGGATGTAGTTTATCGTCTTACCCGGGATGCGGATGTAGTTTATCGTCTTACCCGGGATGCGGATGTAGTTTATCGTCATACCCAGGACACATGCAGTTTATCACTATACCCAGGACAGAATAATTTTTGTCTGTTGAAGCCAGATATATTTATTAATCATTTTGGATGACAACTGCAAGTCTTTAAGGGTCATATACCTTCAGGATGTAGGTAACTGTGACTCTCCAAATCTTCATTTTCATGAATATTTCTGAATTGTTATTAGGGGAGAAAAATAGTTGTGGTTTTCTGTTACCTTTTTCATGGTTTTGAATTCAGATATTCTTCTAGACCGGTTGCCAGCCAAGTTGAGAGAGCTCTGTCTGCTCTGTTATTTAACAAATGGTTGTCAGAAGAAATTAATTCCTTCCTTTTCCAAGGGCATTAGTGCAAAGAGAAAGCAAACCCTCGGTTCAAATTTGAACCTGAATTGAATGTTTTTAAGTATCCTATTTAAATCCATTTTTCATTATTTTGTGGGTGGTTGTAAATCTGTTTATAGGACATGACCCAATCATCCCCACTTCTAGCAATATTAATGAGTTTAGTCATATAGTACAAGGTTACAGGAGTGATGCTTCCCATAAGCATAAAAACTTACTGCAGTAACAGTCTTTACGAGTAAATTGCTTGCTGTAACTATTGAGTTGTATGTAAATATTTTAATTTTAAATCTTTATGCTACATTCTCTAACTGCTTTGAAACTTAGGCAATGTTCTACATTTTTTGATGATTTTATGACTTTTTGAGTGTTGGTGGTTAGTACATTTTAAAGCCTTGTCATTGACTAGTGATGATTAATTCGAGGGACACTTTACCACCTTTAAAACATTTAATCTAGTTTCAGGAAGTACAGCATGAAATTGCTTAATTTTCTTCCAGCTTTGCAAGCAGATTCAGCATGTTTGAGGCCCAGTTCAAAATAATTCTGCAGAATTGTCAGAATCCAATATTTGTATCTGCCAGTATAACGCCTGAAATAAAAGGTACAGATGACTAATATTGATGATGATGATGATGATAATAATGTATAATATAGTTGGATTGGGATTTTAGCTTAGTTTGGCACAAGGCCACAATTATGGACGCATCATGTGAGAACCAAACTTGCTACATAGTAGTAATGTTTAGCTGACTACCTTGGTAACCATTTCCCAAACACTATCTCTAGGCTCACATGAATCATTGTTTAGATGTCTACATGAAATAAGTTTTGAATAAAAGTTTATAAAAAATACTTTTGACACACACTAACTAATACTACTGTAAAGTCAGGCAGCTTGCAATTAGTACTGTGTAAGCTACATGCAGAAACTACTTGTGTAACTCTGTAATACTGTCAAGAATTTTAAACAAGATGTGTTTGGAGTGAAAAGTACTGGGAAAAAAATGGTGTGTGTGTTTACATTGGTATAGTGAGGGTTTCCCCTGTTCTTTCTATGTGTCCAAGTTGCATCTGCATAAAAGTTAGGCTTTTCTCCTGATGTATAACTGACATGGTTTTCTGATTCGGTTGTTTTAAAAATGTCCTTTGCTTTATAAATGTGACTGAGTTAATCTCAAGGTTGAAGATTAGTCACCAGAAAGACAAGGTTATCTGACAGGGGACTGAGACAGGTATCTGTGCCCTCTGGATCTGTCATTTCATGTCTTTACTTGTTAATGTAGGTATATGTATATAGAAATAGGATAGGGAGAGGGCTTTAAGTTGTGTGTGTGTGTGTGTATATAATGTGTATGTGAGAGAGTAAAGAAATGTGCTGTCAGTCGTTATACTTAAAACTTTTGCTTTTCTTTCTCCTTACTGAACTCCTTCTCTTTTTCTTCTTCTTTAGATGAAAAAGAAAAAAGAAAAGAAAATCTGTTTGTACATACCTGTTAAAGTCTAGCTCTGGATCATAACCCAGAAAAAAATTGACTTCATGTATCAGGAATTGTTTTATGAAATCACTAAATACTTGATTATATAAATCAATGATCAAGTTACTTGAACATTTTTCAGGAAGACTAAACACTAGAGATATCAAAATATTTTTTTTATTCTAAATTTATTCATCATGAGTCATAAAGGCTAAATAAAAATTTCCTTTTATGATAGAAGTGTTTCTGGTTATTGTGTGTGTGTTTAATATTAATCATTACTATAGTATAATACAAATACTGAACTAGCTTGGATATTGACATTCACAATTGAAAACTTTCTTATTTTCTATATTTAATTGTGTTGTTCACCTTTCTGTGTCATAAAGTGGTTTTTAGCTAACATTACATTATATTGCTATCCAGTCGGATCTCATCCACAAAATTGCCAATCAGAGTTCAATTGTCAAAAAAAAGTTTGGCTTCAAAACCTTTATTAAATTTAGAGATATTCTGCAAAAAACATTTCAAAGTAAAATATTAACAAAAAAGAAATATACATACATACATACATACATACATATATATATATATATATATATATATATATATATATATATATATATATATATATATATATATATATAAAATAATTTTTAAAAATATTTTTTATTTTTTTTATATTAATAAAGGGTGTTCCAATAACTTGGACCAATTTTAAATGTGAATTAAGCTTAAAATTGGTTCAAGTTATTGGAACAGCCTTTTTTTTTTTTTTTTTTTTTTGAATATAGAAAAAACAATCCATTTAAATATCCACAAAGCCATTAAAGTCAGTCATCCTGAGTAGATTAATATTAATTAACAAAATAAAATAAAAATTCTGTGATGACTAAATTTTTTCTTTTTAACAGTTGGTTTGCTGCTGCAATCAAATATTTTTCTTAGTCAGGTTGGGGAGTTTAAAGAGAACAATAATGTCTGAAAGTCTCTTAAGGTGTGATTCTGACAGTCACCATGTAGTGTTGGTTTCTATGTTCACAGTTTTTTATTTACAAAAGCTCAATCTCCAATATTAATCACTCTTCCCCTATAAATCCAGCAAATTATTCCCATCTGATACCAGATAAGAATTTTATTATGCAAATCCGTTTTCACAATACAGCTAGTACTAAGAGATGTTGCCAGTGATTTTCAGAATCTATTTATATACACTTGATATAATGTAAATTTTCAGTTTATAATCTCTCTCCTTATTGAAAATATTGAAACTAGCATTTGAAGTGGGGACAGGAGAGTATCAGTCAGGTATTATAAAGCAAATTAAGTTTATTTTTTATTTGTAAATAAATCTAAAATGTATCAGCCACAGAAAAAGTTTAGATACATCAAATTTTTCTCTCAATCTGTATGTTGTGTACTGAAAAAGATGTTAAAAACAAGTTCATTGGTCATGATTTAGTAACAAGTGTTACTGACAGAATAAGGCTATTAGATGTAAATGCTTTGTAGATGAGTTTACAGAAAGAATGCATTGAAATATCAGAAAGAAAAGCATTAATAAAAAATGAATACAACATAACTAATAGAATAGTGCTATTTTTGTATTATATAAATGCAGTACTAATTATGGAAGAACATTGCAAATGATTTTACAATTAGAATACATTGAAAATAGAAAAAAATCATCAGTTAGGAATTGATGTGGTAGCACTGGCAATATAGCTATTACATGTATGAAGTAGATGCATTGCTAATGTTTTAGCTGTAGAAATGCAGTGTTTATAGTTTTACTAAAGTAATGTATTCCTAAAGGTTTTACTATAAACAGGCAACTGTAGGAATGCATTGATGATGATTTTACTATAAGAATATATTAATCATTTTGTAACAGAAATGTATTGCTAATTATACTTCAAAAAGGCAATTATAAAAAGGCATTGTGAATGTTTTGTTTTTCTGTATAAGTGTATTGATAATGGTTTTATAGTATAGATTTATTGATAATGATATCATTTTACTCCAAGAAGGCAACTACAAAAATTCATTGTTGTTGTAGCATACCTATGGACAATAATGGGTATGTCCCCATTCACATAAATACAGTAGTAAATACTGTATGTTGGTTTGCAGTTAGATTCATTGTGGAATTCACTTGACTTACTTCTAGCAGTTGACTACTACTATGTGCTGCTGGCAAATCTTATATGTGCCGTTCTTGTCCTAAGTATTATCGTTCATTACCAACCTTTGTGTGATTATTCTATTCAGTAACCTTCCCTAGGTTAAACAAATATTTTTTTTCTCTAGAAATGCATTACTAATGATTTTAGTAAATAAATGTATTGCTAATGGTTTTATTACAGAAATGAAACAATAGGAATACATTGCTAATGTTTTTACTATAAAAATGCATTGGAAATTCAGAAGATTGTTATTGTCAGTGGTCTAAAACAAGCATTACTGAAATGTATAATGGAATTGGAGTGATAAAGGTTGATGTCCAAAACCTTTAAATGTATCATCAAACTTTTATTTAAGCTTTAATTAAACCTCAAATCAATAAGTAATATTTTTAATTTGTTTCCTTTACTCTTTATTACATTTGAAACACTATCAGCAGGTGTTGTACTATAAAAAAACAACAAAAAACAGTTCTGTGTATTGCTGCCTCGTTTTGTTTCTTTTTGTTATTTTCTGCTTTTAGTTAAAATAAGATTGTAAAATTAAGAAATTTCTTTTGCTTGAATTCAACTTAACAATTTTAAGCTGTTAAAATTTGGAGGTCAAATTTAGACATTTTTGTGTATTAATAGTTTGTTCAATTTCAACTATAAAAACAGGCAAAGAACATACTTGCTTGCTTTTCTCTTGATTGTGGAATTTTCTTCATCTTTCAGTGGTTTTAAAATAAGGAAGTTGTCACTGAATTCAATAAGAAGCTGTAATGGTAGATACAAGCAGGAGATTACAAACATAAAAGATGTGTTCATGTTTATGATCCCTATTATTTTAGAATATCTTGTTAAGGGGACTTTTTGATAAAAAGGAGGAAAGAAAATGAACCGGGTTCTCTATTGAAGAACCAAGGCAGTGCCTTTTTGTTGCCGACAGACATTGTGGGATTTGCGAATGTTCATGTGTAAGATTTCTGGATATTGATTGGTATGTCTGCATTGAAGTGTTAATACAATTTTGGGTTCAAAATTGATTTGTGTAAGGGCTTAGGGATATTTCAATAGTTTTTTGGACAAATTTAATCTCAGAAGCCTGAAACTTCTCTTGCCTTCACATTTGCTGACACTTTGCAGCTTCTGTAATTGGTGCTTAAATTTGATTTTTCTTATTCCAAAAACCCTTTTTTGGTTAGAACCTTGAAACATGGTTGTTTGTCTAGTGTGAATAGTTAATGCATTAGCTGAGAGAAATGGTTGTTATTTTTGTTTTTTTAAATCTGTTCCTCCTCCCCACTCATTTTTGACAATGTCTCTTGATTCTTTCCATTAATTTGTGCTGTGGTAGTGTTGCAACTAGTGTGCTTCTTCGAATTGACTATTTTGAAATAAACATGACTGGTTTCCTCTAACGGTATCTTCATGTTGCTTCATTGTACTCAATAGTGCCAGAGTAGTCTAAAGCATGCTCGGCTATATCCACTAAATATAATCTAATAAGAAATAATGTCAGATCATAAATAAAATCCATTAACTCTTTAGAAATTACTTTGTTTACATCTTGGATACAAAAAAAATAAAAAGCAGATATTGGCTTAGAAAGAACTGAACGAGAGGTGTACATTTTTAAATAGGATAATTGAACTTTGCTTGACTGTGAAAGTCTTCTGTGGCTGAGCAGTGTAAAAGCACACTGAACCATATATTGGTTCACTCTATAATGGAGATCCGTGTTCGAGCCCTGTCTAGAAGCACATTTTCTTTATTAACACTCTCAAATGCACAGACCAGTAGATGTAAATTTGCATCATTTAGCAAACAGGATGTCTACTCAAACATGTGTATCCATTAAATATAGCATTTAATTCATCTGTCAGACTGACTGCAGTTGATAATTGTAAACTTCATGATCCTTTCATTAGCTGCATAGTATGTGCTTCACCAGGGCTATATACAGTTTTGAATTTAGTTTATCCATCTCCTAGACTGATTGCCAACCAAGGCTGAAGGGCTCAATCTGTTCTACTTTCTCTTTTTGAGCTCCTCCTCATTACATCAGCTGCACATCCAGAAATAACGCTTAAAGTAACAAGTAATTGTACTGAATTTATTTAGGTGCAATCAATAAACTACTGTATGAGAATATTTACAAAAAAAAAAATGACTTTGCCTCTGGTAAAGATTTCCAGTTGGTGTTGGTTCCAATTGGAATGACTGCAAAAATGTCCCCTTCCCCAAATTTATAGACAAATCATACAGATGCATGATGGGACTTCTTCCTAGCCAATAAGATAGACCACGTCTTGGTCTTGTCCACTATATTTTTGTTTTCTCTCGGCTTGAAGTCAGAACACTGCAATCACTTGTCTGTGTCACTTGTGTGTTAACACCATTCTTGGTTTGTGAACTTTTTGCCTCATTATTGTTGTTTTATCTATTTTTGTCTTGCATATATATATATATATATATATATATATATATATATATATATATAGATATATAGACATAATATCTTGACCGTGTTTTGAAACAAAAAAATGAAAACATTTTATAAAACATACATACAACAAACTATTTCTTATTTTAACAGTTAAAATATAATCCTTGAAAATGGCTAAATGTATAACTGAAAGTGTTTGGATAAAAAGAACATTTGGACAGTTTTTATATAATTTATCATCCGAAAAGAAAAAAATTATTAGATCGCATGAGAAATTGTGTAAAAAAACTAAATAAAAGCACCTTGTCTGTTGTTTTCAATGAAATGTGAATGGAAGAAGGATTGCTGCCTAAATACACAAATTTTAAATATATATATATATATATATATATATATTGTTTGCTTTGTATTAATTTTTACCGTTTTTTTTTTCTTTTGTTATCGTTTATTGCAATTTAGTCAGTTTCGTTTGTTGGATATTTGTGCCAATGACATTTAACCCTGGTCAATTACTCTACAGTTAAAGAAATATTTTACTTTATAAAAAGTCTATAACATAATCCCAGCAGTTTTGATGTGCAGTATTCACATATGGACTGGTACTTTTGTAAAGGATCAGTGCACTCTTCCTTGGATCAAAGTATCTCTTCCTCACCCACTGATTTGGCTCATAGTGTTGCCTTTGTGCACAGTATCATATACATGTACACACACACACACACACACACACACACACACACACACACACATATATATATATATATATATATATATATATATATATATATATATATATATATCCCCAAGTACAGAGTTGGCATGGATGGAATAAGATATACATATGTTATAATTCTGAAAATATATATAAAATCATTACTGTGATTGTCAAGCAACCAGAATATTCTGGTTTTTCTGATGAGTTGTGATGCTCTGTAATTGTCCTGTTTTGGTATTTTAGATATCAAGCATTGTATCTTGCTATCTAGGTAGGTATTTGTCTTTTGATCTTAGTTTTTTTTTTCCCCTTTTTCTTCTATCAGTTTGGGTTTTTGTTTTTGGTTGTTGACTTTTCTTTTTAGTGTTTTTTCTTTTCTTCGGTCACTTTGTAGGATTTGCACTGATTTTGTGTTGGGTTTTTGTGATATATACTCTCCTGCTGATTTCAATATAGGAGGGTTCAATCATTGTGTTATAACTGAACTGAACCTCTACATTACCCACATAGATGATTTGATTATTGTGATGAAAGCTTATGTCAAACCAGCCACACTTTTCAGAAGAACTGATAACACAGAAATGATACACAGTGTGCCACAAAGTCTCCAATCAGATCTCTGCTTTGAATTCAGTTTTTTTTTCTCCTAGTCTGGTTGCCAGCTAAGGCAAAAGAGCTTAGTCTGCCCTGATATTTAACTCATAGCTGGAGAAAGATGAATTGAACTACTTTCCATAGGCTTTAAGGCAATGTGAACACAACAGAATTACTGGAATTTGAACATGTCTCACTAATTTCACACCAATCACACACACACACACACACATATATAATCTCCAAGGCTCCATCCTTAGTCCTACAGTTTTTAATTTTCATTGATGACATTCCTGATGACATCAGCTCTCAACTTAGCATCTACGCTGATGATGCAACGATTTACTCCTGCCTCCATAGTAAGGCTGATCAGTCTGACAAGGTAAAAATGGCAGCTGATGTGCAAAACCAGTCCATTGTAAACTGGTGAAAAAGATGGCTTGTTAATTTTAACACCTCCAAAACTAAGCTGCTCTCCATTAATCATCTGAGAGACCCCTGTCTGCCTTCCATCAGCATGACGGATGCTAACCTCCAGGAAAGGGGCTTGTTGCGCCTTCTCGGGCTAACATTCTCAGCTGACATCAACTGGAAAGACTATATTGAATCCATTGCTAGTTCAGCTGCCAAAAAAGTCAGTTCACTGTGTCATGTGAGACAATTTTTCTCTCCACAATCTATTTTGCATATCTATAAGTGTACCATTCATCCATGCTTAGAATATTGCTGCTGCATATGGTCTGGTGCTCTTACTATTTACCTTGAGCCCCTTGATAAAATCCAAAGAAGAATCATCAATATTATTGGTCCTGATCTGGCAGCTCAGCTTCAGTCACTTTCCCATTGCTCTAAGGTTGCCTCTCTGTGCCTTTTCTATGAATCTGGTAATTGTTTAGATGAGATCTTTGCTATGGTACATATCCTCTTGAATTTAAGTGCAGTACTAGACTAGCATCGAGATCTCATTACAGTTGAGCTGGCTAGTTGTAACTGTAAGTTCTTTGCTAACAGTTTCTTTTCTTGCACTTCTCACTTGTGGAACTCCCTTCCAACTCCATACTTTCCTACCAACTTTGATCTTCAGAAATTTAAATGCAATGTCAATCACTATCTACTGTTCTCCTGATTGCTCTTTTCTCTTTCCACTCATTATTAATGTTTCTGTTTTTAATTCTTCCACACTCTGTAACCCCTTGTGTTTTAGTGGCTTTACTGCTTTGCATGAGGTGATACCAATTTATATATATATATATATATATATATATATTTATTTATAGGGTTAGGTAAATGAGATAACTAGATATTAGTGACTGCATACGCATGTGCTGGCGTGCATACGTTAGTAAGCAAATAAATAATTATCAAATTTAGCCAAGAGGTGTAGACATAAGAGTGCTCAATGTGATTGGACAGAGCTGAGAAATATATATTAATAAATACACATATATCTACGTTTGATGTGCAACTCTAGTTTCGTTGTTTACCCAAGTCATCGGGCATGAGATATAGCTTATTGTTTATAAACAATAAGTTATATCTTGTGCCTTATGACTTGGGTAGCCAACAAAACTCAAGTCGCACATATTTAGAATTTGTCTCTTTTTTTTTTTTTTTAAGCATTTCACCCCAAGCAAGGCAGGACACCACTAGTATGCAGGGGGTTACAGAAGATTTGGAGCGAGAGCAGATAGGAGTGATAGAAGAAAGGATGAGGAGAAGGATAGTGGATAGATCAAGGCAACTGGAGATGTTGATTGACATTACATTTGAATAGTTGGAGATTATAGCTATCAGGGAAGCAGGAATAGGGAAGGGAGTTCCACAGGCGAGAGGTGCGAGATATGAAGCTATTGGAGTAGAAGAGACGGCTACATTTAAGTTTCAACAGAGAAAGGGTGAGAGCCGGATGCCAGCCTCATAGGACGTTTGAATTCATGAAGTCTGGGAACCAGCGCAAGCAGCTCATCGGAGCAATTACCATGAAAGTATTTGTAAAAAAGACTCAGAGATGCGATGATGCGTCTGTGAGAGAACGACTGCAGACGAGATGCCAGATCAGGGCCAATTACATTGCATATCCATCTCTGGATCTTATCAAGAACCCTGAGGCAAACAGAAGGGGCTCCAGACCATATGTGACAGCAATACTCCATGTAAGGGCGAATGGTTGATTTGTAGATTTGAAGGATTGATTCTGGGGAGAAAAATTTCCTGGCGCGGCACAGGGAGCCAACTTTCCTTGCGGTGGACGAAGCAGTTGACTCGATGTATTTGTTCCATCTCAGGTCAGCAGTCAATGTGAGGCCGAGCAGCTGCAGAAAGATGTTCTCGAGAAGTTGAGCGTCAGACATTCTAATGGGGGGCAGGGAAGGATCTCTGTGGTATAAATAATTCTGTCATTTTCTTTTCCCTTCAAAATGTAGGTGATCATTTATCCCTCTCATTTATTATTTGTTGTCATAACTTCTTGGGAAATATAGTGGAGTGGTTTCCCATTGATTTCTTCATAGTTTTGAATTCAGAATTGTCCTTCTCTTAGACTGGTTGACATCCAACACTAGCGAGGTCGGTCTACTCTGCTTAACTGGGATGATGAGAGAAGAGAGGGATTCATGACTTTCTCAAGGGCATTAGTGTGAAAGTGAATGCAACAGACTTTATTTTGAGTATGCTGATTAGAAAGTAATAAAGTGCTAATTGTAGTAACCTTTGGTAATTAGTTCCATATGTAAGTAATAGCAGGTGAGGTCAAGTAACATCATCATGTTAACGATCATCAACCTTTCCTGGAGTAGAAATCAAGAACTGAAACTCAAGTGTTGTTGCTCTATCCTTCTTGGATTTCCATTTGTAGAATCTATTTCGTTTCTATTGTTGGTTTCTTTAATTTGTGAAGTGTGATGTGATATGCAGCTCCCTGTTTGAAGAGAATTAGGAGTGTGGGATGGGGTGGGGGTTAAGTAAAGAGTGGGGGGAAAGGGCTGCATTTAAAAAGTGGAATGGATTAGAAGGGGAGTAAAAGAAAGAGTATATGGGTCGGGGTAGAGAGTGATTAGGAAAGAAAGAATTGAAGGGGTAAGGATGAAGAAAAAGTTAAAGAAAGTCTGGAGTAAAGAGGAGGAAAAAGAGAATTATGAAAAGAGAGAAAGCGACTGAAGAAGGAAGGAAAGATAGAATAAAACAGGAAAATTAAGAAAGAAAGAGATTGATTCTGAAATAAGTTAGGGCTGTGTGTGAGGATCATAGAAATAAATGACACATAAACTTGATGAGATTTCATTGCATTGAATCCTTAAATAATAAAAAAGGCAGGAAAACGTTTTTTTTTTTGTTTTTTTTTATAAATTTTATTTATTCAACAAAATTAAAGAATTCTCTAAAAGAATGTTCAATTCATTTAAAGTTTGTTGGCTTCATTTTTATAAATTGTAATTAAACTTTCCTTTGATTTATGATCATGGAAAATGATTTGATATCCCAATCCCAAACATATGGACAGATAAATAATTGATGTCTGGGCCATTTCTCCTTTTTTTTCTCCCCCCCCCCCCTTCATTTTGTACATTTTAGAATTAAATAAATGAAATCAAAAATATCTTTAACATAGCATTTGAAAATTCTGACAAATATTTAAAGAAAGTTTTTAGAAAATTTAACGAATACAGAATAGCTTTAAATATTGCCCAGAAGCTGGTTTTCCTGCTTATGACCTGTGCAATTCATGATAAAGCAACCATACAACATAAATATTTTTCTTTCAGGCTGATATTAGGTACCTCCACAAATCCGTGATACCTAAGGTTGAAAATTTATTTTCTAAAAATGAAAAATCTTTCTTGAAGATTTTATTTTTTATGAGACCCTTGATAAAATCTGACGCAACAGACGCTGATCAGTGTACGCTGATCAGAAAGTAACAAAGTTCTAATTGTGGTAACCTTTGGAAATTAAAAATACAATATGTGGGTGGAGTAGAGAGATTTCAAGCTAATAGATTACATTTAATATTCTCAATAAGCAAAATACTTTGCTCTATTTGAAAACTAATTTAAACTGACTGGAAGGAGGGTTTTTTTTTTTTTTTTTTTTTTTTTTTTTTGCTAAAAAAAATTGATTTCAACACTATTTTTAGCCCTCTTTCATTGCAATATAATTATCTTTATTAAAAAAATCTTCCAAAACTAAAAAATACTTTTCTGAAACTTTATTTGAAGAATATTAGCTGATTTAAAGTCTAATTAATCTGATTTGAAACAGATATGATTTACTTTAAGTTTAAAATATCACAGAAATGCATTTTTTAACACAGTTCTAGCTGTTTATTTAAGGTGTTGATTGATGAAAGATGAATGTTTACCTAATATTTTTGGTAGTTATATCTGTAAAAAATAATTGAAAAATATAATGTGAACGCCTTTTTTATATGATTTTTAAGTAATCTTAAAGTTTTATGAAAATATTCTCTGTAATCTAGTCTTTTATTGAATTTTGAAATTTACTATAGTTATTTTACTCTTATTTTCTGATATGTATATAAACAACTCTATGAAAATCATCACTTTTATACACATACAAAAAAAATTCAAAATTCTTTTAAAAATATTGGTGTTCAATGAATTGTCCTAAGCTTTTTCATTTATGATTAGTAAATATAGTTTTTACTTAGTAACAATATCACCTAACAAAGTCAAAGTAATGCAGCAATTTAGAAGATTTTAAACTTTATAAATTATTATAATTAAAAAATAAAATAAAAACAATTCTTGAAAAAAATTCATTATTCGTCAAAACTTTTTTCTTAAGACAATAGTGTCCTTAACATATCTTATTCATAAAATCAATTAAAAGCTTTTCTAATAATGTCATTGTTTTATTGCATTTTTTATTTTATGATTCAGAGCAGATTTTCAGTAACTGGTGTTTCTATTGGGGGGGGGGGAATTATTTAAATTCTCCAAGAAGTTCTGCTTTTAACTAATATAAACATTAAGAGGGTCAAAATTTAATTTATCAGAATTTCTTAAAATTAAATAAGTGAGTGATAACAGATGTTAAAAAAAAAAAAAATTAACAAGATTTTATAAAAAAAAAATAAATTCTAAAATAATTTAATTCGTTTATCAATAAATCCTGAAGGTTGCATTAAAATCTGATAATTATTTGATTTTTGCAAGAATTTCCAAACCAGTGTGTTTTTCAATGAAAAACAGATGGTAAAATTTCCTATACTAATCTCTGGTTACTCTGCTGACACACGAAAAACAAGATTTTTAGCCAAAATTTTGAATGTGCAAAAAAGATTAAAAAATATAAATAATCAAAAAATGCTTTGGTCTTGCCTCCTCCTCCTCCTTGATTTCAACACTATTTTTAGCCCTCTTTCATTGCAATATAATTATCTTTATTAAAAAAATCTTCCAAAAATAAAAAAAACTTACATTTTAAAAAATTTTAGTGGCTGGGATTTAGTTGTCAGATAGAGCATCACCAATGATTAAAAAAAAAATAATTTAAAAAAATATTAAGAATATTAAGAGTTTAATATAATCTGCCTGTAAAATGCAATGTTTATCTATCAGTATATATTGTAACACTGTTTATAGCACACAGATACTATACCTTGATCCTAAGTCTGATTTATATCTAAATAAACATAATTTTTTATGGGTAATTGCTAATTTCATAAAATAATGCAAAAAAAAAAAAATAAAAAAATAATTCTTGAAATGTACTTATTCAATAGAGCATAGTCTATTATATAAGATAAACTATTTGGAGGAGGAGGAAAGCAACTTGACAACAACAAAGATGAGAATGGAATCCTCTGAATTATATTTAATTTAGGTTTTGTTAATTCATTTGAAAAAATGTTTGACTCTGCAGGAATTGAATTGAAATTATTTTTTTTTTTAAATTTAATTCTTCTGAATAATTCATTTTCCTCTAATTAGGAAAGGAAGTTCATTTAATAGCTATAATGTTAAATTGAATGACAAAAGTAAATTAATGATGGGGATGAGCATTATGGAGTCGTAAAAAACTGGTGGCCTCTTTCTGATTATGTAAGGTAAATAAAGAGGGGAAAAAATATGAAGCACAGTGGAGTAATGGATAGCAGATTGAGGAATCAGAAAGTTGAGTTTTAATTCCAGTTGAGTTCATTACATTCACTTACATACAAATACCCTTGGGAAAGGTATTAATCCATCTCTTCTCCCCCTGCATGAGCTATTGATAAATAACAGGACAGACTGGGTTCTATAGCCTTGGGTAGCAACCAGTCTAGAAGGACAATAAATTCAAAACCTCCAATTATGGGTTAACTAGCCTCACCAAGCTGCAATTAGCCAAGTGTGGTGAGTAAGGTTACACCTCTAAAAACACGGTCAGTCAGGGAGGGGCACCCCTAAGGAGTGAACTGGATCTGTTCTCATGAGCTTCATCCCTGATATCCTTTTTTTTCCCTGAGAATTTTAAGACTATGATGGCTATGATGGCTATTACAAATGATTATTATTGATGGTCACTTTGTTATGAACTTCCTCTTTCCATTTATAAGATGATCATTATGAAACCCACCCTTCAATTCAACTGGGAAAAAAAGGAAATTTTTTTTGTTTTTTTATTAAACCTTACTTTAATTCAATGTGCAGTTGATGGCACTTTTCCTTTTTTTTCTATCAAATACTTCAAAATCACAAGCATAAAACACAACATGTAATACTTTTATATCCAATCTTTTTATAATATTTACTGGTTGATGTAAAATTTAAATTTAGGTAAAACAGGTTAAAAAGCAGAATCTTTAAGGATTCTTTGACATTCTGTGTGCATGCACACACACACACACGCGCGCGTGTGTGTGTATCTATATATATATGTGTGTGTGTGTGTCTATATATGTGTGTGTGTGTGTCTATATATATATATGTGTGTGTGTGTCTATATATATATGTGTGTGTGTGTCTATATATATATGTGTGTCTGTATATATATGTTTGTGTGTGTGTCTATATATGTGTTTGTGTGTGTGTCTATATATGTGTTTGTCTATATATATATGTGTGTGTGTGTGTGTCTATATATATGTGTTTGTGTGTGTCTATATATGTGAGTGTGTGTGTTTATGTGAGTCTGTGTGTCTATGTGTGTGTGTGTCTATATATATATATGTGTGTGTGTGTGTGTCTATATATATGTGTGTGTGTGTGTGTCTATATATATGTGTTTGTGTGTGTCTATATATGTGAGTGTGTGTGTTTATGTGAGTCTGTGTGTCTATGTATGAGTGTGTATATATATATATATATGTGTGTGTGGGTGAGACAAAAGTTGCGCAACATAGAGGTTAATGGATAGATCAAAGAGGTGTTGTTTAGAGTCAACGAAGGTCACCAGTCCTCACACACTTGGATTTATGCTATTTACACGTGGACTATTGTCATCATCTTTCTTGTTGTTATCACAACGTTTTCATCATCGTACCCACTGGATAATAAGAATTAAATAAGATATCGCTGGATATGAGCAATGGAACAAGAACAGTCTACCCCTGTAGATTAACTAAAGAGTTCAGTTTCTGTAATACACCCTGTCTAAAAAAAACATGAGGCTTCCACTCAAAGATGAGTATCCACTAAAAATTGTTTTGAAGTAATAAAAATAAAATCATATTAAAAATAAATATTAAGTAATTCTTTAGAAATTGTTTCAGTTACAAAATCAAACAGATATGAGCCTTCGAGGACATATGAATGAGAGGATGTGCATTCTTTAAAAGAGTAAATAGAATCTTGCAGGGCTGTCTAAAGTATGCCAGATTAGACAGTGGTTTCTCCTACAAAGGGGGATGCTGGTTCCATACCTAACAGACGGCACATTTTCTTTGTTTTCTTGAGTGTGCAGGTTGGGAAATGTAATAAATATTATTTAAAAAAAAAAAAAAAAAAAAAAAATGGAATGTCTACTCAAACACGGGTATCCATTAAAAATAAGCCCTGTCAGCTGGGGCTGTAGAATATGCTGACTGCACTTTTGCAGAGGGTAAGACCCCCCCTCAATGGGGCATCCTGGGTATGACGATAAACTACATCCGTGTCCTGGGTAAGACAATAAACCACATCCAGCAGCAAGGCCTCTGATCAGGAGGTTTTGAGGAGTGTGGAACCACCTCTTAATTGCTGGTGTTCCCAGGTCTACCATGACCTGTTAGGGTCCCAGCTATGGGCAAATAGTTAACCCCGAAACTATGAAAGTGTAAAAATAGGTTTTAATATCAGAAATACTTATTTTTTTTCTTCAAAAATTTATTGCTGATAATTATTTACAATTACCAGCAATACAGTTTTGAAAGAAAAAATTATTACCAGAAATAGTTTTTTGACAAAACAAAATATTACCAGCAATAAAAATTTTGTTGGCATTAAATAACCCATTGAGATGTTGATATGCCGTAAAACAAACCAAGCCAAACCATTAAAAATAATGTATGAATATTACTGTCCACTTGGTGCCTGTCATGCTTTTTATCTATACAAAGATTTGAGTGAGGCAGATTTGAAAAATGGGATCAATTGAGTGCAAATATTAAAGAAAGTTGACAGCATGCTGTTCCTCTCAATGATAACCTTACTTTTCCACTTTTTGTTTTATCACACGGTAAAGCAGGCATTGCTATCAACTCACGAAAACATGTGGCAATTGATCCCCAACCACTCTAGCAAAATGGCTCAGTCACATTTTCCATCTGTCAAGAAGTTTGCAAAACATCTGCAAAAGGACTTAGGAGACACATGTGTGCCCATAAAAGTTGAGCACATCTTCATTTTACTGAGCATTCATTTGTAGCCTGCCACAAGAAAGTTTATATATATATATATATATATATATATATATATATATTAATTATCACATACACACACACACATATAAGCTTTGTGAGTGAAATTGGGTAGACAAAACTGTTCAGAAAACATCAATACCTATGTTAGCACAAAATTACAAGTCATTATGATTGAGGGTTTAAGCGTACTGGCTTTGTTCAACCACAGATCACACCAGATTTTATGCTCTGTCACAGGCACTGTAACTAAAGTTTATTCAACATAGTTATACTATAAACCCTTGAGCTGGCTCTGTGCCTGAGTGTGGGCGTCTGCAACAGGTAATAGCTAGCTACCTGATTAGATGGACAAACTTAGTAACATATAGCCAGCTTTTTTACTTTATATAAAATGAGATAAAGACTAGAAAGTCTTTTGGCAACTGAGGTCAGAATCAGTTTTCTTTTCTTTGATATGAATATTTATATGAATATTATCAACATTACACTTAGGATGGAGCCCAACATCTTGTTCATTCTAACAAGGCAAAGTTGAAAGTATACATTCAAAGTTCAAAATATATAGAAATTTTTCCTTTGAGAAATATAGTCTACAAAAACACATGTACACATTAATTGGTGAACATTAATCATGTAGGTTGAATATTATACAGTGAAAATTTCAAATCAAGATTCAGCTGGTGACAGTGTCAGCTTAATAATCCCACCTTATGTATATATATTTTCTTGAATATATATCACTCACAATGTTGGATAAGTATCTGTATCTGCATAGATATGGTATTCTTATATAGTGACAGACCTAATAGAATCTGGTAATATTATGTGGTATTGCTGGGGCGCCTTCAGTTAATATTGGTAATGTTAAAGACTCTACTGTTATTTCCTCAATAACTTGTAAATCGATGTATTAGAATCTGTCTTGATACTCTCTCTTGTTATTTTCATGGGTCACTGACAGTTTAAGGCTACTGTAGTATCTCTCTCATCATCTGCATCCATGCTATTTACATTACCCTAAGGCTATAGAAATGTCTGCCTTCATTCATCTTGGGTGGGCTTTATTCATAGTCAGATCTCTTTTCATCTTCATAGGTTACAAGAATGTAATTTTATTAATTCTAGTTAGGAAGTTTTTAAACTATCAGATATTTCTTCTTTTTTTTTTTCCTCCCCCCCATCCCGGGGTTTTGATCATAAGTGAATGCTATAACTTTACACTTAATGACATAGAGGCAATCTTAAATTGTCTTTTTCTTTCTGTTGTTTAATCTTCGAAAATTATAAGTGTAACTGGATGTTCATGTTTATTTGGGGAAAATTAGTTATTTTAATAATGTTTCATTGCTTGATAACACTATAGAGAATTATTGCTCTGTTCACAAATATTTCACAGTTGGTTGTCTCCATAAATGTTTTTAGGCTATGGAATGCAAATTTGATTGAATGTTAAATTATTTATTTAACTTTGTAAATTACTGAAGTTTTATTGAATTATTTTATTTTAGATTATTTGAAATGAGTTTATGAATTGAGTAGGGCTAAAAAGAAGAAAATAAAAAAAAAACACTTTAATTTAGCAACATAAGGGTAGTAAATAGTTTTTTTTATAATTTATATCTATATTTTCTTCTGCTATAATTAGGGATTTTTTAATTCTACTGTAAGCACTACCAAGTTATCCCATATTGATATGATGCCTGACATGGGATAATTTGATGGAATTCACTATTAATTTTAGGTCTGTTTATTTTAATCATGTGATTGGAATTTGATCAAATTCATTCTTAAACACTCAACTAAGGAATTTTGTTAACATTTGGTTGGGAAAGGTATTTTTCTGGGTATTATTGATGAGATTTATGATATAAAACATAAAAATTGCTTGTAGAATATTGTAATTAATGAAAGTAATTAACTGCTATCATGTTTGAAATAAAAAGACTTCTAAATATAAAAAAAAATTACTCACTCTTTTTACAGTATTTACATTAGTCGGACTATTGTCCTCATCTTTGTCGCCATATTTGTCACAACGTTTCGGCCATTGTACGCTCTGGCCTTCTTCAGGTGGTTGGAATTTCGAACTGAACCCTTTATTTCGATCACTGGGGTAGACTGTTCTAGTTCTACGAGCCATGTTTGATGGATGTCAGTTATCAGTTATCTCCTGCTAATTTTCCCTCTGAAAGTTCTCCACTGCCTGAACCGGGTATTGAACTCACACTCTTTGGGTCTGTCACTGGATCTAACCAATGCCTTTATCCACTGTGCCCTGTGTCCTCAAGGTAATTTATGTATACTCCTCCACACACAATTAGGAACACTGATCATTGATGTTAAATACATTTTCAAAATTTGGTATACTAAAACCTGTTAACCATATCATTTGAACATTTTTTGATTTTTTTTTTTTTTTTTTTTTTTTTTTGTTTAATGATTTTGTATAATAATAAATATACATTTTTTCTCCTTATTGGTAACAGAACACTGAGTTTCATGCACAATATTTTATTAGCACCAGCACTCAACATGTGATATTATGCGTGCACGCGCACACACACACATATTTTATTAGGACTTCTTGATCTAGGCTGGTTGATGTTAATTTCACTATTAAAGGAATCAAAAAACAGGGATATTAATTCTCTCTCTCTCTCTCTCTATATATATATATATATATATATATATATATACACATTGTTCTATCTATGAGGATTTCTTTTTAGTGTTAGCTGCTATTAAAGCATTTACTTAATTTGTTGTCTAATTGATTTACTTTGAATTTAGCTGGTGTTTTAACTAACTGAAAAGTGGTTAATCTTTTGATTTAAGCAATTTTAACTGTTGCTGGTTTAAAAAGGGTGAAGCTAAAAAAAAATTATCAAAGAAATGAAAAAAATATTAAATTTCTTATGGTAATTTTCAAAAATTTATTAATTCTGTATGCATCTTTATGATAAATGACAAATGTGTTGTAAAGTTCAATTTTGTTTCTTTAAGCAATTTTTTAAAGCTCATCTATTGAAACAGATTTTTATTTTGTATTATTTTGCTTATAGGAAATATTAACTCTGTGTCTCCTTGTATAAAGACAGTTATCTGATATCACTGATCTTCAAAGAGCCTTTCAGATGTTTCAGCTTTACTGTATTATTTTAAATTAATTCTTTTTCAGTGTCTCATTCACACTTTAAATACAAACATTAAATAGAAAACACCTGATAAATATATGGAATTAATCAGAAATGTGTTCTGTTGTTAGGTTTTAATAGCTTCCTGAGATTAATGTTAGTTTTGTCTAAAGGAAGTTAAGATGGAAGGCATTATCTTTTGTTTAATATAAAAACATTAAAATGAGCCTAACAAAGGTGGAGATAAAATTAGTCCATTTCTTTTGAACCTGTTCTGAAAAATAAATACAGACTAACTGAGCTAAATAAGTTTGGGATTGCAGGCCAACAGATAAGAGTCTTTGTGAGCCCTATCTAAAATTAAAACAAGTGGTTTATTCAATGAATGCTCCCATTATTGGCAATTATGAGCCTGCCACATACCGACAGACGCATACGCACAATGAGAACGTTACTTGAAAGAAGACCAGGTTTGCTGATGGCCTATGCACAGGTCACTCACTATTCTACTTTAACACTGCTGGAATTAGCCAAATATGCATGTGTTTTTTTTTTCTCTCTCTCTCTCTCTTACCAGATATGCACCTGCCCACCCACACAGTATATGTTGCTTCTGTTTTATTTTATTTTTATAACTGTGTTACACTTTGACTGAGAAATAAACTGACAACTACTATCATAAATAGTAGTGAGTTTTGTTGTTGCTCTATCTCTGAGGTGATTGATCTTTCAATTTCAGCCCGGTTGGCTCAAATTTTAATCTGATCAGCTTTTTTAGATGTTACGTAGATTTTTCTCATACTGTCCTTCAGTTAAGGTTTATATTTGTGCAATAGTGTTGCATTCATTTTTTAATTTTTAATTTTTTATTTTTTGTATAGCTCAAAAAAACGAAACTGAGTTTCATACCTGTGGAGCTTGGATTAAAACTATTAATAATAATAATAATAAGACTTTCTTCCTCTCCTTATGCAAAGTTTGCTTTATTTTTTCTATAACAATGTTTATAAATCCCTTAAATAAATAATGATGGATTGATTTGATTTTTATGACTTATCAACCTTTTTGCAGGTTAATTAAAGCTAGAAAATATTTTTAGGTTGCAAAATACTTTTTGGAGATTAATGATTTTACTAACACACATCCTACTAATTAACCCATAGCTGGGGGGAGTGGGTTCATACTTTTCCCAAGAGTATTTGTGCATAAATGGATATAACAAACCCAACAGAAATTGGAACTTGACTCTCCTTTTAACAATTTCGAACTATTGTCCATTATACCACCCACACATCCAAGTTTATAACACCTGGTATTCCCAAGTGGTCACCCATTTAGGAACTAACCAGGCTTGGTGTTACTTCAGTGATCATATGAGAACCAATATTTCAGTGTGATATGGTCATAAGCTTTCTGTTAAATAATTACTTACAACTTACTCTTTATATATTTCGTATTTAATCTAATTGACGCTAAGGAATTCAAACCAAATCAAATTGTTCAACAATTTAGTAGTTGAGGTGCACTGCTGGATCCTACATGAAATTTTTTTTAGCCACTTGACAATGTCCATCACCTTTCTGGATAAAATGCAACAGGTTGTATGCTTAGTTACATTATACAAGCAGCAGAGTAATAATCCTTGAACTTTTAAGAATATGCCACAAAAAAAAATGTCTGTTTGAGACAGCAGATATGCTAATAATTTTAGAGCTTACATAATGAAAAAAAATTCTTACTGACCAAAATGATTTCTTCTTTTCCTCAAGTACCATATTGAATTTCAATTCAGTTTTAATATTTTTTTGCTATATTTTATTTTTGTGCTTTTATTTAAACTTAGTGTGTCCTGATTAGTCAACAGGCAGAGGAACAAGCTAATTCAAAATTCTTATTGCTTCCATAATGTTTTTCATATATTGTCTTAATTTTGGCCATTTAGTTTTAAAGAAGATATGACTCGCAGTATGAGACTTAGTATTTCCTTGCCCTATTACTAATACTATTAGCCATGTTTGTACTTGTTGCTAGCTACTATTTCTATTCACATGTGTAAACCAATTGATTCAGCTGTGTTTCATCTTGGATGTGTTTGTATAGCCAGTCCTACAACCACTAGTAGTACTGGTAATTGTAGTAGGAGAACAAATATTAACAAAGCAGTAGCAACCACAGTCACTTATTGCTTTTATTATTATGGATGGTTTAGTCAAATGACTGATACTTTAGTGCTTAAAATAGTGTTACTAGTTTGGTTTGGTACTGCAGTAGAATTCGAATTGCATTTAAGTGCAGTTTATATTCTTTTACTGCTCTTTTTGACAGCTTCATTGTTTTCATCTTTATTAAAAAATTAGTTTCATTTTTTTTTTTCTTTCTTTGCTTTTTAGTCATATTCTACTATTAATTACTTATTTAATTCTATCTATTTTTAAAAATTTGAATTGTATTGTAAAAACACCTTACCAAAAAAAATTTGTTAGCAGTGGGTTTTTTCTTTTTTTTTTTTTTTTTAAAGAAATAAATATTTTTTTATATTGCATGTAATGACAAAAGTACACAGGTGTAGGCTTTAAGAAAGCTTTATTCAACTGAGAATACAAGGTTCGCGTGTAGTATCCTTTTATAGTCCCAGTAAACAGAAATAGCTCTCTCAAAGAGGAGAGAGTAACAAAACAAGGGGAGACCACTCTTGATTATTCATAACATTGCAATCAACATATTAGTGTAACAAGTTAATTATTTAAATTTTTTTCTATTTGATTACCTTGTGTCACGATTATTATGGAAAAAATAATTTTATCATATTTACATGTAAGATATTGACATATTTTAGAACATTGTGTCTTTGTCATGTGGAACAACAAAAACACCAAATAAAATGATCATCAAACAAATGATAAATAAATAAATTCCTATCATCATTATCATTACAAGCTTCTATCAAACAGGCTTCTGTTGACAAGTCATTAACTTTTGATATTTTGGGATAAAAATATTTCTTCAGTAGAAAACCAACATGGATGAAGTTTTCAAATAAATCATATTCTTGATATAAAACAAGGTAAAAAAACTGGCAAGGGACAGTAAACAACTGAGAAGATAAGCAAATTTTTTAATCCTCTCTCTGGTCATAATGTACTCTGAAGATTAGTCTATTGGTGGGTTTGGTTGTTACTTGTGGTAGCACCAGTGTTTCATGGCTATGTGGGTGTTGCCTAGTCACTGGTGATGCCAAGCATAAATTGCCCAGGCCTCTAAATCGGTCATTCAGTTGACTGCTCTCTGCTTGACCAATCAGTACTCATTGTAATAATTCTAATCACAATAACACTCACTCCATATTTGCTATGTAGCCTTTTACTGGAATGAGAGAATAAGTTCCTTGGAAGGGTTGGCTGCCCATATATATATATATATATATATATATATATATATATATATATATATATATATAGTTATTGTCACTTCTTCACAGAAGAAGACCATCTCCACAACAAATTTCTTTTGTTTTGGGTTTTTTTTTTGTTTTGTTTTTTTGTTATATAACTTTCAGGCTCACCGATCATGAGAGCACAGATAACCCTTTAAAACAGCCCTACTTTTACAAGCTTTTGTGCAAATGTTGCACTTGAAAGCGAGATCCCCAAGCTCAACAGGCATGGCATCAACATGAATCTTCGTGTGTCTTATTAATCCAAGAGCTGACTTGCATACTTTATGGCAAAGTGTACAAGAAGGCACAAGGATTGATTGCCGGCTTCTTTCAATGGATCGAGCCTGATTAGACCTAAGGTGACTTCGAAAGAGCAAAATTACCACATAAACTACATACATGTTGTAAGTTTAGGGTGGAAGGTAGCGCTTCCAGATTACCTTTACAAAGATTGCACTTAACCTTAGCATGTTCCACCATGTCATTTTCAAACTTGTTACAACCTTGATGAACTGTTGTTCTCCATGTAGGTCGACATTCAGCCTCCTGTTCCCACATATCAACTGATATCCCAAAAGCTTTGAGATTAGTTTTGATGTAGTCTTTAAAGCACTTTCTCGGTTTGTGTCTGGAACTCTTGCCTGCAGATAGTTCACCATATATATATATATATATATATATATATATATATATATATATATATATATATATATATACACAGACACACACACACACACACGCACAGACACACACACACACCTTTGTACTGAGATTAGTTCATTGTTATGGTCAGTTTATTTTGATAACCATTGATTGTTTTTGGAGTTAACCTTAGCATATTGAGTAAACAAAAGTGAGGTAAAGTGCAATCGTCGTAAAGGTAATCTTGAAGCGCTACCTTCCACCCTAAACTTACAACATGTATGTAGTTTATGTGGTAATCTTAATGAAACCAATTTACCGTAAATTTTTTTTTACCTGTTTCCCAATTTATTCTATCTTTTTAATTTATTTTCTTTCTTTACTTGATCAACTCTTTCTACCTTGTTTCAAATCATCATGTCTCTTCTTCCTTTACAGACAAACCTGATATTTAATCTTTGATTGAAATAGTGACTTAATCATTGTCAATTGCAACAAAATAACAAACCCTTATTAGTTTCTGTCCTTTCATATTAGACAGTAGAACTATGTAGCTTCCCAGCATGCACTTAGCTCTTTGTTATTAATTTCTCTTCATTTTTTTTAACCATTTCACACTAAGCAAGGTAATAAAGCCACTAGGATGTAAGGAGTTACTGAGTATTAGAGAATATGAAACAGAAGATAATGATTGACATTGCATTTGAATTTTTGAAGATCAAAGTTGACTGGGAAGCAAAAAGCCGGAAGAGAGTTCCACAAGCGAGATGTGTGAGAAAAGAAACTGTTAGCATAGGTTACATCTAGCCATTTCAACTGTAAAATGATGAGACCTCGCTGCCAATCTAGTACTACACTTAAATTTATAAATATTAGACACCATAATAGAAACTATTTAATAAATTTAATTTATAATTAATAATAATATAAATTAATAATTTAATAAAATTATTTTGATTTTAAAAGTGGGATAATGTTATGCACAGTTGAGGATTATAAGAAGCTTTCTATAAAGAATTATAACACTATTTTCCCTGTGTGGATTAAGAATGCATACATAGGTTCACCTATCATCTGTTTCACACACCTCTCTGGTCTTTTGAACAGGATTAGAGGTTTATCCCTTGTTTCCTGTTCAGGACTGCGTTTCTGGTTCCTTCTAAAGTTTACTTCCACTCTGCACTGCCTAAACTCTGAAAATTTATTTACTATTTATTTTTTCCTCAATAGGTGTAAATCAGTTTGCCTATCAAACGCTAAGAATTTGAATGCTGATTTTTAAAGCAAGCACACCTCCTCACTTGTAAGATCGGTGCAACACAATCTTTCATTTACATCCATTTGGTCTTGTTATAGACTAAACTAAGTTTTGTAAATATGAAGTACGTAATTGGTTTACATTATTTAATTCATAAAGAGTAGATAACTTATTTTTGTAGAACTTTAATTCGAAAGAGAAGTAATGTTTAGTCACAAAGCAGTAAAAACACTTTTGTAAATTCAGTTCAAACACCAATCAGTTGGTTAATAAGTGATGTTTATTCCTGCAAATCATAAAATTGACCAAAGATTTGTGTGGATCAAAAGGAGAACAAGTGAAGAAGAATCAAACTTTCCATATTAAAAGGAATTAAATTATGATTTTCTTTTTCGTTCTCTGATTTTTCGAAAACATTAAAGCTAAAAAATACAGCCTAACTGAAGACTGTTTTGATTTCAATATCAGTAAACATTGAAAAATGAATAGGTTTAATATGTACCTGAATCTTTTCCTTTATATTAAAAGGTTTTAAGTAAGTTTTAAAATTGGTCTAAGTATCATGAAAGTCATCTTTTCCAAGGCCTCTCTAAGAAGATCACTTTATATGTGTGATGTGGGTGGAATTTTGTACTTGAAAATAGGAGAATTCAACATATGGAATTTGCAAAGAATGTAGGAAGTTAGTCATTCTCACAAGGTTCAGCTTGAAATGAAATGAGTATTTTTTTTATCAATTTCCAGAATTAAGGATTGGAATGGATTGGGTATTAAGCACTTGGTGCAAATTCTTTAATCATTATATACAGGCTTTCCCAACACTTTACTGTATAGAAAAGGGGCAGCATGATAACATTATAAACCAGTTTTTGTAAGTCTGATTCTCACTAAGTGGTAACTGAATCAAGCCTCATTGTTAGTCTAATATAACTTTTAAAAAAATCATTTTGTCTTATATCCTAGTGGTTGGGATAGACCTACACCGAAACATTCCTCGTAGACACGCAAATCCCTTGGCTCCAGAATGAAATTATAACAAATCAATATAATATTAGAATATAAAAAAATATTTTAACGAGGGAGGAATACTCAGTTGATTTTATTTTTTTTCCTAAATATTCCTTGTAAAATTCTAGATGTGTGTTCAATACAAGTAGGTATGATTATATTTTTTGTGTTTTTTCTTCTTCCAGATTTGAGATATTTCTTAGCAAAATGACCACAACTCTGAATGTTGATTTGCTTAAGAAAAATGGGGGAAATGGAAAGTGAATCCCTGAGGACTTTTGACTTATTATTTCAATCCCAAAGTTCTTTCTCATTCTGTGATAGCTCATTTTAACTTGTTTTATTTTGTTTTATGCGAGTTCAGTTTTTTGTTGTTGAATTTCATTTGGATTTTTAAATGACCTATGCTGTTTACCCTCATCCACCAAACTTGCAGACAAACTACCAACCATTTTCAGGTATTTTTGGTAGTAATTCAATCATTAACAAAAATAAGGAGCTATCTATAATATATAATATAATTTGTGTGAATAACTGATAGTTCCTTGATTTGTTGATTAGTGGCAAAAGGTTCACCTTAAACATTACGGCTGAATGATATTGACCCCTGCCCCCACCCTCCTGGGATGAAATGGAACATAAAATTCAGTTCAATATAGGGACCCTTATGCAGGTAGTTGAAAAAAATTTAATTGTTTCCCAGACACAGCTCTCTATCACACCTATCCTTGGCCTTTTAGGTGCATTAGGGAGGTTCTACCTGACAGGGATGGGCCCTTGATAAATTTTGTGTTTTTTTTTTTTCACCTGAGAACTGTACAACAATAGTGGCACACCTACTGGCCACCTACAAATTGTCAGATTTTTGCCAAATTGCACCATATATAAAAATAAAATAGTCTGTTCATTGAAATCATAGCAGGGGAAGGCAAAGGAGGAAGGGCCTTGTGTTTATCACTTGAGGAGATATTGGATACATCCTCTTTTTACTGGTGATGTGGCTTTAAAACTATGTTGTTTTCCCTAAACTTCCTGTTTGACTTACACACTAAGTAAGGATTAGTCTTCTTTCTTGATATGCAACATCCTTCATGTGGAAGGTACCAAGTTCAAGTCCAGAACACAGTGTATAATTATAACCAGAGAAAAACAATGAGTCTGCTTTGACGGTGGTTAAACTCATGTGAGGAGTGACACTTGATTGGCCATGATTGTGTGTAAAGTACTTCCTGGTTTGTTAGAGAGTGACTAAAGAGTTTGGTTGATGGGCTGTATTCCCTCATTTTTCATTTTTGTTTTCTTTCTCATATGAAATATATCTGATTTTTATTACCTTTGAATTCCTCTTGGATTATTAAACCCAGATATAATTTAGAATATTTTAATTTTTTATTAAATATTACTAATAAAAAAAAAAGTTTCAAAACAATTTTAATGTTTTTAAGAATATTACATGCTCTCAAAAGATTTGTGACTATGAGCAGTCCATCTGAAGCACACATGTAGTACAAGTTTTTGCCACTGCCTTCTGTGAGCAAATAGCAGGTAAGCCAGGTTTTCAAGTGAAATTGTTGAGTAAACAATTCCTGTCTTAAGCATTAATGCAGAGATATTTTGGGAGTGAATTTTTTTATTTAAAGGATGGTTTGTATGTCAGTTTGTATTCACTTTCCCATTTGTGTAATAATTTTATTGGAGAAAGTCACACATAACTCATTTTGAAATATTAAAGCCAATCCTCTAAATATGTCTGTATATACTTATACTTTTCTATATATAAGCACAGCTGTCAAAAATGATAGGCTTATTTACATATTAGCACCTCTGTAAGGGATCAGGATATATGTGCCTTCACCTTTGGATTAAAGTATTACTTCCTGGCACTTTTGCCAAGGGTTAGTGCAATATCTGTGCACCTCTGTGATAAGTGTTACATACACAGATGCAGCCATCAGTGACCTGTCTGTTCAGTTCCACTTTGACAACAGAATCAGGCAAAGAAGAAAGTGGGAAAATAAGGTGTGAAGGAGAAAAGTTAGAGGGTAAGAAATAAAGGTGAGACAAAAACGAAAACAAAGGCTGGTGAAAGGAAATTGGCGAAGAAAGACATAGACAGTCATGGTGGCTTGAGTTTTATTACTCCTTTACCCCATTTAGAATTTTCTTTCCAGTGGGTGAAGCTTTA
>OZ038477.1:127104177-127141677 GCA_964036315.1 Acanthosepion esculentum | reverse complement strand
GAATGCAGCCAATGTTTTAACTATGCACATAAACTTTTTTCACAAAACTCAGGTGCATTGTCAAATACCAAAGTTTTTTGAACTCCACTTCTTGAAAACACTATCCTCAACACCCGCTTCACAGTAGTGGCTTTTCTATCTGTGACTTTAATAAACTTCAGGCCAACCTGAATACGAGTTGACTAATATCAGAAATAGTCATATACCTTTAATGTAGGCCTGATCCATACGTGCTTGTGTCCGCAGTTCCATTTCCTTTGCCCAACAGGGAATTTTAGTTTGCCTAATAAATTTCTTTATTTCTGCACACTTTGGGCATTTTTTAACATACTCTTCCACATCTCTCGAATAGCTAGGCCACCATGCTTGCAACTTTACCCTCATTTGAGTAGATAATATACCACCATGTATATCATTGTGTATGGCTTTAATTACTTCTTTTAGCAGAGACTGTTGGAGTACTATGACATCTCCATTATATATAATTCCTTTTTCTATTACTAATTTGTGTCTTGATTCTTTATAAGGCCTCTCAGCCATAGAACAATTACTCCATGTATTTCTCTTTATCTATAATTCTGTTCAACACTGGATCCTGCCTAAATCCCAACCTAAGCTGATTTAAGGGTAATATGTCCGTTTCTATCCAGTGCAAAGTCCTATCCTCACAATTTTCACTTGCTTCAAATTTTTACTTTCAAAATTTAACCAAGATAATGCATCCACATGTGGAATAGTATTTCCTTTAATATATGTGATGTCAAAGTTGAGTGCCACAAGCTTAATTGTCCATCTTAATATCTTGGCAAATGTAACTCTCTTCTGGGATTGAATATGAATTCCAATGGCTTATGATCAGATTTTAATAGAAATTCACTTCCCAGCAAAAAATTTATAGCACTTTCCATGTTCCACATAATCATCAATGCTTCCTTCTAAATATTTGAACTATTCGCCTCTGCCAATGGATAAGTACATTACAGGCTGATCCTCTTGTGACAATATTACAGCTATAGCACAATCGCCGGTATCAGTAGTTAACGTCATTTCTTTTGTTTGGCTGAAGATTTTAACAATTGGTTTGTTTATAAGTGCTTTTTTCTTTTCTCAAAAGCAATCTACTGTCTTTTTGTCTATTGAAACTCGGTATTCTTCTTCCTTATTTCATTAAATGGTTCCACAAGACCACTATATTGAGCAGATATCTGTTATAGAAATTGGTGAATCCTAAAAAAAAAAGATTCTAACTTTTTTTTTTATTTCTGGGTGCAGCTTTCTCTGATATCTTATTAACAAGTTTATCATCCGGTGATATACTGTCTTTGGATATTTGATATCCTAGGTACAAAATTTTTTCACAATTAAACTTGTATTTATCATGATTGTCATACCTGTGCTATTTAATTTTCTTAAAACTTGCCCCGTTTTACTTTTGAGATCTTCTTTACTGTGCATACCAATGCCAATGTCATCCTGATATACAGTTGTATTTTTAATACCCTCTAAAAAATTTTTGATACCTTTTTGGAAAATGTGACTTGATGTTTTTATTCCAAATGGCAATCAAGTCCAACTTATTAATCCAATAGTGGTGTTCATTGTGGTGACTTCTTGAAACATGCTATCAATTTTTGTCTGATTATATACTGACTTACGGTCAATTTTAAAAATATCTTGAAATACTAATGAGTAAATTTATTCAATAAAATCACCATTGGCTTCAATCATAGCCTCCAGACAACTTCAGAACCTCCTGCAGCTTTTCTGGATGGTCTCCTTGTTTAAGATGGTAAATGCTGCCATAATACTTTTCAAGTATTTCATACCAGCAAACTCATGACATGTTGTTTCAATGTTTGGCAATGGGAATGGATATGAATAGATCTGGTGATTCATGCCCACCTTATATTCACCACAATTTCTCAAATCTCCATTGGGCTTGCATATCGCCACAATGGGTGAAGCCCAATTGCTACCACCCTAGCTGACTTTTTCTAATATTCCTTGTTCCACCATTTTGATCAGCTTAGCAACCACCAAAGGTATCATGTGAACAGGAACTTTTCGGGCTTAAAAATTTATGGGTTGACTGCTTTCTTTAAGCCAAATACTTTAACATCCAGTTCTACAGACTTCATGGAAATTAATCGGCTTTGATTTATAAACTCTAAATATCAATTTCTAAAAGATAATGGTTTTTGATATTTTCCACCACTATGATGAGTATTATCTCAAATCTATTTTTTGTCTCAAATGTACCTTCAAAGAATCCTAAAATTTTGATGATTGACCCATTGAACTGTTTCAATTGGAGATTACTTTTCTTTAACATTGGTCTACCCATTCTTCCCCAAAATTCTTTGGTATCCAATATAACATCACTTCCAGTATCCACCTGCATGAGTAAAGTTACTTTGTTCAACTTCACCGTTTCCCTACTTTTATCCTGTGATTTTATCTCAAGTACTCCTGTACTTTCAATTGGAGGATCTATATTTTCTACTTTTTCCACTCGCTTTTCATATGTGCATACCGTCTGGAAATGATTCCTCATTTTACACTTAAAACGCCATTTCCCAAAGGTCGAACACTTATTTTTGCTCTTTTCATATTGCTTATTGCAATATCTGTATACAAGTAATCTTTTAGTAGCACTGTAGGTCTCCATGATGCCTTCGGAGGCATTAAACTTTTGAATCAATTCCAGTTGTAAGAACTCCACACATGCTTGCAGATTCATATTATGAGCTTAAAGCAGCTCTAGAATTTTATGCTTGCACAAGATGTCAAACATTCCTTCAATCAGTCTAAGCAAAATTAGCTCGTCTTTGATAGACTTTTGTTCTGAACCCATTCTTTCAAACTCACAGTATCTTCCTTCATTCGCTTGTCTCCAGCTGTGCTGGTCAAACTCTCTGCCTGGAGGCAGAGAGGATCCCCAGACAAGGCTATGTCAAAAGACCGAGTTTAGTCTTGGGAAACAGCTACCTGATCCCGTCTTATACGGGGTCTAAGGGGAATTTTTGGCTGAGGCTACGGGCTAGGATACCCCACATTAAATTAGCCCTTGTGCCACATCTGACTGGGTGAGAGGGTTGGTAGATATCCTGCAGTTGGAGATTCATTGTAGAATTCACTTGACTCACTTCTAGCAGTTGACTACTTATTCTACGTGCTGCTGGTGAATCTTATATGTGTTGTTCTTGTCCTAAGTATTATCGTTTGATTTTTATTCAGTAACATTCCCTAGGTTGCAACAAAAGTTTCATTGAAGAAAGATTGAACTGAAAAATGGTTCAAAAATTTCAAGGACTCTTCTGGAAAGAACTGACTGGAAACCTCAATGAGATAGTTCCTATGCTAATTGGACTTGGGATCTCAGAGGGGATCTTCTCAGAAGAAGTGTAAGAAATGCTTAATTGAAGGCAAAGCAATGGGTCCAGATGGGATCAGTGCTGAAAAGATACAGTTTTGATGAAATTGTACTGATCTTTATGAATAGACTAATGGTAGGAGAAAAACTTGATCAGTGGTTGGAGTACAATCTAATCATTATGATGTCTGGAGATCTCGGCCAAACAATTACAGCGGAATAGCTCTGTCTTCAATACCAGTAAAGATCGTAAGCATAATGCTACACAACAAGATGCATCTAAAGATTGATGAGAATCTTCATCCAAATTAGAATGGCTTCAGATCAAGTAGACCAGGCTAAAAAAACTTATTGAAGGAGTTAGACATCATAAGCTGAAGGTAATTCTCATATTTATGAACTTTCAATAAGCTCTTGACAGTATCCACCACAGGCAAATGTAAATATTTCCTGAAGTTATTCGAGCTTAGTGATCCCTGTAACTTTACAGCGTTCTCTTCTGGTATTTGCCCACACATTCCATTTGACAATTCATACTTGCCTAAAACATGACACCAAAGAAAAGAACTCGCCTAGGTCGCAAAACCACTGCTGCCAGGTCTGCATGCAAATAAGAGATAACAAATCGTCTTCTAAATGTTCAGTTTGCCTTTCTCAAAATGCCTCTCAGAATGCTTCAATCAGAGCCACTGAGTCCGAAGATCAATGTAGCCATTGGCTTTCCAGAAGAGCATACCTGAACACTTCTGCACGGGAGGCTGAAAACAATGATCAAAGGACTCAATGGCTGAGGAGAATCGCAAATTCAACTGCTGCTGTGTGTGAGGCTGAAACTACTGATCAAAGGACACAATGGCTGATGAGAATTGCCTCTTCAACTGCTGCTGCATGTCAGGCTGAAACTGCTGATCAAAGGACAATGGCTGATGAGAATTGCCTCTTCAACTGCTGCTGCATGTCAGGCTGAAACTGTTGATCAAAGGACAATGGCTGATGAGAATTGCCTCTTCAACTGCTGCTGCATGTGAGGCTGAAACTGCTGATCAAAGGACAATGGCTGATGAGAATTGCCTCTTCAACTGCTGCTGCATGTGAGGCTGAAACTGCTGATCAAAGGACACAACAGCTGAGGAGAAATGCCTCTTCAACTGCTGCTGCATGTGAGGCTGAAACAAGATTGAGAATGTAAAAGCAGCCCGTTTCAGAGCCACCACCCATTCAAATTGTTAACTCCCCATTTAGGGATGTGCCTCAGTTGCATCAAATTGTTGTTACTAATATTGATTTTCAGGTGGGCTGACTTTAAACTTAAACTGCTCCAACTGAATGGCAAAAATTTCCCATTAACCTGGTTGAAGACAGGTTATACTGCTAGTCCTTCGTAATTTAGTAAATGAAATTGACTTAATCTATCAACAAATGAGAGCGAGTATTCTTATGCTGGATGATGACATAGACTTTTTTAAAATTTGTGGTAGGAGTTATTCAGGGGGATATGCTAGCTCCATATTTTTCTATAGTACTGGATTATGCAATCCACCAATCACTGCAAGGCAAAGAAAAG
This sequence comes from Acanthosepion esculentum, assembly GCA_964036315.1. Taxonomy (NCBI): domain Eukaryota; kingdom Metazoa; phylum Mollusca; class Cephalopoda; order Sepiida; family Sepiidae; genus Acanthosepion; species Acanthosepion esculentum. Next base: position 127,136,740 of record OZ038477.1, on the reverse strand, counting down.
GATTTGGCATTCAATTTGTGAATTGCACTCTTCATTGTTAGGAGTTGTATTTGTGAACTACTGCTCTTTATTCTTATGGTTTTTACTTGTGGGCTACAACTTTCCAAGATTTAATAGAAAATAGTTAAAGCCTGCTTTTTCAAATTTAATGAACTTTAACTGGAAGTACTCTGTGTGGAGGTTATGTTGAATGAATTAATATAGTTAAAAAAATATAGGGAAGACTTAAATGTTGTAAATAATTTTATAATTTCCTGTTACCTGTTTTATAAGATAAATATGGTGGCTATAAAAATTTGATCAAATCCAATATAAACATTTCGCTATAATTATCTGATTGAAATATCAAATTAATTTTTTTTTTTTTGCACATAAACATTGAATTACAGTTTTAATAGGCTATAAAATTGGTATACTGCTTTTCCTGCTGTAAAAACACAGGTGTGTATTATGCCTTTTGAGACTCTATAAAAATTAAATTATAAGAACAAGAGACAGTAAAATTTAGATTTCTGCCTCCTAATTTATATTTGAAAAATGATTTATTTTACTTGATTTGCACTTTACTTATCTCTCCAGGTACAATGGGTTAAATGCTTTAGGTTATGAAGATGATGACTGTTTGTTTTATTTTTATATCATTTCATTGATTGACTGGCTGTGTATTGAGAGCAAGGTTTGAAGGACTGGGTCATATAGAAGAACAGATGAGTCACCAGTTGATTTTTGGAGCTACTAGTTGCCATCAGTGGTGTGGGTTGTTGCTGGTAGTGGGAGGAGTAGCATTTGAGATAAGGCAACATCATTGTATTGTTGTGGCTTTTATTACATTGGTTTTGTTTGTTGAAGCAACACACACACATACAAAAACAAACAAACTTGAGTTTACAGATATGAATAGATATTCCTAAAAACTGATAAACACATGCATTTATATATATATATATATATATATATATATATATATATATATATATATATATATATATATATATATACACAGACACACACACACACACATATATATATAAATATGTATCAAAATTTAAGCTTATACTTTGCATAAAAGCATTTCACAGACATGCACATGTTTAGGCACCTAATGTAATGAAGGAATGAACTAACACACCTTGCAGACTAATTTTCTTGTGTTAAAAGTTCAATCCTTTATGGCCTTGTACTAAGCTAAGATATGCTTAGTAAAGTAAATAATTAGATATGCATGAACTTAAAGAAACATAAATGTATAAAGATGCAATAACAATGTTTATACACACACACACACACACACACACACACACACACACACACACACACACACAGATATAGGTATGAAAAAGTTTACTTGTGATGTGTTTCATCCTTCAGGATTTCATTGGACTAAATTTGTTATCTGATGAAGTCTTGAAGGATGAAACGTGTCACAAATAAACTTTTCACAATTTGCTATACATTTTCCACTATATTGTTCTTGATATATAAAAATATATTTGTGTTTCATTGAAAATAACTGGCAAGAAAGTCCTTAAGCATTTTATTAAATTTTTCTTGCTTTCTTACAAGTATTTTCTTTTCTGGGCATAAAGTATATAAAAACTGTCCAAATGTTCGATATATCTGAATGCTTTCAGCTATTTTATTAGCCATTATCAAAACTGCTTTTGTAACTGAATATGTAGTTTTTCATCTATATGTCTTTACAGGGATGGGAATATTTTTATTTTTTTTTTATTTTCTGAACAATGGTCAACACATTGTGCTCATGTTCATAGTTGATATTACTGAGAATTGAGTTATTTTTTTATATTAATACTTTGATTATTTTTTACTGTTTCTTGCATGTTGATGAGGCAATTACAGTCATGTTTTCCACAAGTATGTTGTGGACAGGGATGGGTAGGTCTATGTTTGTTTAAATAGGTCCTAATGGAGCTATGGTCTGAGAGATGTAAAGTAACACTTCTTGGTTAGTATGTATAGAGAATGCTGATACAAAGTACGTTATATAAGAGTGTTTTATAACAATAGCCATAGAATAGGAGCGTTATAATACTCATGTAAGATTAGTTAGTCTGAATAACAAACAAAAGGGTAACAAGGAACATGACAAAAGCAACCTGAGCCTTGCACATACAAGTAACACCATTTGTCTAAATGGGTAAATCAAGGTAGCAAATGGTTTGTTTACATGAAATGTATAAAGTTTGCTACAGGAATACATTTCAATGTTGTAGTGAGTTCTGGAAAGGAAGAAAGATACGTGAAAGTTTACTTTTGAGCACAATGTGTTGAAAAGCTTTCTCCATACAGGTAGAAATGTAAAATAAATGATAAATATATAAAAGATGGCGAGATTAAACAAATGTTCATATAGTGATGTGATAATAATAATAATAGACCAAAGTAAAGAGAAAAGGCTGTAAATGTTACATACCAGCGATTAGGAGGATGAGAAAACTAAGAACCACTTGCTTGGGTTGATGTTTTTACTTTGCTGGTGATAATTAAGGGCTAACAGGAAGTGGTCAAAAAACGGGGACCAATCTAAAAAGTACCTAAACTAAAAAAGGGACAAAGGGAAGTCAAATAAGGCAGCTTATATACTGTGGTAACAGAACAAAGAATGAAAATGTTTTAAACTAAGCTGAAACAGTTTTTGATTAATCCCCAAAGAAATCCACTTGAAGTGTATTATCACTATTATTAGAATATTACACACTTTTTGTTAGTTTTAGATGGACAATGTTTGTCAGTTGCTACTTTTAATTGGTTTAGATGGAAGCAATACTTGTTCAAATCATTCAGTGGTTTTCTCTAGAAAAAGGTTATGTTAGAAGATTCATCCTCAGTTCTGTTATTTACACAGTGTTATTTTTGGTGTGGTTGGTGGTCATCCATTTTGCTTGCCACTGTACAAAAAACATGCCTATTGAAAGACCCCATAATCGCCATCAAGAAGATGAATTTCATAAGTTCCAACAATCTTTCCATTGTCGTCCTAGAAGGAGGCAAATGAAGAAGAGGCTGATAGAGAAAAGAAAAGGTCTTATGACATTATTGAGTGGATTGAGAGATCATTTACAGAGACTTTGGCATGCAACTGAGACATGGACAGAGCTGGTCAGGTGATTAGCTACACAGTGACCCTATGGCCACATCTGGTCATCGGACTGATGATAATGATGATTATCTTCTGTATTTTATTAAACTATTTTCAAATAATGTCTTGACTTATTGATATCAGTCTAAACTGGTTTACTCCACCATAATGTCTTGACTTGATATCAGCCTAAACTGGTTTACTCCACCATGGAGTATTATTTAGAGAAGACTTTAGCATGAAACCTTTTCACAGGTTTGATTGTAGCTTCTCCAAAATTTTCAAAATCCTTTTTCTCTGTGAGAGTTACTTCAAAAGCATATGCTAAAAATGTTGCTTATTTTCTTCCAGCTTCTGCATTAGGATCAATAAATAAAATTATGCCAATTTTGACATATTTTTGAATATATGCTACTATGGCAAATGTCAATAGAATCACGTGATCTTTTTTAATGAAATTACTTAAAACTTCCTTCCTTGAGTGCCATGCACAATGGAGCAATCATGTCTTTTTACAATTCATGACTGACTTTGCAGAAGAATTCCTGCAGTAGGCTGCAGTTACTTTCTGGTGTAGACTGGTTGCCTAACGAAGGCAATAGGAGTCAGTCTATCCTGATATTTAACACATAGGAGAGGGGAAATAGCCTCATGCCTTTCCCAAGTGAATATGACAAACTCAAGTAGAATCTGAATTTGGCTCTCCAATTTCTTATTATCCATTACACTACCCACATGTCTAAGCTTACAGCACCTGACATTCCTAAACAGTCACCCCTCTAGGTACTGACCAGGTTCAACATTGTTTAACATCAGTGATTGGGCAAGAATCAGTGTTTCAATGTGTTGTATCCTTAAAGAGGTTACAAACAGACAAAAGTGGTACTCGTGTGAAGGAATAGCAATACGCACGTAGATGAAAGAAAGGTTAATTGTAAAAGAGAATACACTACTGAAAGACAGGGAATCGGGTGGCAGGCTAGTAATTCCCGAAGCAAGCCCACGGGTATATCCTGTGCTTACCATATATAGATAAGGATATAATCAGTCCTCATAGGCAATAAGGAGTGTTGGATATTCCATTACAACACAATGTTGTATTTCCCTAAAACTTTAAATGATCTTAAAACCATCTTCAAATCTAAACTATAATGAGGCATCTCTTCGAAAATAAAAAATTACTGAACATTCTCTTGTTAGTTTAGATTATCAACCATTGCTTTTTAGTCGATATCCTTCTGCTTCTGAAACTTATTTATTGACACACCCAGATTTAATGGCTACTCTCCTACAGGGAAGTGACTGTGATATGAATATTAAGAATATTATGAACTGAGAATGGGACAAATGAAGTATTAAGGAGAATAAAAATAAGGAAGAAACTGTTGCTTATAATCAGAGGGTGTTAAAATTTGGAGGAAAAAGGCTTGGAAAAATTAACACTCACATGATGCATGAAACACAAGGAAAACAGCAAATAACCTACTTGACAATTTTAAGCAAATAGATGGAAGAACAAGTGCAACAAAGCGAAAACAGGGGTCATAAAGAAGCATGTGTTACCGATAGCAAGAAAAAAATGCAGCTGTAGAGGTCCAGAATTTCTCCTGTCTTGAAGGGACTTGGCATATACAGATAGATAAATCTTTTGACTTCATGAAAAGTTGAGGTACATGGAAACTACCACTACATAACTGGTGTCATGTGGCTGTATGATCAAAGTCTGTATGAATAAATGGTAATAGCAATATTGTTTCCTTATAAGGAAACATTCAGCATTAATTGACTTAGCAGCCAGTATTACTTTCGGTAGAAATTTAAAAAATCTTAATCTTAAAACAGTTTTCATGAAGATAGGTTTCAAAATGTCCAATAGCTGTTATTGCTCTTTCTAGTATTGATAGGGAGTCTTGATTATGTCATTAGTCCAGTTATTTGTGCTCTTCATTTTAGTTATTGTTGATTAAAAAAATCTCCAAGTGATATAGTTTCTGTTATTTGGTCCAATTCTTTTTGTGATTCTGTAGTGCCAGTTTACAGGGTTTGAAGATGGATGGTCCTTGCAGGATTTATTAGCTTGAAGCCAAAGTGTTAAATGTTTCAGTTTTTACTTGTTCATTTGTAAACATTAATCAAAGATAAAAAAAAAATGATCACTCAAGAGATGGGCAGAATGTAAATGTTTGTAAATTTAGTAACATTTAAAAGAATTTGGGCCTTTGTGTGCATTTTTTTTGCCTCACAGATTATTCTCTAAGTGATTTTTTTTCAGACATCCTGTGTTTCCATTCTTTGCCAATCAGTTATCTCATTATTCACACTGATTTGATATATTTCTTTTTACTTTCATTTCTCAGGTTCATATCAAAGACTTACTGACTCAAACGTGTCATATCGATGCAGATGAAAATGCTGAAATCATTGTTTATGATCAGTGCACAGAGGAGGCGTCCCAGCTGACCGGGGACAATTTCTTGGTTGTATTACTACACAAACTTTCCTCGGCCTTCAAGAGTGTTACACTTCTAAAAGGTAAACAAAAAGCATCTTTGAATTTACTCCAAAAGACAGTCATGTTTGCTATATAATATTGATATTTGTGACTGAACTTTTAAACAAAATCGTAGTCAGTAATTGAATTACAAAATTGAATAAACTTCTTCATATGCATGTCATCTCTAGAAGGGACTTCTTCAGACTAATAATATTTTTTATTTTTGGGTTTTTTTTATATTTGGGGAGAGCAAAGAAATACAACACAGGCTACAATTTTGCATTGAGAACATTGATGATACATGTATGCTTAAATTTAACTTAAATGTTTTATATTTATTTTTGGTCTTCAGTGAATGGAAATGCATAACTTAGTGGACGTCATTCAAATTTTTATAGCTTTTTTTTTTTTCATTGCTCTTGTTTTTAAATATTTAACATTGGAAGTAGCAGTAGTTTTGTGAGGAAAGGTGATAAGTTGTATAACTCTGAATGTAAATTTACTATGAACGATTCTGAAATTAGTTCACTTTCTATACATTTTTATCCTAATAAGTTAGTTTTACCTTTAAGTAAAACTACATTCTTTAAGTGAAAATTATAGCAGGCGTATTATAATAAATGTCATCATTGTTGGTTTTATCTTGTATCCAAGAATTTAATTTCTTCTTTGCTGGTCGCTTTTTTTATGATGATGGTGTTGATGACTAAGTTTGCCACCAGCATGCAGGTTCAGGACTAGAAGCTTCCAGTTTCACTAAAGCCTGCTCCTGTCATCCATTCCCTATCATTATTTGGTTTTGCAAGTTGGTTGGGGGTGAAAGAAAATCTGAGTAGAAGAAAGTGTTCATGGTGTGAATTTGTTTAAGGTAGACCTCCGCTTACAAGGAAGTTACCCACACATTTGATTTCATGACCTTCCTCTGCAGCACACATGGAATGAGACGGGCAGAATCCAGTTATGAAACTGTAACAGACTACTGCTGACTCTGCTATAATTTTGAGTGACACCTTCTGTAACATGTCTGTCATGCGTAGCCCTCTTCATCTGCTGGTTCAACACATTGAAAATATTGTTTTGTAAAAAAATCCCTTTTTTTTTTTCTTTTTTTTTTTTTATTCATATGCACTTTTATGTAAATTCCTACATATTTCACCCATGTATTTCTTGGGACATCTTTTACAGTCTGTGAATTCTTGTTTAAGGTGGTTGTTATTTTGTTTAGTGTTAATCAAATTTCTTAGTTTTTTTAAGTTAATACAAAATTCTAATATATCCTTGTTTTGTCTTTAGCTTTTTTTAAAGTTATAAAAGGACTTTCTTGGTTGCTATATACATATTCACATGTCTTATGTTGGAGAGGTTAGAAAATAATATATTCCTGGAAGAATTCTTAGGAAAAGTAGTTTTCTATTTTGTTTAGAGATTTGTTATAAGTGATAAACAGTCTTGTTTGCTAATATATTTACCAATGCTGTAGAATGTATTGCATTACTTGTACAAGTGTTAAGGTCTTGGAACAATCATTTATTGCAGCAAGTCTTGTCTGTGCATGAACAATTTTAAAACTACTCCTCAACCTTTGTCAAAATTCTATATTTAAGTAATTTATAGCAAATGATACAAAATGTGTGTGTGAGTACCTGCGTCAGTATACACTGAATACCAAAGACAGTTTTCAGTTTGGAAAAGGGCATTGATAATCTCTTGTGTTAGATGGTATTAAAGACTTCTCATTAAAGCAAGGAATATTAGGAAACAGAATTGTTGGGTGTTACATTGAATGTTTCTGTAACTGCATCCATGTTCCCTGTTTGAGTCAGTTCCGAATAAGTTGCTTGTTTGTTGTTTTGTTTTTTGGATGATTGGAGGGTAGAGCTGGAGTTGGGGATACGATATTCTATAAGAGCTTTTTTTTTTTTTTCTTACAGTAGGGTTCACCTCTTTACAAGGCCTGGGGGTTACTCTAGGTAGAGGGCTATGTTAGGAGGCAATTTGTGATGTTAGGAGTGGAAGATAATGATTAACCATAGCTTTGAACAAGTTGAGATTGTAGTGATCGGGGAAACATCCTCTTGGGAGTCAGTTCCACAGGGGGCAGTGGTTTATGGGAAGAAGCTGCTTGAGTGGAACTAACTTCTCACTGATGAAATATGGAGGCAATGTGGGTGGTTTGCTACTATGTAAATGGCATGGTGTGTCCTTGCTGTGAAGGTTTGAATTGGTGGGCCCAGGGAATGTAGTTCGTTCAAGCACTTTCCGTGGAAGTAGCAATAGAGCAGCAAGAGGCTTACCACATTCCACCTGTGGGAGAGAGGTTGGGGAGGGGGGGTTAGAGAATAATTTGTCACAAAGGATTGGTTGCTAGCAATATAACTAAGAGGTGGAGGCAAAGTACCAAAAACAAACCCTCCCAGTACAAAACCTGCAAAAAAGAAACAGACCCCTACCATAACATAAACCAGTCTATAGAATTAAGAAACCCGAAATGGGAAACCAACTAAGATAGAGCTGTAATAAGTTTTGTGTTGGAATATTTTTTTAACAAATAAATAAATTCTTCTTCTCCATATTGTGGTCTCTCAGGTTAATGCAAGGTGATTGGTGCTCTACCAGAATAGACTTGGTAATATACACAATACACAAATAAGTTGCTGAAATGGTCTTGGCCTAAAATGTAACCAAACCGCAGGTTTTTCTGTTGTTGTGGTGGGAGCAAGAATTTTTACAGCATACTAATATAGTTTTCTTTTTTTTTTTCTCTTTTCTAATTTTAAACATTTTTTTTTTAGTAGGGACTAGTAACTTGTTATAATTAGCCTAATACCTGAAATAGAACAAGACACCTCTGTACTTTCAGACCTTACTAAGAGCTTTAAGTGCACTTATGTCTCATTCTGCAATCTGAAATATGATTGGTATCATGACTCATCTAGAGAGAGTGATTGATTATTAATGTTAGTACAAACATTATTCAAGCCCATGAGTAGACACTCTGAACCTTCAAAGTGTAGCCAATCCTCTTAAGTATTTGCAAAATCTCCAAAGAAGTAAATACCTGCAATCTGAAAATCCCTGAGAAAATTCACTGGGCTAAGCCACTAAACCCGGTTCATGGAGCATTGTTTGAAGCACAAGCTCACTGTTCATAGTTCATGAAACTAACATGCTTACATGACTCTCTGAAAATTTTTAAAAAAATTGTTTTTTCAAGGAATATAATGATAGCTACCCACCCAATATAATTTTAATTAGATGTTTAATAATCTTCAATAAACTGAAAACAAATGGTAATTACTTAATTCACTTTAAAAATCACTTTCATCGATTCTTCACTTGGTAGAAAACGGAAACACAGATTTTTATTTCTTTTGTTTTTGTTTCCAATGATCTCTTGTGGGCTAGGCTGAGTTTGTCCAGAACTAAGTGCACAGATTGTATATTATCAAGATTGGTTGCAGCAGGGCGGGTTGGCAGTGTGAGTCATGCAACAAGTGCACGGGTTGACCAGTGAACTACTGGTTTTGTGTATTTGCATGTGATGACGCATTTAACCCGGGCTCCAGCACGATACATTTGTCCCTGCATGCTCTCTCTCTCTCCTTTTTTTTTTTGGCTTACTAATCTGATTTGCATATATATATATATATATTTACTTGTGTATAGAAGAGGCTGATGAATACTTCTCAACTCAACCCACTTACAAAAATTTGACTAAATAATCAATGAGATTTTTTTTAATCATTTCATCCCTAGCAAGGCAATAAAGCCACTAAGATAGGAGTTACAGAGTGTGGAAGAATGTGCGGAAAAGAAAAACATTATTAAAGAGAGAGAACACTGAAAGAAAAGGAATTAAGAAAATAGAAAATAACAATTAACATTACATTTAAATTTTTGAATTTTTTCTGCAAAGTTGATTGGGAAGCAAGAAGCTGGAAGAGAGTTCCACAAGCAAGAAGTGTGAGAGAACAGACTGTTAGCATAGAATTTATGGTTACATCTAACCATTTCAAATGTAAAATGATTTTAACCAACTGCCAATATAGTTCAGTTCTTAAATTCGTAAAGTCAAGAAACCAAAGAGGAAAGCCCATCAGAAAAATTACAATGAAAATATTTAAAGAAAAGACACAGGGAAGCTACATTATGGAAATGAGAAGATGACTAAAGTCGAGATGCCAGGTCAGGACTGATAACATTGCAGATTATTCTCTATATTTTATCACGAATCCCTAAATACATAGAAGCATCAGACCAGATGTGGCAGCAGTATTCAATGCATAGACGAATAGTAGACTTAGAATTTTGGCAAAGACTTCTCAGTTGAGCATAGATCTTCCCAGTATAATTTCATATATACATATATATATGTATGTATGTATATATAAAATATGTTAGTTAATAAAACAAGGACAAACAAAAGGGTATCATATAATCAGTACGATAAACATTTAATAAATATTAATTGTTCATCATATGACAGAAATGAAGCATGGAAAGAAAGGTTTTAAGTTCAGAATTTTTGGACACACCTGTGTCCTTCATCAACTGTAGATGAAGTATTTTCTATATTTTTTAATTATACATACATACATGCATACATACATTATATATATATATATATATATATATATATATATATATATATATATATATATATATATATATATATATGTGTGTGTGTGTGTATTTAGGCAGCAAATTCTCTTTTAGGCATGTCTGATTGAATAAATTACAGATATTATGTCTGCTAATTTTTAATAAAATCCGTTCATACTCACGAATAAACTTCCATGTATTGATGTTAAATGATGAGAGAAATGTGCTATAGCTGTTTAAATTTCTTTTAACATGTACGTGGGTGGGGATAAATATTCATACACATGAAAAATTGTATTTTTATAAATGTAAAAGCCTTAACTAAAACAAATTTTGATACATTTTATGTGTAAAGATACATTTTATTAAAAAATAGTAATAAACTTAATTCTCATTCTAACAGAAATTAATGCATTCATTTCATTTTAACTGATGAAAAAAGTATTTGTACAAAACAAAAAAAGCATATTAACTTAATTTAATACTTTGTGGAATATCCTTTATTGAGTACAACAGTGACCAGTCTATTCCTGTACGTCTCAACTAATGATTTGCACACATTGAGTGGTATTTTGTCCCATTCTTCTTGGCATATTGTCTTCAAATTCTTGATATTTGTTGGTGCTCATTTCCCAATTTGAATTTTCAAATATCGCCATAAATTCTTGATTGGGTTCAAGTCTGGGGACTGACTTGGCCATTGCAAGACATCAACGTTACTTTCAGCTAACCATTTCCTTGTAGATCTAGCGGTATGCTTAGGATCATTATCCAGTTGGAAAACCCAATCAGGAGGTAGCCGAAGTCTCTCAACAGAACACATTAAATTGTCTTGCAGGATTTTCTGGTAGCTTTCGGCATTCATCTTGCCATCTATTATTGATATTCTGCCAACACCTTTTGCAAAAAAACAGCCCCAGATCATGATACTGCCACCACCAAACTTTCCAGTTGGCAACGTGTTCTTTGGTAAGTAGGCTTCACCGTCCTTCCTCCACACATGATTTCGATAATTATGACCAAACAACTCTATTTTAGTTTCATCTGTCCATAGTACTTTTTCCCAAAATGAATATTCTTTATCCTTATGCTCTCTAACGAATTTTAGCCTAGCATCTCTGTGTCGTTTCAAGAGGAGTGGAGTCTTTCTTGGGATGCATGATTTCAGACTGTTTTTGTGTAGTTCATTACTTATTGTACGCTTGGTTACTTTAATCCCTAATGCACGCAGATGTTCCTGCAGCTCTTCTCGGGTAACCTGTGGAGTTTGCTGGATCTGGCGTCCTAATATCCTTGCTGGTCTTAGAGAAATCTTCCTTGGAGCACCTGTTTGTCTTTGGTTTTTGATGCTGTTACGAGTTTTAAACCTTGCAATGAATGAAGCAATTGTAGTAAAAGGAATATTCAGGTTGTTAGAAATCGTTCTGTAACTGTTCCAATCTTTCCAAAGAGACAAAATGTGTTGTTTTTGTGAAATAGTCAATTCTTTACCTTTAGGCATTATTAGAACCTTCTCGTAAGACTAGAAATTGCAGAATGCTCTGATAATGGCTAATAGCGTTAACTATAATTACTGATAACATTACTGGAACATTCTAGAATATACTTTTTTCATAATTGATTATTTTATTCTAATAATTGATTTGTACGAATACTTTTTTTACCAGTTAGAATTTTTAAAAAAATGCATTAATTTCTGTTAGAATAAGAATTAAGTTTATTATTTTTTAATAATATGTGTCTTTATATATAAAATGTGTCGAGATATGTTTTATTTAAGGCTTTTACATTTATAAAAATACAATTTTTCAAGTGTACGAATATTTATTTCCCCCCCACCGTATATCTGATAAATAAGAACTTATCACCATGGCAATTGCAATTACTTGGCCCACACACTTTCCTTTCCTAAGTTTTTTTTTTTTTGTAATTTAAAATTGATCCAAATTTTATGAGCAGTTTTTTTTTTTATCATTTTGGTGCCAGTTTTTATCACAGATTTAACAAAATCATAGTATAGCTTTTCCAGGCAAACCAAAAAGAAACTATTTCAGTTAAAATTTTAGGATGATGATCAGATCAATTTTTTTGGCACATCAATTTTTTTGGCACATGAATCTATATAAGCAAAATCATAAATGCCAACTGTACTAAGCGGCTACTGAAAAACTTTCTGAGAGTCGGACAACCAAGAAAAATGGTCTTTAGTCGGGACCCATATATGTTACATCTCTGATTAAACCCACAGTATATATGTATACCAACCATGTGAACCCTCAGGCCACACTATTGCCATGCTAAGTGTTGCTATTGTGGATTTTGATGCAAGTAGGTTTTTACAAGGTAGAATTGCCAGTTTCATATCTAACTGGTTTTGAAATCAAAGTTGTCCTTCTTCTAGTCTGATCGCCAAACAAAGCTAGATAGGTTAGTCTACCTTGCAGTTCACCTCTAGCTGGGAAGAGAAGAGATGGATTCATACCTTTCCAAATGTATTTGTGTGAAAGCAATGCCAATCCCACTTTCTGTGCTGGTAATTGCTACACTATGCGCACACACACACACACTATATATATAAAATGTGATTAATAAATATGCATGACAATAATCAAGTTGTATAAATGCCTGTTTTCTCATGACTTATTCCTCTCCATGACTCATATCTTTTTTTAATATCTGTCAGCACATCTTATAGACAAGAAAATGATTTCATTTCAGTTTCGGGACAAATTGTTTGTGAATTTTAGTTCAGCCAGGTAAAGTGATTGCTTCTAACTTGACTAAAATAAATTTAATCAAATAGCCTCTTATAGAAATGAAGAAAAACATTTATCTTTTTGCCTCATCTGTCAAGCTATAGGAATTATAATTATTGAATTATTATTTTTATTGGGCATTTAAGACTGAAGGAAATCATATAAGATATTTTTTAAGATTGAAGGAAAGCTATATAAAATTAACTGTGAATATTTTGTGTGTCACTGAACAAAAAAAAAAACTCCCAAATTAATACAGGAATTGAGAAAAAGTAAGGATAGAACTATTTTCATGAAAATGGTTGGGTTTTTTTTATCTCTTATTTACTTCAGTAATATTTTCTAGGGGTAAAAATTAACAAGCTTTGAAATAATCATTTCACAAATTATGATACAAGCATTTCTTTTTGGTGTGGCTGTATTCGTGAATGTACACACACACAATATTTTGCAGGATGTAAGATGTATCAACATATATAATATGCTTAAAATTTTAATGTACCTTTTGGAAAAAATAATATATATATATTTGTTCCTTACTCCACTGGAGAAGTATAATAGATTCCAGGTTTCACCACAAACCTGATCTTCATTCTGTGGAATGAAGGGTGATTTGGAGAGCCAGATTTTGAAAGGAATATCTATTTTTATGCTACAGAATAATGTATGTATTGTATGCATATGAGAATATATAATACACATACAGTGCATCTCCTGTTCAAATTCTAAACAAAACTGATGTATTCAATTGGCACTAATCATTTTGGGAAAAGCATCAATCTGCATCATCAACCTCCAATTACGGAAAACAAAAGGCATAGTATAGAGTTTTCTAGTCTTGGTCAGGCAACCGTTTAGATGTCAGTATAAGGCCTATTACTCCCCATGTTGGATAAAGCTTTAGGAAAGCCTGAAAAAATGGCTGATATAATTAAAATATGTGTGTTATATGAAGACACTTTAGATCTTACCTCTTTTTTTTCTTCTTTCAAATTAGAATAAGATTATTATTATTATTCCTTATCCTTTGAAAAGATGTGTTAGTGTAATGGTTATTGGTGCAGAAAATAGAATCAGTAAGCTGGGTTCAAGTTCTGATCTAATCTTTTGTGTTCACTTTCAATTAATGCTTTTGGGAAAGGCATAAATCAATTTTTTTTCCTCCTGTTATAGGTTAAATAGCAGAGTATGTTGGGCTCACTAAAACTTGGGTGGCAACCAGTCTAAGAGAAGGGTAACTTGAGAAGGCAATGGGAAATTACTGTCTCTTAATAAGTCATGACAGTTAATAAATAATAAAGAAAAGAATATGTGGAGAGCTATGACCATCTATATTCTGAAGTAACATAGAATTAAAAAAACAAAACAAAGAAAAACGTTGAATAAACAGTCATTTTTGAGTGGAATTGACCAAGTTCTCAATAACAACAATAATAAAAATAAGAACAGCAAATAATACAAGAAATGAATTATGCAATATGAAGCCAGGCAACTATAGAGGTAGCAAAGTAATTATAAGACGGTAAAGAAAGTAGGTGTTCCTATGTAAATGGGATACAGTCAAGTGGTTATAGCCTTCTTACTTCAAGGCATGAAAGAAAAATTGCATGAATAAGACCAATAATTGTCTATTTCTATTGACTAAGAAGAAATCTCATCATGTCTCAAAAGGATTTGTCTATCAATTTGGGAAAATGAGATTTTTAACTGTCATTCCGTAAGAGTGAAACCAACAATTCATAAATAATAAAGAAAAAAATCTGTGGAGTGATATGATCCTGAAAGGATATAACATTAAAAAACAAAAAACAAAAGAAAGCACTTGAAAGTTCAATAAATTCTTCTGCCATCCTTCCTTGCATTTTAAAGCACAATTCTCAGAATGATTTTGAATATCAACATTGAATGAATTGTTCTTTGTTAAAAGTTCCTTGAAAGGCAATAAACAAAAAATCACTTGTATCCTTAATGAAGTAAGAAGAAAGGAAAAAAAACAAAATGCATTTAGTAACAGTGTTTTAGTTGCTTAGCAAATTACATCTTTAGCTTCATCAGAATCCTGTTCTCCAATAGCCGGATCCATTTTTATATTCATTCATGTACTAGCTGCACATGTAGCTCAGTGGTAGAGCAACTGACTTGAGGCTGAGAGGCTTTATTATTACAAACTCTAATTCATAAGGTCAAGAGCTTTTTTATGCTTTTGTGCAATGAAATCTAACTAATCTCCACAAAGAATGAAAATGATTCTACGAGGTGTGTACAAAAGTTTTCAGAAGAAACGAACAAAACTGGTTTTGAACTGTGTGTTCATTTCCTAGTTGAAAAAAAAATATGACCTGGTAATAACTTAAAAGAAAAAAAAATTCTGTTTGAGTTTGCATTGACATGATTTTGCTTGCTTTCTTGTGAGCTAACCTATTTCTGTTGGGATTTACAAAACGGTGACTTAAACAGGATGTCGGTTTTGATTAGTGCGACGTTGAATAGAATCTTGAATTTGAATTCTGGCTTCATTTTAGATCAATTCCTTTGAGAAAGGCATGAATCTATTACACCCTGATTGGTTGGTTGAACTATCTATTTTTTCTGATATATTTGAAAAATATCTCTTTATTGGCATCTCACTTTGGTTGCTTGTGCAAAGAGTGAATAAGTTAACCTTTGGTCAAACCGCTCTTCAATAACAACCTTACTTGCAGTAACGACAAAATAACTGTCAACATTGACATCAATTAATCTGTCAATTAGACAAGAGGTATTCTAAGTTTTTTTGACAAGGAATATTTAGTTGAACTTCTGTTTGAATAAATTGCAAGTGGGTGAAATGTGGTGTGAGAGAGTTGTCCCATGTTTGATGAAACATGGTTGTTAAAAATATTTTGCTAAGATTATGTAAACTATCTTAAAAACATGATCCAGCAATATAAATATAATAATTTCATTGAGTAAGTGTTTATTTGCATTTATTATTGTTGTGGAATAAAGAGTACACCCCCTGGTGACTCTATGAACTTGTCCAATGCTATAAAGAGTTCCATTGTATGGTGTTGAGGTTAGTCATATTGGAGTCATTCTTCATACTAACAATACAGGTGTTATGGCAATAGCCTAAGCATTACGAATAGAGAATCCTTTAATGAATTACATTGTACCAAGTATGAGTGTGTGTTATAAAAATAACCTTACGATAGGAAGTTATAATAGTTGGTGACGAGGATGTGATTCAAACTCATGCAGGGAGACCCAATGGATGAGCAGCTAGAATCAGAAAATTGGTCTACATGCTGAAAGGAAAAAAATTCCAACATAAAAGGAGGCAAATTCATCTGAAGAAAAGATTAACTGATGAAAGACCTGAAGACCCAGTCAAAATGCTGTACAACATTTTTGATGTGCCAGTACCAAAACAAATTGTGGAACCAACAAGAACAGGTTCAAGAAAAAGAAAACGCACAGAAGAACTAGAAATGGATCTGAGATGGAAACGCAACAAAGTAAGTTGGTGAACTCTCCAGAAAGAGGAGAGGGGGAGATACTAATACAAAATAAGAATAGTTATCTCAAAAGTGGAGATGTTGTGGAGTAAAGAGTACATCTCCAGTGACTCTATGAACTTGTCTATACTATAAAGAATTCCATGTTATGAGGTTGTGGGTAGTTGTATTCGAGTCAGTCTTCATACTACCAGTGTACGGCAATAGCCTAAGCATTACGGATAGAGAATCCTTTAATGAATTACACTATACCAAGTATGAGTGTGTGTTATAAGAATAACCTTACAATAGGAAGATATAATAATTATCAACAAATAGACTGAAATATGATTGCCAAAAATTAAACCTTTGAACTTAAAAAATACAGCTATCTCACCCAGACCCCATTGCTGTCCATGTCATAATGCAACATGCAAGAAGCATACATTTGTATACAGTTTAAATGCAAATATTATACTTTGGGATGAATCATCCCAGCAGTTGTTGCTGCTTTTGGTTCCAATGCAGAGATACTCGTTACAGTATAAGTATTTATAAGTAGTTTATCTTCCTTTTGGTCATTCCTTATCCTGTCTTGTTGGATTTACATTCTTGGATATTAAGTATTTCTTTCTATAAGTTGCACACCTGTTACTTGTCTCTCCATTAGCAGGTCTGACAACGTTCGCTTTTAGACAGTTCATGGCAAGGAACTTCTAAGACCCCCAGCTGCTGTCGGTATTTATTTTCCTAACAAGACATTTAAACAAGTTCACCAAACATACATGAAAAGTGCATATTCTCTTTCTGTATTAAGCATGAGGCTTTATGTAATTCATTACAACATAGGCATTGTAGACTGTTCACATAAATATCTTCATCAACAAGCATCTTAACCACTTATAATAATGCTTATTTTGAGAGTCTTGCCATTTTTATCTTTGCTGTCTATGTATGCTTTGACTGCATTGGGATAATTTATTAACAGTCTTCTGTCTTCATGTATCTTGGAACTTCCTCCACAAGAGTAGTTATGTGCAGAATAGTAAGAAAGTTTTTTTTTTTATCTTATCAAGTGATAAGCCCTTATGAAGCATATCCTATTCACTTATTTTATTTTATAGTTTTTCTCTTTATTATTATTATTATTATTCTTGGAAAGTCCCTGTAATTAGTCATTGCAGCACTACACTATCAAACATGTACAGTATTAACTTCTATGTGGAATAAAAGCAGTTGGTGTACCATGAATGATTTTACCCTACTGTCAGGCAAACAACCAAGTTAGCTGTGACTCCCAGAATGGCTAGGGCATGAGTGTGATCTTTTCTACCAGTTTAGATCTCACCAGCACTGGCTATGCTATTGTTAACATATGTGATGAAGATACACTATGTCCCACTTTATTGACTAATCCTTAGTGTATTGTCTGAAGTAAAGTTTACTTTGGTTAAGATTTTATCTTCACCTAATGATAGTTTACAATCAGCCACATAATAATGCGTGAACATTGGATGGGTTTTGGAGATTGTATGTTTTAATTTAACTGGAGATCATCTTGATTTACACACTCTAATAATGTCCAAATGCCAAGAGATTTACCCAATCCATTACCAACAAACAAAAAGTATATAGGTGATAAATTTGTTTTTTTTTAATCTCCAGTATTGTTTATATTTGTCCTTGTGCAATAAGATTTCCATCATGCCTTGTAAATCAAAAACAAAAATAAAACTTTTAATTTCCTCAACTGTCTCTAGTTTCTTCTGAGCTGCTGCTGCTGTTGCTACCCAATGATTTGCTTTTGTCATGAGCACATAAATGGCTTCATTATCTGTTTCTGGAACTAAGTTCCACACATTTTCATCTGACAACAAAGTAAAATATTCAACTGGATTTGAATCTATAGTTATGAAATTTGGTATGTATTTGCATCCTGGGCTTTCATTTAGGAGTAAAACACCATCCAGTAAATTTTATGAGGCTTCTGGTTCATTGTGAAGGAAGAGTAGCAACTCCATTTTCATGGTCCCAAGCTTTAAAAATCACAACTCCAAGCATGTCCTATTTATCATCTTAATTCCATATCAGTATTAATATCTTTCAAAAACAAAAAGCTGGAAAACCCTTTGATAGCTAAATATTGGAAAAAAAGTCATGCCATCTCTACTTTCAAAAGAATTCTGTTTATCTGGATTCCTAACCATGTAGGAATTAAGGGTAATAAGAGCAGACAAAAGTGCTAAACAGGCATTAAGACTAGTTCCTCAAAATTACCAAATCCCATAGACTGACTTAAAATCATTAAGAAACATGCAAAATCAATGGAACAGAAAAATGCAAAATAAACTAAATACAGTCTTACCAACCCTCAGAAAAAAAACCTTGCCATTATGGAAAATTCCCAAGGAAGAGGTTACTATAACACGACTATAAAAGGTCCCACCAAAATTATGCATTCATTCTTCCTGAAACAAGAACCACCACCATAGTGTCATACAGGTCAATCTCAATATATGATAAAAACATTTTCTAATTGAATGCATTGATCTTGGCTTGAAAAGACACAATTTCTTCAAGGCAAACAGCGTAAAAGAACTATTTGAAAATATTAAAATAAATAGTTCTAACTTTCCTGAAATCAGTTGGATTATATCTGAAAATATAAAAAAAACCCAGATTATCCATTTTATCTAAATATAAATCAAAATCGATTTTGAATTTTTAATGGCATATTAACTCTAAAATGTTGATATGCCATTAAAATTCACTTAAACAAGCATGTCTTCAAGTTGGGTCATTTACCTCTGATATGCTGTGAGGGGTTAAATACTTTCGGTTATATTATGGCTGAAGGACAAATTGTTAAGGATGTAAAAACCTAGTATTTTTTTTATAAACAAAATGTATATAACTATGGCCAATATAATGGCTGCTGAGTTAAAGTACCTCTTGACGTCTGAGGTCTCTGTGTTTTTTTGTTTTTTTTGTACAAGGCCCAGGAGCCACTCACAGTAGAGGGTTAGAGTAACAGGCATAGTTTATATAGATAGGTGTGGAAGATAACAATTAGCCCTAGCCTTGAACAGGTTAAGATTGTAGTGATTGGGGAAACATCATTTTGGCACTTGGTTCCACAGAACAGTGGTTTACAGGAAGAAGCTGCTCCAGTGGAACTTACTTGTCACTAATGAAATATAGAGGGATTGAGGATGGTTTGCTACAATGTGCGTAGCATGACGAGTCCTAGCTGTGAAGGTTAGAACTGGTAGAACTTATTATTGTAGTTCACCTGAACACTTTCCATAGAAGTAGTCACAGGGCAGTGAGAGGCTTGCTATATCTTGTTTGTGAGAGAGGGATTGCAGGGTGAAGAATATAATTTGTCAACCTTAAGGATGAGAAGACAATTTTGAACTCTACCAATATATTTTTTTTATCTAAAGAAACATATCTCTCTTTATTTCTTGGTGATTTTTTTTCACAGCTCAGCATTACATATAGCTTCTGTTTTGTTTCAGAAACTTATTTCCTTGCTATTTTAGAAGATGGCCATAAAAGGTGACATGTGATTCTGTTCAGAAATTTGTGAATAATTGTTATGAGTGTCGAGGAGTTATTGACTGACTTGCTTTTTACTGTTTTATTCTCAGAAATCAGTTTCCTTTTAAGATATCTGCTTCTAAATCTACAGTATATCTTGAACTTCTTTGCTTTTTCAACCTAGCTTCTTTGCTTGCAAACAGGACAATGTCACCTAAATAATGCCAGCTTAATTAGGAGAATTGTAGTGTTTAAATCCTCTCTGTTTTTACCATTTTGACAAACATTTTTTCCCCAATTTTGTAACTTTTTTTTCCTGAACATGGTTGTTACCACATTTTTTCTTATACTGTTTTTCTTTTCTTTCTCTGTCACTTTGCTGTTCCAATTATTTTGTTTGCTTTTTCTTTTCTTTTTTCCTTTTGTCTCTTTTTATTCCCTTTCTTTTCTCTTCCGTACATTTCTCTTTCTTTTTATTTTCTCTTGTATCTTTCCTTTTTTTATTTTTTGTTCCTTCTTAAAATTGAATCTTCATTATTTTTCTGCCTTGTAGTCTTGCTTTATTAGATTTTACAAATTTTCTGCTTGTCTCTTGTCACCCACCCAAATTTTGTCTTCAGTTATTTATTTCCTTTCAAACCTCCATTCTTATCCCATGACAGATACACTGATGACCGTTAATCATTTTGATTAGTTTTCAAAATATTGTATCAGGGAGGAATAATTTCATTGCTTAATTTGAATCCTTTTTGTTGTGTTCTGTAATGTCTTTATAGTTATAATGGAATCATCCTAAAAATGCTATTTATTTAAATTAGCTTCTCTTTTATGACAGGGTGCTGAAAAGTTCTTGCATTGACCAAGAAGTGATTTAAAAAAAAAAAAAAAAAAAGAAATTCAGGTATTTAGTCATTTGGTCAGATTTTGGGAAGTTGGTTAAGATGAGAACTTTTCAGCACCTCCTTATAATAATGCTAGTGATGTTCTGTTTTGTGGGTTTAAAAGGAAAATGGAAAACTGACTTTGGTTTGGTTTGTTTTGTTTTACAGTATATCAACTTCAATGGGTTATATAATGCTGACAAAATTTTTGTTGCTGGTAATATTTTTTGCCAAAAATGTATTGCTGGTAATATATATATATTTTTTTTTTTTCAAAAATGTATTGCTGGTAATATATATTTCTTTCTTCAAAAATGTATTGCTGGAAATAATTTTACCTTCAAACATTTATTGCTGGTAATTATTTTTTACAAAAAATTATTTATCGTATTAAAACTTATTTTTACACTTTCACAGTGCTTTGATGCCAGTTTGGAGGTTAACCATTTGCCCAAAGTTGGGACCCTAACAGGTGCTACCACCTGGGTCAGAGTGGACCTGGGAATATCAGCAATTAAGAGGTGGTTCCATGCTCCTCAAAGCCTCCTGATCAGAGGCCTTGCTGTCAGACGTAGTTTATCATCTTACCCAGGATGTGGATGTAGTTTATTGGCATACCCAGGATGACTCTGGTTATGTTATACAAGAGGAAGAAGATTGGGCAGTACTGTTTAACCAGACAGATCTATTAAAAAAAAAAATAGGGAAAAATATTTTTAGAAATAATTTTTGCCCTCTAGCATTCATTGGACATTTCTCAAGGCTTGACATTTGTTCGAATAAATATTAAAAAAAAAAAAAAAAATCCTGGATTTTTTTTTTTTTTTTTTAGTCGATTTTTTTGATTTTTTTAAAATCATTTTAAAAGGGGGTTCTATTCATAACATTGATGCAGTGTAAAATTGAGCCCTGATATTTTAAAGTTATCTGGATTTAACTTTTCTGCATTTTTTTGCTCAAAAAATGTTTAAATAAAGAATAGATATACATTTTTACTAAAAGAATAAAAATTTATATAAATTAGTAAAAATATATACCGTATTTTCTGGCTTACAAGATGTACTTTTTTTCCCTAAAAAAATACCCTGAAAAATAGTGTGCATCTTCAAAGACGAATATAAGGCAATGCCCAGGCTCAAGTAAGCTTGAACAATCACTTAATTGGCTTGACTGATAGTGACATGGATTGGCATGTTGAGTCACTACACTATAATGTTAGCTATCTTTCTAATTCAGTCTTTTATATGATGTAATCTTAGTACTTAGCTGTTACAGGTATTTCCAAGACTATAGACCTTCCCGGAGCCAAGCCACAAGCTTAAACATTCCCTGTTTATTAGCAGCAGTGGGAGCCTTCCTGCTCTTGACTAGTATGTCATTGCCAAACAAACAAAACTGGACAAGTGATTAATGTAAACAATATGTGGTGCCAGTATGTGATGAATGCATGGTGAATGTCTTGTTGTATGAGAATGACTTTTCTTTTTTTTTTTTTCCTTAGAAATTTCTTTCCAATATTAGGTTGCATCTTCCAAGGCGGAAAATATGGTATCCATTTATTCTTTATTTAAGATAAATAATTATTATCCCACAATGTTAGTGCATGTGCTTCTGAAAAAAATCTCTCCTCAGGAAGTTTATTTAAAAAAGTTTAAAAAAATATAGATATCAGTGATGTAAGCACAATTTAAAACTTGACATTTGTAAACAGCAACTAAGTCTAATAACTCTTTAAGAAGTCAAGAATTGATTTTACACTATCAATATTACCCCCTTCTAAATCAATAAAAAGTCAATAATTTTTTGATTCAGACAAATGTGGCTTGAAGAAGGTCTAATGATTGCTAATCTATAGAAACTATCACCCGAAAAAAAATTTTATGTGGACCAATTTATTTAAGTAGTACCAAAGGGGCTTGTGGGATAGTTGAAGAAAGGTTTGGTTTATTTTGTTTTACGGCATATCAATCTCAATTGCCGACAAAATTTTTTATTACTGGTAATGTTTTGTTTTGTCAAAAATCTGTTTCTGGTAATATTTTTTACTTCAAAATTGTATTGCTGGTAATAATTTTTTTCAAAAAAGTATTGCTGGTAATAGTTAACTATTTGCCCATAGCTGGGACCCTAACAGGTGCTACCACTCCAGGTCAGGGTGGATCTGGGAACACCGGCAATTAAGGGGTGGTTCCACGCTCCTCAAAACCTGATCAGAGGCCTTGCTGCTGGATGTAGTTTATTGTCTTACCCAGGACGTTGATGTAGTTTAACGTCTTACCCAGGACAGAGTTGAAGAAAGACTACTTCTACTGTTACTATGATGTCACTTCCTGCCACTCGTTCAGCTGAAGGCCAAGGTGTATAGATGGTTTACATTTGAGTGACATTAAGTTGTGTTTTAAAGAGTCAAGTTGAAGTCATTATAAGGGACACATTATGAAAGAAAAGAGTTAGTATTCAAGTAACTAGAAATTCTGATAGTATCAGTTGGATACAAATAAGTTCATAAGTCACCAGTGATGTCCAGACCATGTCAAAAACAATTCATTACTGCTTTTCCACATTATAATGTTGGTGATTCAAAGAACAAAAGGTCAAATAAAAAAACGAGCCAAATGAAGGACAAATTGTTTGACCACTTTGAACAGTGTTGGTTGTTGTAAGCTGAAAAGAGAGGGGAAAAAAGGACTCTCTGCAAATGCTCTTTTCCTTTCCCCAGAATGCTTATTGATTACTTGTAATAATAATAACAAAGATGAGGATATTAGTCTGAATGTAAATACCTCATCCCCAGAAATTCAGACAGAAATGACCTTCTGTTTCTCCAAAAACTCAAGATGTATAAATTCATTTCTCTAAGAAAATTGAATCTCATTTTCAATGAAGGTATCAGGCTGCATTAAGCATGTTTTATTTTCTTTTTCATTTTCTTCTCAAGAATCAAGACTTGTCTGTCTCCAGTAGAATTCTCTTTATAAAAATGGAGGTTAGTATTGTTTACATCTTGCTTAATTGTTGTTAAAATAACCATAACTTCAGAGAACTATTAAATGTGTTAATGTTTCTAGGGGTTTGGTAGTTCAATTGAATACTTTTAAATTCAGTATCTGTCTATATTTCTGAGATGAGGTATTATGTACACTATTTACATTATTCGAACTATTGTCCTCATCTTTGTCTCCATATTTATTAAAACGTTTCGGCCATTGTATGCTCCAGCCTTCTTCAGGTGGTTGGAATCTCAAACTGAACCCTTTATTTCGCTCACTGGGTAGACTGTTCTAGTTCCATGTGCCATGTTTAATGGATGTCAGTTATCAGTTATCACCTGTTAATTCCCCTCTTTAAGTTCTCCACTGCCTTAACCAGTTATTGAACTCACACTCTTTGGGTCCTGTCACTGAATCTAACCAACACCTTTATCCACTGTGCCATGTGTCCTTGAGCAAAATAAAGGGTTCAGTTCGACATTCCATCCATGTGAAGAAGGGCGGAGCGTACAATGGCCAAAATGTTGTAATAAATATGGCGACAAAGATGAGGACAATAGTTCGAATAATGTAAATATTGTACTTTTAAATTCATTAAGATTGTTGGGAAAAGATTCCATAGGTCACTGTTTGTTGAATAAAAAAATAAGGGAAAAGATTGTTGTGTGTTCAAATGAAATGATATTTATTTAAATGCAGGATACACAAATTTTAACTGTAATTATGAAATGAAAGAAAGTTCTTCTCTTTGACTGCAAGGAAATGAACATGAATAGTCTTTTAGTGAGAAAGAGAGAAAGTGGAGTTAGGAGACAAGATCAAAGGGGGTCTGCTGTTGTTTTGGTGAGAAAGACAGGACGCAGAGGTTGACTCGTGTCTCTTTACTACTGTCAGTCCTTCTGCTGAGTTGAATGAATATTTGGTTTTTATGGTCCCGTGTTATTTATTGGCAGGAGATGATTTTATTGGCTATTTATTTTTATTAAATTGAAAATTTGAAGTGTGTTTGAAACCCAGAAGTTTGCATGGAGCCCCTTGCACAGTGTTTATTTTTGTCATTTGTTCCTTTGACTTGATACTATTTACTTCTTGCTTACTGTATAAGATAAACTATTTGACCATCCTTTACTTGTTTTTGTTATTATATATGCATTCTTTAGTTACTAGTTCTTATGGATATGGTGAAGGTTGTAATGAACTGTTCTTTGCATAGACTGGACATGACATGTTCCCCATGAAAGTATTTGTTTCCGATTTATACTGTAACAAACAAATCTCTGGTTAATTAAACTATGTTTTATTCACAACAATGTTGATTTAACTTGCCAAATTGAACCTTACTAACCTCACTCAACTGCTGACCATTTATAAACATTGGCTGAACAGAAGGGCAGGAGGTAATGTCACAGTCACAGTGAGAGTTGTCTTCATTCCATAATCCAGCACTTACATATATTGATTCTTGTGGATCAATTTCCTCATAATTGTTAGCTTTTATAATATTGTTTTGGCTGCCGTACAATCTGGTCTTCCGTGTTTTTTCTTTTAATTTTGTTTTTGTTAAATCTTTACCCATTTTCAAATACAGAATGTTCATATGTATATATAATTTTTTTTAATGAATTATTATTAGTTTTAATCCATGAAAATTTTCACAGTTTTCCTATGTGAAATTTCTGATGAATCTTATTAAAGTTAATGATTGAATAAGATCATGGTAAGTTCTACAACAATAAAATAGCTGTAGAAATTACCCTATCAAATATATATATATATTAAATATTTGAGCTTAACAACTTTAACAAAATATTGCAGTAACAATAATAAATATGAATGCTGGTCATTATTTTAAGAAGCAAAGGTGTACAAATGAAAAGATTTGAAATTGACAACTTTTCCATTTCACTGAAACAGCTGTTAAACATTTCTATCTTCCCTTTCCTTTATTTTCTCACTGAAACCAAGTAGTGTCTTGATATGTCTTCTCATGCTATCAAAACTGAATAGTTCATTATTTATGAGGTATTAACAGATGTTTTTCTTTTTTTTTCACTGAAACCAACTAGCATCTCGGATATGTCTTTTGTCTTTCCATGTGATTGAAATGGAATAGTCCATTATTTATGAGGTATTTTGGCATGACGTAACAGTCTTTTTAACTAACAAAGAGAGGGGCAAGCACAATTATTATGATTATTAATATTAGTAGTAGTAGTCGTAGAGATATTTTTACCACAGCACTTGGACATTATATCTTCTAGTGTTCCTCAAGTGTCTTGTCACATTCACTTACCTTTTAGGAATGTTGAATGTGAGAACCCTTCATTTTGATTCATTGGCTTTATTTTCCTCTCTGTCTTTATCATATCAGGTTTTTCAGTCTTTATTCTGTTTGTCTGTATCCATTGCCTACCATGTTTAAGATAAATTTGATAAAATAAATTCATCTATAAAACGAAAGAATAAACATAATTTTAACTTTTAGTATTCTGTTGGTAACTTTGTTTGCTAAGAAAAAAGTTGCTCTTGTCACTGTACAAGACTACAGTCACTAAATGATAGGATTCGAATTTTGAGATTGGGTTGTCACATCAGTCTATGGCAACAGCTAAAATTATTTTGACAAATAAAAATGGGACTATTTTTGAGGGACCTTGAAAACGAATTTAGTGGAAGTATTAATGCTTATGAAGAACTCTGTGTTAAAAAAAGATTTTAATCTAGACCCAAATGGCAAACATTTACTGTTTCTGCATAAAGTCATGTAAGTATATTAAGTGTATATTTTATGGTACTTTTTGCTCATAATATTTGAACATTGATATTAAAAAAAAAAATTCAACTGAAGTTTTGCTGATAACTTATTTTGAAAGTACACTCACTAAATTGAATTTCAACTTAGTGGAAAGAAAATTCACATTTTCCTAAAACACTGACTCTTATGAGATGCAGTTTCTTTTTATGTAAGTTTTTATTGGAACAGAAAACACACAGATGTAATGTCTGCTCTTTTTGAGTTAGCAAGAGTTATGGATTTACAGAAATAACTGGGATGCTGATACAGAAAAGTTCTAGTGAGAAAACAATATTGTCTGGATTTCATTTTTTTTACCGCTTTCAAATCTTTTTGAATAATTGTTAGGTTTTCAAAAGAAAACGTGTGTGGTGCAGCCAGCCCGTCTCCATAAATCGGAACAATTCTGTGATTGTTTTGTAGAGATTAATGATCTTTATAACTCTTTACTTTAAATAAAAAGAAACATTAATCCATGTAGATTTAAGTCATTGATGAATCATTGTCAGTTTTTATTACTCATGCTGCCCATCATATGACTATGTTAAACTGATAAATTTGACTATGTACTCTGAAACAATAAGAACAGTGTTCATCTCAGTCAGCAATCTCTGCACCCATAGCTAACAAATGACAAAGCTGAACTATCCTATTTAATATTGTCTTTGAAATTTATATGCAAATATTGAGAGAAATTTGACTGATTTTATAACAACTTTACCTTTGTGACAAGTTATTAAATTAATTATGGGTGGGACATGTGATAAAAAATTCAATGAATCACAAAACTTGTAAACAATGTCCATTTCTTCATAACATTATTGCCAGGTTCTTTTTGTTGAAATGAATCATTATTTGGGATGTTGCCTTCTGATTTCTCTCTAGGCAGAAGTTTTCTATTTATCATGTTTACAAAGAAACACAGTCCTTATATATATATATATATATATATATATATATATGGTTCTGTTTAATTCATTATCCACTAATGGCCTTATGAAGGTTTTAATTAATAATCAGTGCAAAATTCATAATGCTAGTAATTCAGACACGCCAAAGAGAAGCTAAACAATTTTTTTTGTGATGTCAATGAACACTCGTTGCCACTTTTGTAATGTCAACGAATACTCGTCACTTTTGTAATGCTTGTTGTAGTAGAGACTATGTAATCACAGATGCAACTAGAGTAGCGACGTTGAACAATACTGGTGTCAGACGCCTTGATAATACTTGCTGGAAATGTAACCACCATATAGTGATCTGAATAGTAATCTGTACAGTGATCAGTATAGAGAAATAGTATAGTGAATAGAGTAGAGAATTGTGGTCCGTATAGTAATAGAGGATAGAGTAAAAATAGCGATTGTTTAGATGTCACGATACTGTCTGTTTATGGGTTTTCCTTACGATCTACTTAATTCAATAATGGGATCGCCTGTGTTTGCTCACTGGTGAACTATGTTCAAACTCAAGTGTCGGCGGCGACAATTTATTCCTGTATAGTACAATTAAGTGAAAGTTCTTCACTTAAAGAAGAAAAAAAAAATCATTTACTGAGGTTGCTAAGATCTACAGAAAGAATGAATCTTGTATTCAGCATATAACTTTTTATCCAGTATATTGTTATAATTGTTCTATGTTGCAAAAAGGTATGTTAGTTTGGAGTACCAGTTCTACCCGGTCTTTTCATGATCACAATTGGTGATACTATGGCAAAACTCCACACACAAAGCATAACCGCCCAACTCTTCAGCCTCTGCTCTTCTCACACTCATGCTCATTTTATTAAGTGACTTATGCAAATTTCCAAGCCTCAATTTATTGAGTGGCTGAGGCTCAGAAATTTGCATAAGCCACAAATTCATCTTGCAAAGTCTCTGAGCTATGAGATCAGGTTTTTCTTAAATTGTAGCTTTTGGATAAGCCATCTACCCTGGTAGGCGAAATAAAGGGTTCCGTTTGATATTCTTATCACCTGAAGAAGTCTGGAGCATACAACAGCTGAATGTGAATCTGACAATAAAGATGAGGACAACAGTTTGAACAATGTAAATATTGTAAATAATTGCGATAACTCATGTCAGAAATATAGACAGATACAATTGTATTTTACAAGAAAATCTACATTCAGAAGAGGTTATAGAAATAGTTTTCCAAATTATTCCTTTTATCTGTTTTTTTTTTCTTCCACTCTAGCTTTTTCCCACCCTACCTTTCTTTCTTCACACCATCTTCTCTCCCTCCTCCTTTCCTTAATTCTCTTTGCTTAATATCATTATGGTCAGAAAGGCGGGAAGTGGGGCTGTGTACAGATATTACACTCTGATCATTGGGAGAAAAGTGCCAGGATCAGACAGAGAAACGAGCAAAATAATTGTATAGATAATTCTGTCTGCAATTTCTTCAAGTTCACATAACTTTCTGGCTTTACCCTAAAAGTTTTTCTTGCATTGTTCCACTGATATGAGGAATGATTTGCTTTTACTAAACAGACTCATTGACAGGTGCTTAGTCATTATTGAACCAGTTTGTACCTGGGTTTTTTTGCCTCTATGAATCAGTGTGACCTCTGAGTATTTTTTTGGCACACTGGAGTTGGAGGTGATAGTCATGGGGGTAGCAGTGGTGTGGTGGTGTTGCTTACTTTCATTTTGTACTTAACTAAAACAGCTACCCCAAATTATTTTCTTATTCACTCTGAAACTTTGGGTGCTCAGTTTGGCCATGGTTTTTGCCTTGTCTTGTCTGGGTCAGAACTACCTGGGGGAACATTTACCTGTTTGCTAAATCTCCTCTGCATCCTCATTGTATGATTAAGGTAAAAAAAAAAAATGCATGTAAATTCTCTTCATATTCCACTCTCTTCTCTTTATTTTGGTGATGGACATTAGATGATGCCAAAGAATTCGGAAATGTACTTGAAACAGTCCACTCTCTCAGAAATTACTATGAAATTTTAGTACATTATAGCAGTGAAGTTTCAAAATCTGTTTATTGTCATCACAGCTAATAATAATAATAATAATATCATCATCACCAACACCAAAATCAGTTGGTCCTTAACACTAAATTTAGAATGAATATATTCAAGCCGTTAAATTTCATATTAATTTTTTTATAATATAAAGTTGTTTTGAATAATGAGTGTAAATTGTTCTACCTTTTTTAATCCTTTCCTCAATATTATCAAATAATTATTATTGCCTAAAAGATCTTGTCCTAATGTGAACAAAATAAATGGCTTCTGCAGATTTGTAGACTTACACCTTCACATAGGTCTTTTCTGGCGTTGTGGAGTAATTTTTCATTGTAATGAGGATTAAAAATGTTTTTCTTTATCTATAGGGCGTTGTGTGAGAAGCAATTTTTGTTGAAGTAATTTTCTTTTTTATAGAGTTTTGACCACATTTGGAAACTGTTTTCCATGGGTTTGTACATGGTGTTATTAAGTGAAGGCCTGGTGTTTTTGTATTTTTTTTAATCAGAAGTGCTTCTATTCAATATAAATATATACATAAATGTGTTAAGATATTTTAATGATTTAATCTAATGTAAAACCTCTTAAAACTTGAATCTCCATATAAGGCACAAATATCAATTTTTATATTACCAAAATAAATATGCAAATTTCCTTTGTTTGTTGGCATCTTGTGAAGGGTTATCTTGTCCAAACCAACAACTCTCCTCTTTTTCTAAGATTTCCCTATTAATATTTAATAGTAGTGCTTTTACACGAAACTCATATAATAAAATAATAAAAAATAATAATGATATGATGAAACTGACATAATGTATAATGCAGGATTATGTAAACTATCTTAAAAGCACCTGTTTTAAATTTGATGTGCAATTCATCTCTTTTCAAATGCTACATTTCAAGTGTTAGGATTTCCTTGATTATTATTGTTTTTTAAAGAGACTTTTAAACTTGACACATACTGTAAACAAATTATGTGAATTTTCCATTTCCATTAAGCATGTTCAATAGTTTCCGGAACACTTTTTTTTTCTTTTATTAAAACTAGCCTCAGTACGTAATGGGGGGAAACATTTTTTATGGAAACTCTTGTTGGTTTCTAATGTTTAATTATATTTTTGATTATGACATTTAAAACCTTTGACGTTAATGTCTTTCTTTATAAGATTATTTGGGCATATTCTTATATCCTGTTGAAACACTGGTTCCCATATAACCACTGAAGTTAAGCAACGCTGAGCCTGGTCAGTACCTAGACAGATGACTGCTTGGGAATGCCAGGTGCTATAAGCTTGGATGAGCAGGTGGTGTGATGGATAATGATTCAGAATTATTAAGTGGAGAGTCGAGTTTCAAACCCATTCAGGTTCATTATATTCGATTATGCACAAATACCCTTGTTAAAGGTAGGAATTCACCTCTTCTCCCCCCCCTCGCCATCTAGGAGTCATTTAGTAAGCCTTGTATCACTAAATTATTATCTTTAAAAAAAAGTAATTCTTACAATCAAAAATTATTTTCTGGCTTTAAATAACCTTCAAAGGGTTGATAAGTGAGTAAAAATAGCTATGATCCATGGAAAAATATTTGGGATTTCTATGAAATTATTAAAAAAAAAATTAGGAAAAAAATGAACAGTTTCTTTTTTTTTTTATTATCAGAATGTAAAAAGATACTTTTTATTATTAGATTGTAAAAAGATACATTTTATTATTAGATTGTAAAAAGATACTTTTCTGAATTCAGAAATTGTGTTATTTTTTCTTTTATTTTGTCATTAATAAACATTTCAGCCATTCAAGGGATTCCCCCACTTAAAAAAAAAACAAAGAAAAACAAAAAATACAAAGTGTTGCAAAGCTGATTTTGTTTGCACATTTCAGCAACAATTTGTTGGTATGTTGCTTACCTGTTTATCTCTAATTTGAAAGTTTGAATCAGGGTAGCATTCGCTTCTTTAGCATGTCCAACAAAAGGGACACTGGCTTTTATGCAATAAGATTATACGACTAGTCATGGGTAATATCCAGTAACTTGTATTTAAGCTCAAATTCTTTAGCGTTCTTCAGGTTTGGTCTATAATCTTGTTGAAGAAAAACTACTCAAATTCCTAATGCAACAAAAAAATGGTATAAGAGAAAAGAAAAAAGTAAAATATAGTTGAGATATTGGGCCATTATCATAACAAGAGATTAAGAAAAGTTAGCAAAAAGTAGCATGACAACAGAACATAGCCAACAGACTGGATATTATTTAGAACAGATCCATTAACAAGACTTTGTACTTGAGATTTCTACTAATGGTCTGAGTGAACTGTTGTGGTAGGAGACATGGAGAAAATTATATTATGATTGATATTAAACAAATAATATAAAATATTCGAAACTTATCTTCCTGATTACTGACATCTTAATATTGTACACTTTAATAACAAAAATTACTTTGAAAGTGTTAATCTACAGAACTACACTAGTTGCCTGTTTTTTTTTTTTGTTTTTTTTTTGTGGTGCTGATGGGAGCAAAACACAGTTTTTGTTGTTATAATTGATAGTTTTACTCAAAAATTCCAGAGAGCTCAAGGAATACCTTCTTTAATTTAGAAATTGATCATTATCATTCTGAAATTTGCTGGATTATGGATCTCATTCTTTTTCTTACTTTTGTTGTCACCACAATGTTTCAGTCAATCCTTTTGTTGGCTTTCTTCAGGTGTGCAATCTGTATGAAAAATGGGAGCCATTATACTTTTTTTTTCTGGTTTATACTACTGAAGAAAAAAAGAAACAGTAATATCCCCACCCCCAAACATATGGATTATATTCTTGAAAACGAAAGAAGAAAATAAGATCAATAGGCAGAGCAACTTGTTGAAGGCTCAAAGAACGTTATTTTCATTTTCTAAAGCTTAGCTACTTGTCCTGTTTTCTTTCATACACTTAGATCTCGCTAT
>OZ038477.1:126999177-127101677 GCA_964036315.1 Acanthosepion esculentum | reverse complement strand
TATTCAATTACTGTCTACTGTTTTTCACTGTTTGATAGTCATGAAAAACTAAATGTTGGTGGTATCCTCCCCCCTTTTTTTAATCAATTCACCCCAAGCAAGGAGATAATGCCATTGTGACACAAGGAGCTACTGGGAGTGAAAGAGAATGATAAGACTTTAGAAGAAACTGGAAACCCAATACTAAATAGGAAACAAGGGATAAAATCAGGGAGGAGTGTGAACAGAATAATAGGCGAACATATCTACTCCTATTAGATATAAGTTTTATTTTTTACTTTTTAGAATGTTATCTTTCAAACTTAAATATGCTAGCAGCACCTTATACTCAAATCTACATTCGTCTTATCTGGTTTCTGCACGTCGAGTGTGCCTTCTCTCGACTGAGAAAAAAACATTGGTGTTATATAGCTCTCCCAGTCCCAGTATCGTCCTCATGAAAATAGGCAGTGCCACCTACTCTAAGTAGAAGGTCTTCTCTCAACAGCCCATTGTCGAAGGGGATGCAACTCCTAGCGTTTATAGCACCACTACAACCAACTCAGAGTCTTTTATTGGGCTGACCAGATTCTCTGTTACGCTTTTAAAGTGTACATAAATGAACTTCATCAAAAATGTAGACCCATAGGCATACTTATTTTTTTAAATGTTGGTCTTTATTTGAATTCTTCAATGATTAAAAGAATCGTTTGTTTTGATTTTTTTTTTTAAGTCATTTTGCAAGCTAAAATAACTGGTTAGATTTTGATCATTCCACTCTTTGCTCTTTAACATTAAAAGTGGACTTTACTTTCACAAATCTATCAGTGGCAGACTGGGTCTAAAAATATAAGTTGCCAGGAGACAAAGGGGGCCCACCTACATCTAGAATGCTATCATTTAATTAATTTTCATAATGAATAAATAAAATTTTATATATATATATATATATATATATATATATATATATATATATATATATATATATATATACGTTGGAGTAATGGATAGTGGCTCGGATTGAGGAATCGGAGAGCCAAGTTCAAATTCCTGTCGAATCCATTACATCTACTTACATACTAATACCATTGGGAAAGGTATTAATCTTCTTCTTCTTCTTCCCCCCCCCCGGCTATGAGTAAATTGCAAGACAGACTGGGATCTGCCTCATCAGTCCTGCATCAAAAGATACATGATCACCGAAGTGTGTATCATGCATGGCACATAACTGACTGATATATAAAGGGTACAATTAAAATTTTTGTTAGAAAAAAAATGTATTTTCTTTAGTAATTACAGTGTACATGTACTGTACATATTACTCTCAGTAGATACCAAATGTAGATACAGAATGTTATAATTGAGTTTTTATTTATTATTTTTTTATTTTTTTTATTTTAAGTAATTGTTTGATTTTTAAATATTTTACTACACAATTTACACATTAACAGATACTTCAAAAACATGACATACAATACACATTATTAAGAGCAATCATTTGTATTCACTAAATGATTGTTTACACCTGCCAATAATTGCTTTTGCCTCAAATTCAGCTAACAATTCCTTTTCAAAGGATAGCAACATGTATGATTCCAAATTGTCCTCAGACAGAAAATTTCTTAAACTAAGACCTTTAACTTTGTCCTCTGACATTGGACTTGAGTAATTGATTGTGCACAGATGACGTTATAAATTTCTTATATTCCTTTTTATTACTAAAACATTAGGGCCTGCTTGCCATCCAGCAAACTGACATCCTGGCCAGTCTGTCACTGAAGACTATAATTTTAGAAAGCTACTGACTTAGAGTCAGTTTGGCATTGGGGTCATAAATGTTTGGCACCCAGTGGAGATCAAACAGTAGCAATGTCAGGCTAGCTTGTTAACCATTTCTTCTCAACTAGCTGCATATGAATAAGGTGCTTAGATTTATTTTGACATGGCTTATTTGGTGGCATACCTACAAGAATATATAGCCCCACTCCCTTATTACGGGAACCTGAAGAAAAAAATATTGGATGGTACATAGATTGTTCCTGGTTTTCTTCATAATAAATGTCCTTTCATGCATTTATAAATTTAGTAGATTCTAATATTTTAGAAAAAAGTAATCATATCTGGTAAATTATAATTTTCATAAATGCAAACAATCAGGCAAACTGAAAATTTAAATTGTGAACTGCTCTGTCAGTTAGAAGTTTCTATTAAACTTGTATTGGGGGTGAATTTTGTGTGTATGTGTGTATATATATATATATATATATATATATATATATATATATATTATATATATATATATATAAATTCAGGTTTACAGAACTGTTGTCCTTGCCATCCTTTTGTATGGCTCGTCATGGACTCCATACAAGTACCATATATGACAGCTGGATGTTTTCCATAAAAGCTGTCTGCGTGCAATCTGTGGAGTTAACCTTCAAGATAAGACATCTAACGTAGACCTGTTTAACAGGTGTAATATTGGTGGAATCGAGACATTTCTCATACAGTCTCAATTACAAAGGACTGGTCATGTCTTGTGAATGTCTGATGACAGGATACACAAGATTCTAATGTACAGCCAGTTAGATCAGGGCTACAAGAATGTAGGATGCCCATGGCTAAGATACAAAGACAAGCTGAAGAGCAACTTGTCAGCGTTCAATATACCACATAATACCCTTGCGCGGGTAGAATGGAGATCAACATGTTTTAGTGGACTCGGCAGTTTTCAATCTGATTTTCTGAATTGTCTTCAGGATGCGAGAGCAAGATCTGAAATGTCAGTCAATCTAACAGTGATCTCATCCCACAATCCTCACTCTTGCTCCATATGTGGCCTCCTTTGTAAATCACTAGTGGGTCTTAAGTAGCACTTAAGATTATCGCACAAAATTTCATAACTGAAACAAGCAGTCAGGTCCTCATATGTCCAAACCGACGGGAGAGTCCATTATTATTATTATTATTATTATATATATATATATATATATATATATATTAGTCAATACACATAATATCCCACATCGATAACGTTTCATGTAGTTTATATAACATGAGCACTGTTTTTACCTGAGTAAAAAATGTATATATGCGTATACATATGTTTCTTTTTACCATACACACACACACACACATATGTGACAAAAGTAATGCGCTGAGGTGGATAGATGACATGGAGCAATTGAGTAGCTATCACAATCACCAGACCTAACTTCACCAAATTTTTTCTTTGTGAGGGGGGGGTGGTACTGAAAGATCTTGTTTACAGGGTCAAACTGAAAACAATTCCTGAATTAAAACAAACAGTTTCTGATAAATTTTCTGAAATTAGTGTAGAAATGTGTCAAATGGT
The DNA here is from genome assembly GCA_964036315.1 of Acanthosepion esculentum. NCBI lineage: Eukaryota > Metazoa > Mollusca > Cephalopoda > Sepiida > Sepiidae > Acanthosepion > Acanthosepion esculentum. The sequence goes on along the minus strand of OZ038477.1, from coordinate 127,098,343 downwards.
TTGTAGAAGAGTTGCTGATAGGGTTTATCATTGTATTGGACATGAAGGGGAGCATTTTGAACATGAAGGGGAGCATTTTGAACATGAAGGGGAGCATTTTGAACACGTTAAATATTTTGTTAATCATAGGACATCATATTGTCTTGATGTGACACTAAAACTACTCTAATTTGTTTTTGTTCAATAGAAGTTAATAAAAAAAAAAAAAAGGTTACTTTCGCTGCACCTTGTGTGTGTGTGTGTGTGTGTGTACATACATACACATACACACAATCTGTCAAAAAAATGTATACACACTTCAGGAAAGTAAAAATTTGTATAGATCTTGTAATACTAAATTTATTCAGACATCACAAGATTAATACAAGTTACCTTTGAACTCTAAAATCACAAGAGTCGCTCAAAATGGTGGCCTTTAGCTTCCAGACATTTATTAGGATGGGGAACTTCTGTTTGGGCAATGTTGGCCATAGTGTTCAGTGGGATTGCTGCATATGTATTTCTTGTCTAAAAGCGATCAATGTAGTTGGTTTCCTGCAATATACAACATATTTTACTTGAGAAAATATTTCACTACAGTAATTGCAATTTGATAAAAATATGAAAGACGTTTTTCTTTTTCTGAAGTGTGTATACATTATATTGGTTGACTCTGTACATAACAAAATAGCTATTACTTGTAACACTTTTTTCTTTCTTTGCTTTTTTTATTACGATTTGTGTCTATTTACTGTTTTGCTCATTCAAATCCACTAGTCCCCTTTAGGATTTTATGTAGATACTGATAATAAAGTTTCTTCATCTGTATAATGACCAGTAAATGAAACCATGGCTTGTCTAATCTGCTGAACATTTGCCACTGCAATTCTGGGTTTGATGACTTTAAAATTACCTGAACTCTCAATACGTCCTTTGCACTTGAAGATTCTTTTATTGTATTGCATTTTACCAAATGGCCCACTTTGTCATCTAAGGAGAAAGAATCTTGTAAAATATGTCTGAGAGTGGGAGGGTCGATGGGTGGAGCTTGTCATTTATCCTTTGATTTGATTGGTCAGGTCCATTAAGGGGTCTTTCCCTCCATCTCTAATGGCTTTCTTGAGTAATGATTTTCCCCTATATTAAAAAGATTCTTGTTTTATTATTTACTAAGCTTAGCTTAATTTTCTTACAAGGACGCAAGTAGTATGGTGTTCTTAGTGAGGATTGAACTCACTACTCAGTAGTAATGGTCAACTAGACTAAGTCACTAACCATTATACCATGGCAAGGTGCCCAATAGATTCCAGTGTAGCCTGAACAAAGCAGCAGACTTTCAAACTGAAAGGAACATAAGAATAGACATTCTTATGAAACTTAGCTACATACACAACTGCAGTGTGTATAATGTTCTTTACTATAACCACCTTACTTCTCATCGATCTTTTAATATTTCATAATCATAAATACAGTTTGGTGCTTCTATTATTTCTGAGATAAATTTCTTGATAATGTTAAAGTATGCAGATCTTAACACTTCTATAAAACATTTTATGACAAAAAGGCCAAAAGAATTGTCTTAATATATCCATGAATGATTGCATGAAAGTGGAAAGAAGTTATATATGCTTTTGAACATAATCACTGATGCTAGATATTTAAACCTTTTAAATAATGCCATCTATGTGTGTCAGTTACCATTAAAAATTACTGTGAAAAACCCTTTATACTTTATTTTCGTAAATAAAATTAAATTCATTAATACCATCTGTGCTTTTGTGAGTTACAATTAGAAATTGCTATATAAAGTGACTTAAATGTTATTTTGATAAGTTGGAAATTGCAAAAAATGATGTTACAGGCATTTACATTATTGGCTTTGTTTTTTTGTTGTTTTCTTTTTTCCTCTCACAATGTGTCATGATTGTGTTTTGTTTTTTTTTGTTTTTTTTACTAAAAAAACAAAAAACAAAAATAACCCAAAGATCCATCTGTACAAAAATAAAAAAATAAAAACCAAAAAAACTAACAACACAAAAGATTTTATTGTTATTTTAAGAAGAGCTAGAAACATGAGAAGAGTCTTTAGAGTAAAAATAGAAAAAGAAAACGCATATTTTTAAATAAAACCTTTTGAATGCATGAACATAGGCATCAAAGGCAAATCAGAAATAATCAAAATGTCACTTTTTGACATTTTTGCTTGGGATCAGTTCAACATCTGTGCACTCTGCCAATGATCAGTGTGTAGTATCTGTGTACTATCGAAAGTGTAATACACACAAAAGGAGATGCTAAAAACTTCTTGGTGTGACCAAGAAGCTCTTTGCTCCCAAAATTTCTGATGTTTGATCATTTGGTCAAACTTTGGGAAGTGAGTGGAGCTGAAAATTTTTCAGCACCCCTCTCTCACATGCACACACAAATGGCCATACACTGCATGGTGATGGTCAATTTTGTACCTTAAGTGATCATCAAATCATTTGCACTCTACTCTCAATATTGAATCCTTTCCGTACGATCAGCAAAGTTAAGCAATGTCAGTACCTAGATGGGTGACTGCTTGAGAATACCAGTTGCTGTAAGCTTGGAGGTGCAGATGGTGTAATGTATAATGACTCAGAATTGTTAATTGGAGAGCTGAGTTCCAATTGGGTTTGTTATATTTATTTATGCACAAATACCCTTAGGAAAGTTATGAATCCACTTCTTCTACCTCTCAGCTATGGGTTAATTAGTAAGATTTGTATAACTAAATCATTATCAAAAAAAAAAAATTCTTACAATCTAAAAATATTTTCTGGCTTTAAATAACCTGTAAAAGGTTAAGCCATAACAGATTACTCAGTCCATCAAAAAGCAATATTTATCTATACATTTACTGTATTCAGCATATATGGAATATTAAAAGATATGAATTATTTCATGTTCTCTTTGTAAATTACGGAGATGCAATATGGAATTTCAGGTCCTGCTTGTGAATGTTTAAGTGATGTGTTGGTTTATTTTTCAACCATTTTTGTAATGTGTTTGGGTATATAATCTAGCCAATTTCATTTAATTTGATTTTGTCACTTTTGTTATTAAATATCCACCCATATTTTGTGATAATAGAAGATCTGCTAAGGAGTTGGAAGGTTGTAAGAACCTGGACACGAATTTAAAAAAAAACAAAAACTTTGATTTAAAATTTTCAGTGTCTTCTTAGTTTGATGCACAGGTGTAGTTACATACATGTAAACATCATTGTAGTCTGGTGAAAATCGTAAAGGGCGAAATGCATCACATGAAAATCTTTTTCCACTTTGTTATTAATTTTCCTAACATTGTTCTAGTATATAAAAATTGTCTTTTTCTCTTATATAATTCATTAATGAGTTAGTAAATGATGAAAGTATTTCAGCTTTTGAAATTTGATAAGTGCAATGCAATTAGGTGGATATATTTTCTAGTATTTAATTTATACTTAACTTAGGATACTAGTTACAAAATATTTTAAAAACTACAAATTAGCACAATTCATTTCAAATTGTAATAATAAATTATTAGTAAATTGAATTTGGTACATATCTTATTGTTTTTTAGTAGGCATATAAATGAATTTTTATGTGTACATAAAATATTAATTTGAATGTTATTATTATAAAAGATACTCATACTTGAAATAGACTCTCCGTTTTTATTTTAATTGATTTGTGTTTTGTTTGGCCTGGCATCAGAAATCATAACAGATGTAATAAAAAAAAAAATAAATAAAATATGGTGTCTATTTCAGTATTAGCTTGGTATTAGCTTAAAGATAGTTACTACATACTATAAAATGAAAGTGTTTACAAAAAAAAACAGCAAAAACTGTTCAATTGGGCTTGGTCAAATTTTATTAAATTTTTTATTTAATAATTTTTCTATTCTCAAATTTTTATTAATTTAAATTATTATGAAAAAAATTGTAATTTGCAAATATCTTAAAACTACTTATGAGGCCAAAAGTACTTAGCTTCATAGATTGTTTTTTTGACTGTCATTATAAAGCAAATTAGTAAATTATTAGATAATTACAAAGAAATACTAGACTTTTTAGTCTGAGCAAGTTCTTTCATCTGGAAATCATTTTCTGCTGGCGTCCAATTTATCAAGACAGCGTGTGTAATGAATCATTGATCTTTTAACCATTGATCCATAAATCGACCATAAATATTCATATCTAATCATTGTCCAAAGTTTTGTCAATCATTTTACAAGACTAACCTTCCAGATGTGTTTGAATCGTTTATTTGTATTCTAGGGGAGTTAACTCTGAGAAATACAGCAAAAGCATACGGAACTCTATTAGCTTGTGGTAGTTATTTCAGTTTCGCTATGATTATTGAAAAACATGGAATATTTTTAAAATTTCGGTTTTGTTTGGTTAAAAAAAATTACCTTGTGTAATTTAATTTTAGTAAAACAACCCAGCGAAATGAATATGGGATATTTTTTTATGCTGTATTTCAGGGCATCAAATATCACAAGCATTCCACTGTTGTAGTGGAAATAGAAACTCAAATGAGAATTGCTTTATGCAGTTTATATTTTTATAATTTTATTTTATTTTTATGCTTTCATGAAAAAAATAAATTTATTCTATGAAAAAAAAAAAAAAAAAAAGAAGAAATGATTTGAGTGACCCTGTGACTTTCACTATTGCTTTTATTTCTAGTCTTGTTACTTCTTCAAAATGAAGCGAAAAATGTTGCCTGACAAGTATTTGGTGAATCACTTGATAGTGATTTAAAAAAAAAAATAAAATCTAGAGTTAATTTTTCTTTTGTAAGGTTCAAATTTTTTTTTAAATTCCAGTAGAAAAAAAAAAAGGACAGTTTTTTTAGGTTACCATATATATATATATATTCTACAGAAAAATATTTGTGAATATGAAAAGATTATGATAAAAATAAGCATGCATAATTTTTGTAATTTATTTAATCGGACATGCCTAAAACAGAATTTGTTGCCTAAATACACAATTAATAATAATAATAATAATAATAATATGCCTGCATACGTCAATGAGTGAACGTGCATGTATGTATTTTTGCGTAAGCATGAGTGGCGTTCTGATGACAATTTTTCCTTCCACTACCATAAAAACACCGATATACACAACCATATATAAATCCAAAATTTAAAGATTAATCAGTTTGTCTGATGATCGCAAATAGCATGAAACCTAGGTTTACAAACTCACATCAATCCAACTAAAGATATATATATATATATATATATATATATATATATATATATATATAATCAAGAACCTATAGAGTTCAGCAGATATATAAAAATGGAAAGGGGTGTAAGATAAGGATGTCTTCTCACCAAACTTATTCAATCTACACAGAAGCTCTGCCAGGATTCATTATTGGTGGCCATCATCTTAACATCATAATATAAGCAGATGACAGGTGTTGATAGCAGGCACAGTGAAAGCTACAAAAGCTCATTAAGGAAAGCAAGAAGAAAGGGCTAAACAAACTGGATGAAGACAGAATACATGGTTGTTAGCAAGAGGATGAGTCCAAAATGCAAATTGAAGATACCAAAATCAAACAAGTACAAAAATTTAAATATCTGGGAAGTGTTTTCACAGAGGATGAAAAGTGACACTGAAATCTGAAAGCACATTGACATAGCCAAATATGCATTCCAAAAGCTAAGCAGAGTATTAAGAGACACATTGTTAGAAACAAAGAAAAGAGTATTAAACATGATATCTGTTCTCCTATATGGCAGTGAATGCTGGACAATCTCCATGAAGATGAAGAAGAGACTTGAAACAACAGAAATGTGATTCTACAGAAGGATGCTGAGGATACCATAGACCAAACAGGTGAACAGTGACAAGGTTTTAGAGAAAATGGAAACAAAAAAGTAACTTATCCTTAATATCAGGAAATAGTTGAAATTTCTGGTGCACATAAGGAGGGCTTGGAAAATCTGATACTCACAGGACAGATTGAGGGCAAGAGGGACAGTGTAAAACAGCATATAACATACTTGATGAGCTTAAGAATTGGGATGGTGGTACAGGGTATAGGAATTTATTAAGAGCTACAAAGGATAGAAAGTCATGGAGAGCCATGATCACCTATGCCCTGAGGGACATGCCACATAAAGAATTTATATATAAGACCAGGAAGAGAAGCTGGCTATAACAACTTATAAGAACAGCAGTATGTTGTTAAATAGCAGAACTAAAATAATGTCCAGGTGTAGACATATAAGTAAAAACATTCTTGGTCTCTATGACTATGGATGAAGAATACATTTTTTTTTTTACACCTCCTCCCTTTCTCAACTTCCTTTGCCATTGCTGAATAACTTTAGTATTGTATGTGGTATTATGAACACTTATTGCTTATCACCTGAAGAAGCCTTTATGGTCGAAACCAAGGTTGTGTTGGTTATATAAATTGTTTTGCCTCTTTATTTTATATATATATATATATATAAATTCTTTTGGAATATGAATGTGTTTCTAAATTTTAATCTCTAAGACCATCACTTAAAATTGTACCTCCTAGCTGTGGTAGCATTTATTTAAAGTGTCAGACCTGTTATGGCAAGTTTCATGGCTGGCAGTGACATATATATTGACATTTCAGTGTCAGCGCATTCATCTATTTATAAAATTCCTGCAATGTACATGTGGCAAAAATGTTTAACTTATGAATATTTCCTCCTTGTTTTAAGTGCTATGTCCCTTCAGGACTATAATGGCTCTTCAAAACTGTCCCCTTTAGATCTTAGTAATGTTTATCTTTTTTGTCATCCTGTTTCTCCATCCATTCACACAAGTTGGTTAAATAGGTAGTCTGCTACCTCCTTTGGTGCTGTTTACCTTCAGTAAGTCTTGTAAGTGTTAGATTCTCCAAGCCCTTCTCATTATGTGACCAAGACATTTCAGCTGTCTTATTCAGATCCTGACTATAAGTGTCCTTTTTATTTCCATGTTCCTTAAGACCTCTTTGGTATTTATATGTTCCACTCATGATATTCTCATCAACATTCTGGAGAACCACATTTCTGTGGGCTCCAATTTTCTCTCCATCTGTGAGAAATTTGTCTCTAGGGATCTTAATTAATATAAAGACAATATAAACTAAATATATAAATCAAAGGAAAATTTTAAAAATATTTATGTATTTAACATGATGGCGTGTAGTTGTCTCGCTATTTGTCAAGCTTGTCTGTCTTTATATACAAAACTTAGCCATCAAAAACACAAAACATAGCATTGTCTGGCACAAGGTGACAAGGAACCTGTATCTCATAATATTGTGTGTTTGTGTGAGAGAGAGAAAATAAGGTTGCTCTTGTTTTGCAAACCCCTTAATCACTGAAAACTGTTCTAAAAATAACACTGTGATTGAAATCAAGTTTTGAGATATAATTTTCCTCTGATGATGACCTTCTGGGATGAAACCTCAAGCTACCATTTTGGTAACCATTAAACCAATATTCAAACACTGAAGTGCATTCATTTTTAAACCAAACTTCAGAACAAGAGCTCTACACTTCATTCATTACAGTTTAAATTTCCTGTTTTATCCTTTTTTCTCAGAAAACAGAAAGTGCTTCGCCTTGTGTGTAAAAGGAAAATCCAGGAATGGATGACAGATCCTGGTCATTTTTTTTCCCATGTAATTCCATTTATTGACTTATTATTTTCTCTTGTTATACATGCCCCATATTGTTTGTAAATCTTCATTCATTTCTCTCATTGGTCGCATGTTGTATAAAAGAAATAGTCATGTATATCTGTGTCACTGTAGTTGCATCTTATTAATCTTTGTTTTTAAAATTTCAAATGTTAAGCAAAATTGTTAGAGTTTAAGGCATTTATAATTATATAATTATTGCATATTTTCTGTTTAGGCATGAATATATCTATCTGTTTATTTTATCTGGCAGGTTTCAAATTTGATAAAATAATCTTTACTTTGTGTGTGTAACTAACACACACACACACACACACACACACAAAAAAAAGACTGTTGCCTCTGGGTGTTGATCCCAGTGTCCACTTTTATATTTACATACACTCTTATGCTGATATTGAGCACTTTTATGTATAAATATAGCTTAAAACTATTTTTATCACACATATATAAGATGGTCTTGTGTAAAGAATTAATATTTATATATGTGATAAGTGTCATGTTTTTACAGATTGCCATCTCTTCATATATATATATATATATATATATATATATGGAAAAGGTTATAATTGTTCTAACGAGAGAAAAATGTATGTTTTAATAATATATACACACACACTGTCTATTTTGGCAGTGCAGCAAATGTTCTTGAAGGAAAATGCTATTAAAAACAACAGACATTTTGTGTTGATTAATTTTAATGATTGACTTTTCCAAGTTATGAATAATCCTTCTCAGACAAGGAGGGAATTCTGTCAGAAATTGTTTGAAGTTCATTTTTCAGAAGGAAAGTACTAAAAATATGGTTGAAGCTTCTGACTTAAGTCGTCACCAGAGTAGGTAGAGTCTAAACTTACCAATTGTCTCTATCTAAAGAAACGAAGTAAAAGATCTTTTATAATGTGTGTGTGTGTGTATGTTTCTCTGCATTCATTTGAGGGAAAAATGTATAAATCTTTACCAGCTATATTGTAAGAAACTACATTCAGAATGCACACATAAGATGTTTCATTATAGTTGTTGTCAATAGAAGAATGTTGTACTTGGCTTTGTAATAAGAAAAATGGGGTTCAGAAGGGTGGTGCTAAGATAGTTTTGTTTTGCAATGGAAATGATGCTTGTGTTAAATGACTTGTATAGATGAAAGTGTGACAGAAAACTATTTGTTAATTTAATAATAATAATAATAGCAATGATGATACTGTACCTGGCTGTTAATACAAGTTGTAATAAGCAAGTTGCTGTTGGTCATTGATTTGTTAAGATTTGTTGCTGACAAGGATGAAGAAATTTGAAATAAACAAATTCAACATTTTCAAAAGAAATGAATTTCAACAAGTGGAAGAATTTTACATATATATTTTTATATAAAGAATAACAATTCAAGCAGAGAAAAAATATACCTTTGTGCACACGGCTGAAAAAGAAAGAAAACATTTATAGGCTTGTCTGTTAGAAAATGGTGTGTGTGTTTTATGATGTGCCACGTGTCTGGGTTTGAAGTTTAGCAATCAGCTACCTGGGGAAAGAAATTTCCCAGGAAATGATGAGATATGTCCTGTACCTACTACATTCTAAGATGGGGTTTATGTCTGATGTCTCTTTTTCTACGGTCCTGAACAGCACCACCTAGTGAGCATCTTGGCAAACAACATGGGTATAATCCTCAGAATATACAGATCTAAAGCCGATCATATTTTAAGATTTGATTTCTTGAGTCACTTATTTGGAAGCAGTGCTTTTCCAAACTGATGACTTACAATACTTTATTATATTCCAGATAATCTTGTCTTGAATTATTAACTAAATTTTTCATTGAATTATTTTTTTATTTTTTTTTCTTTAATGTCAAGATGGTGGCAATACTGACTTTACAGAATTTTTCAAACATTTGTGAATTGCAATATATTCTTGGGAAAGATAATGGGGTAGTTTTCTGTCTTCTCCAGGATTTGGAATTAAGTTCTCCTTCTCTTATACTGGCTGCCACTCAAGGCTAGGGAGCGTAGTCTATTCTGATATTTAATCCATGGCTAGGGAAGAAGAGATTTAGACCCTTTCCAAGAGCTTTTGTACAATAGTAAAAGCAACAGATTAGCCCAGAATTTGAATGACTACTGATTCCATCTTCCATGCTGATAACCATTATGGTAGCCATGTATACTCTTTTATATATAGTTTTTGAATTACACATTTTCCTTAGTTAACCAAACTGACATGTTTTAAAAAATGTTCTTTTTCAAAGTTTATAAAATTCTGGTTTGAAGTCTATTATATTTACAGTCTTGATAAAATGAAGCCAATAAATTTAAGTGAAAAGTTAAATTTTTATCATTTAAGAAATATGTTAATTTTAGAAAATGTATTAAAATTGGCTTTTGTAAATAATATTGAAATATCAAATTTTTTGCATGTATTGTTTTTCTGAATATATACAACTCGCATGTATTATTGTTTCTAAAATTACAATAAAAACATGCATTAAAATCCATCTACATGAAAGAATAACAATCTTTGTCACTTGAAAGAGGTAATTAAATTAAAAAACTAAAGTCAATAAAAAAATGAAATCTTTTGTTTTTCAATTTACTCTCATTTTTTTTTTGTTTTTCAATTTACCTACATTTTTTTTATTGTTTTTCAATTTACCTCTATTTTTTTTAGTTTTTCAATTTACCTCCATTTTTTTTTGTTTTTCAATTTACCTCCATTTTTTTTTTTTTTTCAATTTACCTCCATTTTTTTTATTGTTTTTCAATTTACCTCCATTTTTTTTAATTGATTTTCAATTTACCTCCGTTTTTTTATTGTTTTTCAATTTACCTCCATTTTTTTCATTGTTTTTCAATTTACCCTCATTTTTTTTATTGTTTTTCAATTTAACTCCATATTTTTTTGTTTTTCAATTTACTTCCATATTTTTTTGTTTTTCAATTTACCCTCATATTTTTTTGTTTTTCAATTTACCTCCATTTTTTGTGTTTGTTAGAGGATGTTTTCCTAATTGCTACAATCTTAACTTGTTTAAGTCTAGGGTTAACCATTATCTTCCCCACATACGCACATAGTCTATAACCCTCTACCTTGAGTGGCTCCAGTGTCTAGTACACTGTAAAAACAACAAAAAAGTTTAACCTGTCTAGTTAATTACAATTATCAGATTTTGTATCAAAGTAAAATATTTAAGAATTATTTTATTTGAGATTTACTCTGTTGCATCAGAAATATTTCAATAAATTGTTTGAGTTTTTTTTTCCTAAAATTAAGTCTGCTGATTTTGTAAATGTTTATTTTTGTTCATATTTTATATAAATGACTTCATTCTGAATATTATTCTATACTTTATAATGTTGATGTGACCACAATGTTTTTATCAATACATTCTCCAGGTGTGTGTATGGAAAGAGAAAAGTTTATTTTCCCCTCCAAACAAGACCATGACAGAATGGATTGACTGAAACATTGTGCTAGATGTTAACATAATGTTTCAGCCAATGCACTGCACAAAAGAATTAAATTATTTGAACAAAACTTGGAATGTTATTGAATCCTTTTTAAACTTAAGGACGGTATTCCAGATATTAACTTTAGAATTTTGCTATGCTTTGCTGTATATGAAAATGTCTGTCTCTGCAGGAAGCAAGGAAAGAAAAACTCATTTATTGTCACTTTCTTGCATTTGAGATATATAAGAGGTTTGTAAAAATTTAATGAAAACCTATCAATGGACAGTTGTTAGCTTTTCTTTGTATATTAATTTTTTTGTGAAATCCAAGGAATTGTTAAACATTATAATTACAAAAAGTTTGTTGCTAATACACAAGTAAACAACAATGTTATATGGAACTCACAAATTTTGTATGCATACCTATTGGATTAGAAAACAATTCTGCATAAGGAGTTCTCTATCTCTTGTTATTCTGAAATATCTTTTATTATAAAAATTACTATTTGTAACCGTCTGGTATACTGCTATAATTTCTTTGTTATTAATGGCTGAACAAGAAAAATGAATGTGTGCTTTGAAAAGGCAATTTCATAAAATTTTGGGAGTAAATAAACAATCCTCAACTTGCATAATACAGTCTCACACCACCAAATAAATTTCTAAGAAAAATAAGGTAAAATTCCATGCTATATTTATTTTATCATATATAAATAAATATATTCTGAAAATTTTGCTAGTTAGTGTTGATATACTAATTTTATTGTGAAAACCTTGACCTAGCTTAATAAACTCTCACGTGTGTACACATACACACAACACATTAAACACCAGTATGAGTTGATAGGTAAACTAAATGTTGGTGATAATAAAATTTGATTCAAACATTAATTACCTGTAAATATCTATGTTCTCTCTTAGTTTTTCAAAGAATCTCTGAATTTATTTATTTTCTGGTATATTTTTGTTATTTAAATTGCAATGTGAATCTGCTCGTCTTAAATATGTGAGTCTTACATCGTGAGGATTTTTTAAAAATTTTCTTTTTTATTCTTTTGCGGCATTTCTCCTATCCTTCTTTCATTTTTTACTTTACAGCGCGCAACTAAATCAATACATATTGATCTTTTTGCATACGATGATTAGCAACACCCCTGATGTAACGAGTGTCATTCATTCATATTTCCATAATACTGAGTGAACACCCTCCACCACTCAGGGAACGGGTAAAATAGTTTAGAATGGAGAATCAACTTTTACTGTCTTTTCTTTAATGCTTACTACTCCCATTCACCCCCATTCCATGCTCCCACGCCACATTTTACACACACACACACACACACACACACACACACACACATACATATATATTTTTATTTCAGTTATTATTATTTTTTAATGTCCACTTATTACTTCTTTTCAGCTGAATACTGTTAGTGTTACTGTTAACTTAAACTAGTTTTCAATCTCAAAGCTGGTTGGGGGAGAAGGTCAGAATTGGACAGGTGTCGAGGAAATTAATATAGTTGATAATATTCAGCCCTTTCATCTGTGTGTGGCTGTGTTTAAATATTAAATACATAACATTGCATAGTGTGTGTGGGAACGATCCCTTTACTTTTATAGAGTAGTTTTACGTGTCACAGAAAAACTTGTTGATCACTCATTTCCATCCCCACCGCCGTTCTCCCCCAACCCAATTTAACTGAAAATTTCATTTTTGTCAATTTAAAAAAAAATTTATTTTTAATTTTTTTTAATCGATTTTTATTTATTTTCTTTTTATCAATTATTGAGTTTTGCGCAGTCCACAGTTGACAGTACCCCAACCTCTTTTCTCTTAATCTCCTACCCATTTACCCTTCCTGGAAGCTTGTCACCACTTTACTACGCTGGTTGTAGTAATAGGAGGAGTTGAAATAATAGTGATAGTGGTATTTGAGTTTCGTGTGTGTGTGTGTGCGCTGATGAGTCATCTCTGCTTATTGCTGCTGCTCGTGTTCAAGGTGGTGGCGGCGGCGGCACCAGCTGTTTTGTTGTTACTAGCCTTTCGCTTTTGGAAACTATGGAGGCCTTCTTGCATCTGTGGAATAGTGGAACGGGAGTTTTCCTTTACCCCAAGGCCGAATGTCTTGTTTAGTCAGTGTGTCCACCCCTCATAAAAAAAAGAAAAAGAAGAAAAAAAACGACACGGGTCATTAACGTTTCGGACTTTCTATCAGCTCGACTATCTCTTCTTTTTCGTTTCTTTTTTTCCCCCCTCTTTAGTTTTTTTCTTTCTTTTTCCTTCTCTACTATGTGAACTTTATCTGTGTTGATAAAACGAAACTTTATTTTACACAGTCACCCCTTTTTTTCTTTCTTGTCGGTCCCCGACATTGGTGTTTATTTATTTATTTTATTTATTTATTTATTTTTACACACTCTTTGAGAAGCAGTCGTCAAAGAACAATAACGTAATAATAATCATAATATGCACCCTTTTACCGTTCCTTCGTTCGTTCATTCACCACTTCGCCCCTGGATTCATTCATACACATGTACGCGCGAGCCCCCATGCACCTTACAGTGCAAAGTTTCCTTCCAACAACACATTATGGAACGGTATCAACCGGTAAAAAAACATTTATTCCTACTACAAAATGACCAAGGTTTCTATCTTCGGCAAATGATGATAATACAATTGTTGAACGTCGTTGGTGTCTCTGTTTAAATGCTAATGTAATATAGATATATAACGGCTTGTGAGGTAAGTTTTGTTGTGTGTCTGTCATGTGGAAATTTTTTTTTTTATTTAAAAAAAAAATCTTGTATTTTTTTCCCCCAAAATTTTATTCGTGGTACTTGAAGGTTTTATTTATTTTTAAAAAGAAATTTTAGAATTTCATTCGTGTTAGTCGTTATTTATTTATATATTTTTAATGTTGTGAAATTTCTTCATTAATTTAAAAAAATATTTTGTAACTGGTATCAACACATAACCAACAGTACCATTTGACTTGTCGATTGTGCAACCTCTTTTTGAGCCACCACTGTAAAAAGTATTTTGAAACCTAGGTCAGAGACCTTTCTAGTGAATAATTTTTTTAAAATGTATGTAGCTGTTTCAGGTGCAACTTGAATTTATTTAGATACAAATTTCACATAATTTTTTTAGTTCAAGCCTCCGGCCAGAGTGGTCATGTTTTTTTTCTTTTTCGAGATTTATATTCCTATTTCATAAGAAACTTTTATCACCGTCGTAATTACATTTAATTTGATGGTAGTTTACTTTGGAAACCTAGAAAAATGTTGATGCATGCTACGTAGTGTCTTCTTCAATCATAATTCACCTACCTGTGTCGTAAAAGGGAGATGAGGGTGGTGCTAGATGTGAGTAATAAAATTTCTCTACATGCGCATCAGGCTTTCTTTTGGCTTGAAGTTTTTAGAAATGATCACAAAAAGAGCATTCGTGGTTTTTAAAATAAGTTGTTTTTAAATGGGTAACTTCGACTCCAGTTGAATTTAAAATTAATCCATCAACATAAAAAAAATATTATTAAATTAAAATAACGACGATGATTCTTTTTTTTTTTTTTTTTAATTTAACAAATATTTATTAAAGAACGAACATGTGCTCCTGTCTTGGAGAAACAACGCTGAGTGTTACAAAAGTACAATTGTGATGTTTTTTTGTTTTTTTTCTTTAAATTTTAAATCATTTGAAAGAAAAAGATTTAAAAGTTCTTCACGGCGGGAAAAACAACTTAGGAAAAGGAAGACAATAGTAATTACGTTAATTACCTTTTTAATTTAAAATTCAAAATTATTTTTGAGAGCTCTAGACAAAAAAAAAAAAAGAATCTTTATTCTTTATTGGTCGCTTGCATTTTTTGTGCCTCGTTCAATTGCATAATTTAATTATTATCTACAGATATTTCATTGTCCTTAATTTGAAAAGTTTTTTTTTTTTAAGGACGTTAACTCCCGAACATAGCATTGACTCTTCTCTAAAAACAGGTAATAATCAGATTAAGATAGCTAACGTACAAGGATGAAAGTAAGTAGTTACATAAAACAGCAAAACTTAACTGCTAACGATCTGGATATATTTAAATTTCTCCAGATTAGCTTAGATATTAAACATGTTAACTAGACAATACTACATTTAAAGTATTAACATTTCCACGCGTAGATATAGGAAAGGTGAGAAAGTCAAAAAGATTAGTGTGTTTGGATTAGGGATTTTTATATTCAGAGTAATTCTGATAATTAAGAAAAATTAATGAATGTGAATATTAACTGAAAATAAAAATACCAATGCATAAGTAAAAGTTGTTACGTAAAATATTTTTATGTTAAGATTCGAACCCCAAAAGGAATTGAGAAGTACCATGTTGCACTCTGTATCGATTTAAAATTTAAATAGAAATGTACAGGGGTGCACTCAGTGTGTCAGAAATATAAGGAGCATCGAATAATTATAATCTTTAAAATATTTTTGATTGAGAAAAATGTGAAGTGTGTCAAAAATAATTTCGTGTACACTACACAATATGAAGATACCATAAAAAAGTAAAAGTCGATGTTTTGTGTTTTTAGTTTAGTACACCTGTGTAAGTACAATAAGATGAGAAAATACACTACAGTCATACCTACACGCATCCATTTTTCTAGCTTCTTAATTTTTATTTTTTTAAACCATAACTCTCTGAAAGCTTTCATTTGTATCGATCTGTATTACATATCGATCCATACTGGTATTGATTTAAATTTCAATCAATACTGTATCGAAAATTGAATAATTACCAGTTAAATAATATATTTCTCTCTCTCTAATAATATCTGTCCTGTGAGTGTTTTACTGTTTTATGTTACGATTAGCGTCAGGACTTGTCAAAAATTATGGGATTATTTACGTATGAATCGGCATTAATACTTAGGATCAAAGTGTGGTTCCTCGGCCTTCTGTCGAGGATCAGAATGTATTTATTTATTACCTGTGCGTTCCGTGAAAAACTGTTATACACGCACACACACAGTTTGGTTACAAATTTCATTTTATGTGGATCTGGTGAAAAACAAAAACAGTATGCTATGCATGAGCTAATTATTACCTTGTGCAATATATTTTTCAATGTCTGGATTGTCTAGAGCAAATCGTGCACACATACAAAATTTCCTGATTGATACTACTTTATTGAATGTCTCATTTTATGTATGTGTGATAAAAAAAAAAGTTAAGAGCACTTTTGAAGATTTTCATGCTTCTTGCACGTTCCGATTGTTAATTTAAAACATTTTTTAAGCCAAAATTACACCTTCAGGCGTCAATGATTATTCTTTTCAACTGATTATTTGCTTAGTAATTACTACTAACGATCATTTGATTAATTAATTCATTGACGTTTTCTTGGGAAAATTCATTTCATAGCCAAAAAATGTAAGCCCAATTTTGGCGTTTAACTAATACTAAAAGTTTCTCTATTTTTGTAGGCTCAGATTGGAACTGAACTTCTGAGATATTTTTGGAGATGTGTGACTTTAACTCTGATGCAAGCACTTAAATGTGTGTGGAAAATTAGCAGTCTTTATTTTTATACGCCTATTTTTTAAAAATTTTTATTTAATTGTTTTGCGAATCTGTGAAATTTGTTTTTATAAGTTTCTGTAATTAAAAATAAACCAAATCAAAATTATATTTTTATACGTGGGGCTGGTGTGTCTTTAGTTCTTTCTTTACTTATCGTTTATTTGCGAAAATTATCGCTTTTTTTTAGGATTTTAGTGATTTTTTTATTTTTTACTGTTTATTTTAAAAACGTCCCGAACACTGAGTTACCTTCTTTCTTTAACTCACTTTATTTATGCAGAATATAAATGTCCCTAATTTTCCTTTTTTTTATTTTCTAACAAATGATACAGTTGCAATAAATTATTCACGGAGATTATATTTCACTTTTTATTTAAGGAAAATTAGTTGAAATAAATTGTGTTTCTGACACTATTTTTCGTTTTATACCTGATGCATAATTTCATTTCCAAAAGATGATTATATGAGGATAGTTAAAGAGAAAATATAAGTAGCGTTTGGTTGATGAGAATTGTTTTTAGAGCATTAAAAATTTAAAATCAACAATTCCCTTTGGGGAAAAGTGGGAGTAAATGACGAGAAATACTTGCCAAGTCTTTCAAGTGAGATTTAAAAAAAAAAAGGAAAAAAAAGCAACATTCAAAATCTTAACTTTTTTTTCCAACTTGGTATCAAACGCTGACCATTCAAACCGGCAACAAACAAGTTTTAACTATCTCTGCCACAATGAAAACCCAAAGCGCGTATTAGCTGCCTATTTAAGGCGTCCAATATACAGTCAGTCCTGTCTGTCTGCAGAATGAAACAATCAGACATAAAGAGAAAGGTCAATGTGATTGTGTCAGGAACTGTTTTATGAAATCACAAGGTGAGGTGGGGGTTAAAAAAAAGAAGTAAAGACACGAAAGTTTTTATTGTGAAAGTCATCAACGAGAATGCCATCCATTTATATTTTTATAGAGTGCTTGGGTATCAAAGTGAGACGCAGGATCAAACCCTTCAATAAAAAGGGGCATGTGATCAGCGGCTAACACACACACATATGATTATATGTCATCACTTTTATTATATATATATATAAATAAATATAAATAAAAGTGATGGCATATATCTTTGTATTTTTTGTTATTTAGTTGACATGCAGGATTGGGAGGGATTACCAAATTTTAGCCTTCTATTGCAGCAGGTTTCATGTTTGATATTGACTTGTACTTTTCTAAATTTAAAATCCAGCAGACGTTATGGACTTCAATGCAAAAATCACCAATCCTGATAAAGTTTTTATTGCCATTTTCTCGTTTGGATCTCTCTCTCTCTCTCTCTCTCTCGCTCTCTCTCTCTCTCTCTCTCTCTCTCTCTCTCTCTCTCTCTCTCTCTCTCTCTCTCTCTCTCTCTCTCTCTCTCTCTCTCTCTCTCTCTCTCTCTCAATGATAAATCGTAGAGTCGAGTTTGTTACACTTACTTACGCGCAAAACCGTCTCTTCTCTCTTAATGGGTTAAATAGTTGGGCAGACTGAGCTCTCTCCCCTAGGTAGGCAACCAGATTCTAGTGGAAGGACAACTCTGAATTTAAAACCCAGGCCCTGTGGCATACAATGTGCACCAGTTCTAAGTAACTATAATTACTATAGAATTTTAATTTAGAAAGTCATTTTTTTAATAAATTATTTTTATGACTTATTTTATTAACAAATAGTAAACAAAATATTATTTTCACTCATTTTTTTTTTCTACCCATAGCAAATTGAGCATTTTATTACAGTTTTAAAACATGACCGGTATACTTGTTAAAACATTTATTCCTGGAGATAGAGAGAAAAAATGCCTTGAACTATTTGGCAAATTCTTCTTTCAATTGGGCACTTACAATTTTCATCAAGAATAAGTTTGTTTTTTTTTTTTAAATAGCAGTCAATAAAAAATTGAAAACGTTCAAGATCGAACAAAGTCTGATGTTAAGACCTTGTCCACTTTGCTCACTAGTTTTAAACAGGGACTTTTACCTGACCTCATATTATTTCTTCTGCCATATCAACAGATAATCGGTAATCATTTTCATGTTTTATTTTATTTATTAAGATAATGTGTAGGAGCGGAAAAGAGGCTTGGAAACTTAGGTGAATAATATATATTGTTTCTAATTCTGCTAAATCATCTTATTAAAAATATTAATAAGACATTGAGAACTTGGTTTAATTGCACTAATCCAAAATCAAGCTAGAAATAAAAGCAATTATCAGATTAATGAACATTGAACCAGGATTATCCATTAAAAATGGACTTTTTTTTTTATTTTTAAACTGCTTTTGACTCCCACCACTATTGTTATCGTCATAATCCGTAAAAATTGATTGAAGGTGTTAATATTAATTCTCTTTTTTTGTCTATGTTAATCTCTAACTATTAGTGCATCAAACAAAAAAAGTCAACATTTTAAATAATTTAAAAATATTTTTATTTAACTTTTGGGTTATAAAAATACCGTTAAACAGTATGAAACTATGAAGCAAAAATGTTTCTTCACGTTGCTCTTTCTTTTAAAAAAAAAATGAAGTATGAGAAATTTAAAATTTCTGGTTTATTCTCTTAGAATAGTTTACGGTTTCATTCTACTTTACACAGGGTCTGCAAACACAGGCGGTGTATAATAAAAACAAGGTTTAAAACAAAATATTAAACATACACCAATGCTGTCTCCTTTTTTACCTCATCGTGTTAACGTATTTGTTAACTATTTGGAGTGTAGGTGGAATAAATTAAATCGTTCCCATATTATACTCGTTATGGGTCTCGATCAAGGCGATGTCTCTTTAGTCTTTTGGGTTCGCCTTGGTTCCGATTCATTCTTCGCGCGCACGCATAGACAGAAAGGAGTCAGTAAAGAAAAAAGAAGGGTTATTGAAATTTCAAGAAGCACTCTCTTGTTACATTGGGCAGCAATTTATTTCTAATACGTTTCGTTAAAAATGACTGACGAGTTACCTTCTGTTAAGTTCTTTTGTATTTTTATTGTAAATTATGTGAACGAGATTTTTTTTTTTTTTGTATTAGTGAGCATAGAAATTGCCCAAATTATTGTTAATTCCGAGCGCATTCAGCTAATCTGTTGGCCCCTTTTCAGGATTTTGGTTAAATGGTGTGTGTATATGTGCGTGCGCCGGGTATGTGAGAACACATTTTTAATATGCCATAAAAATGGAAGACAATCTAGCGTAATGTTTCTCGGCAGGGGCAAAATTTAAAATTGTCATTTGACTTTCAGACATATCGAGAGTATTAAATATGGTCGGTTCTAATTGAAAAGGGCATGCCATACTTGTGACAGTAACAGGGTTGCCAGATTGTTGACGCCAAATTTCTGTAAATCTGGCATATTTCATGTTGGTTTGGCACCAGAGAATTGATTTGGCATCTTTGTTTATTTATTTTTTACATGCTAAAAAATATATAATAAACAGCACAGCTGCTATGCTACAATCTTTTCTTTTTTTCCTCAGTGATGCGCCTGAATTGTGGGATATTTCGGTCCTTTTTATCATCATATCCTTAATCCAGAAGGGGAAGGGCTCCAAGATATTTATTGTGCAAAAGAAAAAATGATTCCTTTGCAAACCTATGACAATTTCAGCAGCCAATCAAAATGAAGAACTTTCTCTTTTATAATTTTCTGTCATAAATAAATAAACTAATGACCGTCTGTTTTTTTTTTCCTGTTCTTTCACATGATCGGCCCTCATATTATATTCTCCGATGATTCTTTTCATAAGTTAGTTCTTAATTTTAATATTAATTAAAAAGTCTTACGGATCAGTTAGTCAGTTATGTGTGATACACGCTTAGGTGATCATGTATCTTTCGATACATGACTGACGAGGCAGATTTTTTCGAGCAGTAGGTTGCCATTTCTTTCTGCGGTAGACCAGTTCAAGGCTATAGAACCCGGTTTACCCTGCTATTTGCCCATAGCTTTGAAGACGATAATTCATACCTTTTCCAAGCACGTAAGTGAATGTATTGTAATGGATACGACTGGAATTCGAACTCTGCTCTCAGATTCCTCAATTCGAGAAGCTATCCATTACTCCACCGTGACGGATACATATACTTAAAAAAAAAAATAATGATTGGTTATTGTTATCTAAATGAATAAATGAATTAAATTTCCGAATTTACAGACAAATTTCTTTACTAAAATTGAAAGAAAAAGTGGTTTCATTATAAAAGGCCTGAAATCCCACTCTATATTAATAAATAAAAATAAAATCTCATGTTTATTTGGCTCTTTTCTACCTTTATATAAAAATTTTAATTTAGCTTTTTTATACGCATAATTTGGCTTTTATAAAAATGTTAATCTGGCGACAGTGGACAGTAATCACCAACCACAGTGACTCGGAGATAGCCAGCTTCTTGAAAGTAGTGAGCAAGAAAAACGACAGGTGCGGACCTCACTTTGGTAAACCAAGTTTATGTCATCAGGGAGGGGGATCCTGGGATTCGTAATGTCGCTCTCTAGTCGATTTCTTCCTCACAAGGGCTGAGGATCATTGCTACTGCCTAAGATGCTAGAAACGTTGAACACATCTTTGATCGAAAGGGTGGTCATCTTCTCTCTCTCTCAATGGCACACATAACCTAGGAGTGGTAGGCCGTAAATTTCCATGATCATGTCACTTCCAACATGGGGCCTCTTATTAACTCTTTTGATTCCTTGGACCACTGCGTCTGGGGCGTCGTCCAGAGGGACCCAAAATATCAAGGACTTGTTTTATGGTAGTCAGCGTCGACGTGATGGCCAATGCAACCGAAAACAATATTTGATAGCCTTTTTTTCTGTTTCTTAAATTGAACACGTGTACAATTTCTTTTGAAAATATAACTGACTTTTTTTTCTATTGTGTCGTGTACAGTATCTTTGTTTTACTTTTTAAATTGTTTTAATTATCTGACTTCCTCTTTAAAAAAAAAAAAAGTTTCATTTACAAATCCTTTTCATTATATACACTCACTGATTTAATAAAAAAAAAAAATCAATGTAAAAGTAAACACGAAATTTATGAAGAGGGAAAGAATCAGAAGTAAATGATTGAATGAAAGGCATTTTGTAAAAGAATAATAATCATTTGTGAGTTAGAAAAATAGAGTACCTTTCCAAATGAAAATGTGCTAAGTTTTAGAATGTCAACAAGTAATTTAAAAACCATTAACGTAAGAACAACTCTCATCTTATTAATGATAGAATTTAATTTTTTTTAATGATGGCTGTAGCCATTTTCTTTGGAAATTTTACCCTCGTTTTCATATTTGAAATTGATCAATTTATTCTTGATATTCTGAATCCCACTTTTTGTGTTTAATTTCTTTAACATTTAAATTTATTTATTTTATAAAAATAACATCATTATAGAATTTACTTTCCTCAAAAAATTTCTAATAAACGAAATGAATATTTTAAGAAAATAAATTATGTGACGAAAAAATCGAAGACGATATCATCAATCGTGCAGAGACAGTTTCAAGATGATAAAGGACTGAGTTATTAATTATCGTTTACTCGGTTAAAAATTGAATTAAAATTTAACTTAACTCCTTTCTCCACTAAGTAGAGGAAGAAATGCTTTTGTTTGGATTATCATATTTTTTTCTAAAAATCTTTGGGGTGTAGAGAGCGAAATTGTCATGCCAAGAAATGAAACCAGTATCAAAATTTTCGTAATTATCTGCCATGAAATCCTTTTAAAAATAATTAAGGATCAAAATATTTTCATCTATTTTATTTTTAAGGGTTAAAAAAAAAAAACACACATTCTAAAAAATCGATTAAATTTTACACAAGAAATTTGGGAGTAGTTTTTAATTTTATGCCCAGTTGCTTATTATTTTCATTTTTCACCAATTTTTTGTTTACCTTTTCAGAAACAAGAGTGTAGTGTTGTCAGTAGTTTTTTTTTTGCCAATGACATTTTTATCACTCTGAAAAAAAAAAAAATCAGCCCCCCTCTCCCGAAATGTCAAGTATTTATCTCTTAAAAAGTTAAAATCTACATAATTTATTTTAATCTTTTTTTTTTTTAATATTCAATGTTTTGTACTTTTGTATGTAACATTTTTTTTATTTCTTAGTCCGAAAACTGTTTTTTATCGGAATTCAAAAAGTGGAAAAACTTTTTCCTCTTTTTGAATTCATTATTTATTTGACAACTCATTCACTGCGTATTTTCCTGGATGTGTAATAATGTGTTACTGGTTTCAACTTCCTTGACATTTTTTTTTGTATCTGTGGTTACTTAAGTCATGTAGAGGCTTTTTTGTTGTCATTTTTCTCATTTTCCCAGTCACTGAGTCAGTTAGAACAACCCAATTCGTAATCAGATCTCAATGTTCACAACTGGTAATAAAAACGTAGTCACTCCATTTTCTGAATTACAATTTAAAAAAAAAAAAAAACAACTTGTTGAAAAAGACGGGCGAACCAATGTTAGATATATATAGCCGTTCTCTCTTATCCACGGAGTTTATGTTCAAAGACCATCAGCGGATACCTGAAAACTTCGATTGCACTGATGCCTATGTTGTTTTTCGTATGCATATATGATGATGAATGTGATAGACTTTGATTTATAAATTAGGTAAATAAGAGATTAACGACAATAGCTAATAATAGAACAATTGTTAGTTTCCGTCGTATTACTTTAAATAATTAAGATTTAAATTACAAATACAAATTACATCATCTTAGCAACAACAGCGTACACTTTTTAAAAAAATTTATTTATGTTCCCCTTTTCACTTAAAGAAAGCGCCTTTAGTGTTGTTAGTCATTCGTTAACATAAATTTCCAATGTAACACAACTCCTGTGCTTTGGAACCCATAAAAACTTTTCTGGCGGTTGACCACAAATGAGTCGGTCATTTTGGTCGAAAGGACATTTTTGGACAGAAAGAAACTATTTTCTTGTTCATCTTTAATTCCGTCTTTTATTTTTATAATTTGTTTACTTTCAAATTATAAATTAAGGCGAGATAAAAAATTTTTTTAACTGAGGCAATGTCATGCGGTGTGGCAGTCTTGAGAATGTGTCAAATGGGCTCAACAAATATGCAACAAATCGAAAACAATTCATTTTCATAGCCTATTTACGTACATCTTTGTGGTAAAATTGAAAAAATACACGGGAAATTTATATTTTGTCGCGGATAGTGCAATGACTTAAAAAAATAATAATGTAGCAGACAAAGATTTATTTTAAAACTATTTTTTACTGTTTTTATTTCTTTTTTATATATCCATTAGTGGGGCAGCATAGATTAACTTGTATTCCATCTTGAGATTATTTAATAAAAAAAATATAAATTGATTAAAAAAAACTTAAATTAGTTTAGAAAACGATAACAACGTGCGTACTGTTACATAGTTTTACAGTACACGCATTTCGGTGGTTCAAGCCTCTGTTGGGTTATTCGTCCCTCTCGGGGGAAAATATTTTTGTAAATTCTTTCCTATTATGAAAAATAAAATATTTTAATTTTCATTAGTTCTGTCTGATTATAGTTGGTACCTTTGCATACACTAAAAAAATGTCACAAATATAACATGGGGTAAAAAAAAATGCTTATTTCACGTTTTGTTCGTTCCCCTCGCCTTGATCACTGCTCATTCTTCAGTGCAAGTTAGATTTCGTATCAAATTTCACCTGTTCATTTCCTCCATTCCTTTTCCACACGACCTGTCGCTCCTTGTCTTTAAGACTTTTTTTCTCCCCACAACGACTACACAAACCTGATTTTTTTTTTCTTTCTTTCTTTTTCTTTCTTTTTTAGCTGATGTTCGTTTGTGATACAGAATTCAGGGCCAATTTCTTTAACCGTGGTTTTTTAGTAGCACATCCAGTGAAGATTTTTTTATTTATTTTAATCTCAGAATAATTTTTTTTTAAGGCTCTAGCTAGCTCGTTAGCGACTTTTTTTTTTAATCTTCATGTCCAAATTAAAATGCATTTACTGTACATTTTAACTCCCAGTTTAAAAAAGAATTTCAACTTTTCAAGTGATGATGAACGGAAGCTAAGCACCCCCCCCCATCACAAAATGTGTGTTTCAACTGGATTATTCGTTCTGAGTACAAAATATGTTTGTTATTTTCTTTAACATCCCCACTTGAGTTTAAACGAAAACACGAATATACACTGCATTTTTCACTTGTTTTGAAATTAGACTTTCATTGAAAAGGAATGGTTTTCTTTTTATATTTTTTCGTGAACATTTTTTACATCGAGTAAAAAAAATGTAATGCTGAAAGTTTTTAAATAGGCACTTTTGCAAAAAGTGATGCTGCGTGAAAATTATTAAAAAAAACTTATTTTTAGTCTTTCTTTAATGATTCATCATACATAAATTTATGTAGCTTTTTATGGGGGTGATAGTCTCTACGTATTACCATTCATTAGCACTTAATTTATTTACTAAATATTTTTGACAACATACCTTTTCCTGTGCCAAGAAAAAACACGTTTTTGGATCCTTAAAAATGTAATAATCATCATGATTTGAATGTGACCATTTCATTGTGGCGCCCGGTTGGTTATTTGTTTGAAGAATAACTTAATAACATTTTACCATATCGTGATTGAATAATTTCTATATTAAAACAACAAAAAAAAAACCCAAACAAATTGGTTAAGAAGCGGAAGCCTAAAAATATGAACCAACTTAACAGTTAAACTGAAAAAGAGGTTGAAAATTCAGGTGTGGTCTCTTGCTTAGACTAAAAATAAAATCAATTTGGTTAATTACTCAACGCTTAGTTACACGTTTTTTTCATTATTGCTTATGAAATCTTTCATTTATAAATGACAATTACTGTTAGTGGTTAAGGTTTATAAATGGACATGGAAATAATCTAAAAATGAACTCGCAGCACTACCCGAGAGAATCACAATTTTAAATTTTCGGATGAATCAAAATTTTAAAATTTTAATTTAATGATTGAAGTTCCTTGCGAGTTTCACTAGTAAAATACACGTGGAAATTCCCATGTTGCATCGTTATGGGCTTAACAACTTTTTACAAAATATTGAAATCACAATCATAAGTATGAACACAGTTGATTATTTAAAGACGAGGGTACAAATGAAAAGGCTAGGAAAAAGATTTCCATTTCAATGAAGCAGGTGTTGGTTGAACGCATATCACCTCCCTCTTTCTCACACTCACTCTCGTCCTCTCTCTCGTTTTTCTCACTCTCTCTCTCTCTCTCGTTTTTCTCACTCTCGTCCTCTCTCTCGTTTTTCTCACTCTCGTCCTCTCTCTCGTTTTTCTCACTCTCGTTTTTCTCACTCTCTCTCTCGTTTTTCTCACTCTCTCTCTCTCGTTTTTCTCACTCTCTCTCTCTCGTTTTTCTCACTCTCTCTCTCTCGTTTTTCTCACTCTCTCTCTCTCGTTTTTCTCACTCTCTCTCTCTCGTTTTTCTCACTCTCTCTCTCTCGTTTTTCTCACTCTCTCTCTCTCGTTTTTCTCACTCTCTCTCTCTCGTTTTTCTCACTCTCTCTCTCTCTCTCGTTTTTCTCACTCTCTCTCTCTCTCTCTCGTTTTTCTCACTCTCTCTCTCTCTCTCTTTCTCGTTTTTCTCACTCTCTCTCTCGTTTTTCTCAGTCTCTCTCTCGTTTTTCTCACTCTCTCTCTCGTTTTTCTCACTCTCTCTCTCGTTTTTCTCACTCTCTCTCTCGTTTTTCTCACTCTCTCTCTCGTTTTTCTCACTCTCTCTCTCTCTCGTTTTTCTCACTCTCTCTCTCGTTTTTCTCACTCTCTCTCTCGTTTTTCTCACTCTCTCTCTCGTTTTTCTCACTCTCTCTCTCGTTTTTCTCACTCTCTCTCTCGTTTTTCTCACTCTCTCGTTTTTCTCACTCTCTCTCTCGTTTTTCTCACTCTCTCTCTCGTTTTTCTCACTCTCTCTCTCGTTTTTCTCACTCTCTCTCTCGTTTTTCTCACTCTCTCTCTCGTTTTTCTCACTCTCTCTCTCTCGTTTTTCTCACTCTCTCTCTCTCGTTTTTCTCACTCTCTCTCTCTCTCTCGTTTTTCTCACTCTCTCTCTCTCTCTCGTTTTTCTCTCTCTCTCTCTCGTTTTTCTCTCTCTCTCTCTCGTTTCTCTCTCTCTCTCTCTCGTTTCTCTCTCTCTCTCTCGTTTTTCTCTCTCTCTCTCTCGTTTTTCTCTCTCTCTCTCTCTCTCTCGTTTTTCTCTCTCTCTCTCTCGTTTTTCTCTCTCTCTCTCTCGTTTTTCTCTCTCTCTCTCTCTCGTTTTTCTCTCTCTCTCTCTCGTTTTTCTCTCTCTCTCTCTCGTTTTTCTCTCTCTCTCTCTCGTTTTTCTCTCTCTCTCTCTCTCGTTTTTCTCTCTCTCTCTCTCTCGTTTTTCTCTCTCTCTCTCTCTCGTTTTTCTCTCTCTCGTTTTTCTCTCTCTCTCTCTCTCGTTTCTCTCACTCTCTCTCTCTCTCGTTTCTCTCACTCTCTCTCTCTCTCGTTTCTCTCACTCTCTCTCTCTCTCGTTTCTCTCACTCTCTCTCTCTCTCGTTTTTCTCACTCTCTCTCTCTCTCTCGTTTTTCTCACTCTCTCTCTCTCTCGTTTTTCTCACTCTCTCTCTCTCTCTCTCTCGTTTTTCTCTCTTTTCTCTCTCTCGTGTTTCCTCTCTCTCTCGTTTCCTCTCTTTCTTTTTCTCTCATATATACAGACACACACACACATCCCCCACCCCTAACTATATGAACTAGCCCATTACTATAAAGGGCTCTCAAGTCGGACAGTCTACTATCTGGCTTGCAATTGACAAGACCTCTGTCTTCAGACAGAAGCTCCGGAGAAAAACAGTGTACCCGAACCTGCTTTTGTGGAGACTGGGTATGTTTTGATCATTGGCCTTAATGAGGCTCAGGTTCGCCACGGTAATCCCGACCTTGTGTCACTTCTTATCCCAGTGGGGTGACTGGGTAAATACCTAACCGTTTGAAGTCACTCTTCAGCCTAATACAATACAGGCATTACGTACAGCGAATCTTTTTATTCGAAGTACATTATATAAGTAAGAGTGTGTTATAATAATTGCCATAGACTTGTGGTGTTATAATACTCTTTTTTTTTTTTCTTTCTCTCTCCTGCTCTCCCTTTTTTCTTTCTCTCTCCTGCTCTCCCTTTTTTTCTTTCTCTCTCCTGCTCTCCCTTTTTTTCTTTCTCTCTCCTGCTCTCCCTTTTTTTCTTTCTCTCTCCTGCTCTCCCTTTTTTCTTTCTCTCTCTCTCTCTCCCTTTTTTTCTTTCTCTCTCTCTCTCTCTCTGATCTCTCTTCACTCTGAAATGATGTATTCTTACTAACATCAAACATCATATCTTTTTCTTCCTCAATCAAAATAGAATGGTCTATTATTTATTTGAGTTAATACATCTTACTAACGGAGGAACAGTTAGAATTGTAATATATTTGTGCCCCCAGCCCTGTAATCTAATAAAATTATGTGGATATTCATTTTATCCATATTTTGTTGTAATGTCCTCCAACATTCCCAATTCTGTAGAAAGCAATTTTTCTTTCATAGGTGAAAATTTTAAAATCAATATAATATTTACAAAAAACTAGGCTTTTAAAAAGTCGGTTTTAAAGGTATTTTCACTACTGCTCTGCCAAAAGGGCCTTTCAATGCCCCCTTCTCTAAAAAAAAATATTTAATTTGCTTACTTTTTGGTGTTGTCAGTAATAACATAAAATATGATTTTGCATGATTGAATCAATCACAAGGTGATCCTCGTCTATTAGCACTGTTTTCTTACTTGATGTAATTTGGTATTTTTAAACAATTCCAAAAAAACACACCAAGGCGAGAATTTACCACCTGAGAAAGTCACTTTGTTATCATGTGTTTTTACATTGTCACCAGTTTTTTGTAGTTTGACCTTAAAGCAAATTTGCTCCATATATAGAAGCTAGAAGCTGCAAAGTGTTACTGTTTGTAGATTAGTCACATGTGAAGGGATTTATTGGGTTTGGTGGTGGGATGATATCTGCTCCACTCACCAAACCTTTTTTGCTCACTTGGTGGCCTTGTGATCTGAATACCCTCCACCTCACTACCCCTATGTTTCATGTCTTTTACAACCCCAGGTGAATGGAGAGAATACATAAAAAATAGGAAGGAAATGGGATTGATGACAGAAACATTGAAGCTAGTTCTCATGGGAAATGGAGTGAGATATCTGTTAAGATGAATATTGACAGTTATTAATTACTCAAGACAAACTTAGTGAAGAATATAAATGCTAGAAATAGGGATATTAAGATATAGGGATCTCCAAAGATTTGCAAAAAAATGAGTGTACATGATTTTAAAAAAATTCCAGAACTTAATAAAATCAGTTTTGTTGTCAAAATCTTTACTATTAAGGGGAAAGACCAAAGGATTTTTTTTTTTATGTATAAGTTATATATTTTCAAAAAATCCTTTTTAGAACCTTCAAAATTTTGGCTAAAAATCTTGTTTTTCTGCTGTCAACATGAGACTATAAATTAGTACAGTATTTGAGCATCTTTTTATGGTAAAAAACACATTAATTTGGAAATTCTTACAAAAATCAGATATTTGCTGGATTTTAATTAAATTTTCATGACTTATTCTGAAATTAATTAAATTTTCAGAAAATTTACAAAAATAATTGTTTCCTTTTATTTAAATCTTAAAATTCTCTGTTTATTTTTGGCACTTAAGTGATATTGTTTTTCAGTTACACTGTATTTACTAAAATTTCAAGACAATGACATGACCCCCCCCCAAGAATTTTTAATTTATCTTATGTGTCCATTTCTACCATTTCCTCAATAAGTGTCTTTGTAAATAAGATTATAAAACCAAAGTACCATAAATTCAATAAAATATTAGATTAATTAGAATAATTTCTTAAATTTCAAGATTATTCATCAAGTAATTTTTACAGTAAATCTGTCAACACCTCATAAAAACATTTACCTCCGTGTTAAATGTTTTTTCAATTCAGATTAATTAAACTTTAAATCCGCTAATTTTTTCTCAAATAACATTTCAGAAACAGATTACCTATTATCTATATATACAGTAAAAATAGATTTAAAGCAACATAACTTGAAAGGCTGCTCAACAAGGAAGAGACCATTGCTCAAAGACTGTCATAAAAATACCAGACAAGTGTTTGCAAATGCACTGGTATTTTTGAGAAATATCTGATTAAAACAAATATTGAATTATTTGGTCAAAATAACAATTATGTTTGGAGGGAAAAGTGGGAGGCTTGCAACTTTTAAGAACACCAACCCCACAAGTATTGAAGTAGAAGCTTTTTTCTTCGCTTCAGGAGGAACGAGTGTGTTTGATAAAATTGATGTCATCATGAGGAAGGAAACTTTTGGGGATATGTTGAAGCAGCATCTCAAGACATCAGCCAGAAAGTTAAATCTTGGTCACAAATAGGCTTTCTAAGTGGAACATACTTCCAAAGTTGTGGCAAATTGTCTTAAAGGCAATAAAGTAGATGAGATCGCTAAAAAAAGAGCATAGCACAAAGAAAGAGAACCAAACTTGATGAAAACAAAATTTGATCGTCTAAATGTTTGTTATTATTAAGAGGAAAGATCAAAGTATTTTGGGGGTATTTTTTTTACATTTTTTAATCGTTCCTAGCACGTCCAAAATTTTTGTTAAAAATCTTGTTTTTTTTTTTAGTCGGCAAAATTGACAGATAATCAATCATGTCAACTGTTTTTTTTTTTTTTCCATTAAAAAAAAATGAAAATCTCAGTTTGAAATTCTTTTAAAAATCAATTATGTTTTCAAAACTTATTTCAAGAAAATTAAAAA
Source organism: Acanthosepion esculentum (assembly GCA_964036315.1). Lineage (NCBI taxonomy): Eukaryota > Metazoa > Mollusca > Cephalopoda > Sepiida > Sepiidae > Acanthosepion > Acanthosepion esculentum. Next base: position 127,067,781 of record OZ038477.1, on the reverse strand, counting down.
TTATGATGTTTATTTAAAATATTTTGAAACTAGCATTACTTACTTTCTACACTGAAAAGATGTAATTTAAAAATAAAACAAAATAGGTCATAACATTTTGCGTCACTTGACAGGTGATGATTGAGATTAAATTTCATAAGAAAGGTATCTAATTAATTTATAGGTACCTTTCTTATGAAATTTTATCAGAAGTGTACATGAAATACTATAATTTTATGTACATTTATTACATTTTACTGTGTTATTTGTATTTCCATTCATTTTATTATTAATTTTGATATTTCATTCATGGAAAAATGTTATAACTGAGATTAATATAAAAATGAGATCATCAATTTCATAAGATGATACTGATACTTGTTGAAACTGAAAAATCAAATTAACTTCTCCATGTGTTTCGCAAAAATAAAGGCCCTAACAGCAGAGAACAATGCTTAACTCAAATAACGTGACTTAATTGTGTTCTTGCTGGTTTTCCATACTTTGTAATTACAGCCATTTTATAAACACAAAATTACATTTCTTAATTACTGCGGGTCTTCTGATTGGTCAAAATGATACAATTTACAATGTGGTAAAAAATGATCTATTATAATAAGGCCATTTACAAAACTGAATGCGGCTTTAAACTAATTTTATAATATTTTAACAACTTAAATCTAAAAATCTAAAATAAATAAATAAAAATTTGCCATGACTTTAAAAAAAGAAAACATAATAATTTCCATCATTTGTGAATAGTTTCTGAAAGTTTCATTAACATCTGACAATTATTTTTATTTTTGCAGGATTTTCAAAATTAATGTCTCTCATGCAAAAAAAACGTGCTAAATTATATTTACTAGTTCTGCTGATTCAAAGAGAAACAAAGTTTTTTTAAATCAAAATTTAGAATGTTCTAAAAAGAAGGAAAAATTTAAAAAAATAAATAGTTTGGTCTTTCCTCTTAATAACATTAACATTTAGACGATAAAATTTTTTTTTTTTTTTTCAAGTTTGGCGTCTTTTTCATCATGCTATGCTTTTTTCTTTTTTTATAGCAATTTCATGGCGGTACCTACAATAAAGTCAAGGTATTGGAGTGGCCATCACAAACTCCTGATCTCAATAAAATTGAAAATATGCGAGCAAAATTGAAAAAGAGGCCATGAACCTGGTTCAATTATAATAGTTCTATCAGGAGGTCAAAGTTAAAATTCCAGCAGCTTAAGTTACCCCCCCCCCCCAGAATGCCATAAAAGAAATAAAAAATGAAATAATTGTTATCTTGACCATTTTAAAACAATGAAGGGATCACTGCTAACTGAACTAAGGCAGATGTTTTATTATGCACTGGCTTACAAACATATGTGGAAACACTAGTTCTTGTATGATCATCAATTTAAGCAATGTTGAACCTAGTCTGTAAACTTTGATATGTGGGTGGTGTAATGGATAACAGCTCAGGATTGGAAATCGGAGAGCTGAGTTCCAATTCCAGTCAGGTTTGTTATATTCACTTGGGAAAGGTATGAATCCACCTCTTTTCTCCACAGCTATGGGTTAATTACTAGGACTTGTATCAGTTAATCATTATTATCCCTCCAAAATTCTTTCAATCTAAAGATATTTTCTGGTTTTAAATAACCTGCAAAACGGTTGATAGACCATAAAAAAAATCAGTCAATCCATGATGTGCCATGTCTCTTCAGGAAGTGCATGGTCATGGCTTTCCATAATTTCCTGTCTCTTATTGCTCAAAGTATCTTAACCCTTTGCTATTCCTCTTCATCCCTCTTCTGTTAATCCCTTTTCTGTTATCCATTCACACAAACTTGTTAAGTAGGTTACTTAGGGTTTCCATCTGCTTCTTTTGCCTTCAGTACACCCTGTGAGTGTTCAGTTCTCTAGGTCCTCTTTCCTCATTATGTGTCCCAAAAGTTTTATCCATTTCTGATTGTAAGTATAAGTTTCCAAGTAGTTCTTAATTTCATTAATACTTCCTTGTTGCTCATTTATTCTGCCCATTGTAATCTTTGCACTTCTTGGTAGAACCAATATTTCTGTTTCAAGTCTCTTCTTCATCTGTGAGGAAACTGTCCAACCATCGCTGCCATACAGGAAGGTTATTCATTACTCTTTTCTATTTTCCTAATGATATTTTTCCAATCACTTCTTTGCTTTTTTTTTCCTGTTCAAAGACATTTTTTACCCAAGCTCATTAGATATGAGAAATTTTTAAAATGAGTTTAGGTGTATGTAAACATTTGACTCCAAATATGTGTCGATTTCTCTATTTATGTGTGTGTAGGGTCTGTATATTTTTGTGCATGAATGTGTGCATATATAAAGTGATAAATATCTCTAAACATGTATGTTATACTGTGATAGACTTTTCATCCTATTAGCTGCTGCTAGCTTCCCAGCTAGGCATTAAAAAGACCAAGTCACTATTATGATTATCGTTTGGGTGTGTCAGTCACTGCAGGCTTAGTAGGTATCTTACCTGGGTGTTTGTCTCTCAACAGCCTTCACCACAAATTTTACTAACCTTTCTCCATTATGTCACTGGTGCAGATAAATATGGCTTTTCTTTTCTTCTCTCATAATATTCTCTTTGGGCAATTATCACTGCAAAAATATTTGAGGTTTTCATGACAACTTGAAGGGAAATAGTGATTAAAAGATGATTGGCCAAATTTTGAATTAATTCAGTTTGTCATTGAAAGAAATTATGCATTAAGCTATTTTAAGTCAGTTATAAACGTAATTAATTCTGAAATTTTTTTCTTCTTTTCTATTTTCTTTTCTTGTTTTGTGAATATAAATAATTTAAAATGAATTTTAACATTTCTTTAAGATTTTAATATAACTTTTTAAAATGTTTAAATAGGAATCTATTTCTGTATCTTTTCACCAACTATGGCTTATAATTATTCTGAAATTTCCTGCCTGTATATAATAGTGATAAATAAAAATGTATCTGTGCTTGAACCACAATCCCCTGAATGAAAATAACTTGCTGTAATTAGTCTTTTCTATATTGGTAAGATAACTCCTAATGATTTTTGGCAAGGTTTAAGTGTGATTATCTTGGTGTGGGCTAGTCATCACCCTGACTTGGAAGAATGTACATTGTTAATATCATTAGTTTAGTGAATGTTCACTAATTAATGATATTAACAATGTAGCTTCTCATTGTCTGTATTCCTTTATTGAGTATGAGTCACTTGTTTGATAATGAAAGTAACAGAGGCCTCATTTATCAAAGCCTTGTGCCAGATTGGTGTCTGAATTTACAAAAAAAAATAGTTAATATATTTTGATCTTTATCCAAGTTGACTACCCCTTTTCCCAATAGACATTTGCAATATCATTATCGTCGTCATCAGTATTTGTCGTCGTCAAAATCATCATCATTGACTGTTACTGAGCTATCCTCTGCTATATTTTATCAGCAAATCCTTCCATACCATTTTTCCATCTTATATGTATTTAAAAATATTTTTTTTACTTTTGCTTTCAAGTTGCTTAGTTTTGTTTGTGTACTGACTCATTACCTCAAGTTCTTTCTAATGAGGGTTATAAAGATTTAAAAAAAAATCAACTGATTGGATTCCTTGCCACACAGATTTTATCATCACGTCAATTGGCTGGATATCCTTCCCACACTTACCCAGCCTTTGATTTTTTTTTACCCAACATGTCCTTTTAGGATGTAGAGGATTATACAGATTCTTTTTCTTTTATTATCTGTGAACTACTAAGACTTTGTGGAAGTATAGTGGAGTGGTTTCCCATCGCTTTCTTTGGTTTACAATTAAGTTTACCTATTCTCTTAGACTGGCTGCCGCTCTTGGTTAAATAGCCTAGTCTAATCTTCTATTTAACCTATCAATAGGTTCATGCCTTTTCCAAGAGCATTTGTGCAAAAGTGAATGCAATGGACTAGGTAGGAATTTGAACTCAATACACCAGTTTTACTTTTCAGGTCAATAGCTGTTGCATTTTTTGCACAATATTAATGATTTCGCATTTGGAAACTGGATTAGGATTTTCATTTTCACTATTAACAGGTGATCTATTGTCCTCAGCAACATTGCTGTTATCACAATATTCCAGTTGTTGTGCCCTCTGACCTTCATCAGGCATATGGCAATCCAGATAACTTACAGGTAGTTCTAAACTGAACCCTTTTATTTAATCTATGGGGGTAAACTGTTCTCGTCCCACTGCCCATAATGGTATCTTGAGTAGTTCCTATTCTTAGTGCTGCTCAATTATTGCTCACTCTGTTGCAATATGTTTATAGTGGAAAGACCTACCGTTTTTTACGACATTGCATGGTGACTGCTACTTAGTTGGTCACATCATGGCTTATTTTTGGTTATTCATGCTGTTCTAATACAACAAAATGTAAACATGTGACATTAACCCTGTTTTTCTCCTTGTTTCTGTCATTTGACAGTTTATGGTTTTGTAACAAGGGAAGCTTTGTCTCAAGGATTCAAACCCCATGGCAGCATCATCTGCATTGCATTAAAGAGGAGCATTAATGCTAATATGACATTGGTTGTGGGGTCTGGACAATTTTCATCCTTGCCTCATATGTACATGTATAGCACCCCCTCCCCCAGGTTAAACTGACTTTGTATCATCCTGCCATCTTAGTGGGGTAGGTAAACACTGCCAATAACTTCAATTTATGAGTGCATTTTTAACATTGTGGGAAACCAGTCTGTACAAATATATGGAATGTGGCTTGTGACAAGGAAAGGTTGAGAAACCCTGATTTCGGTGTTAGATTTTTATTTTATTTTTGAGATTTAGTTTCTTAGTCATAATTGTAAAGAGAATTTATATTTTTTTTTTTTTTTTGTAACTGACTTTTAATAGTTTCCATTCTTCAGTCAGTTATGTGCCGTGCTTAGGCAATCATGTATCTTTCAATACATGACTGACAAGGCAGATTTTTTTTTTCCTGCAGTAGGTTGCCATTTCTTTCTGCAGTAGACCAGTTGCCATCCAAGGCTATAGAACACAGTCTGTCCTGCTATTTACACATAACTGGGGGAGAAGATTCATACCTTTCCCAAGGGTGTTAGCACGTAAGTAAATATAATGGATTCAACTGGATTTTGAACTCGGCTCTCTGATTCCTTAACCCTAACCGCTATCCATTACGCCACCATGCTTCCTCTAAATAATTGATGTCAAAATTCTCTTACTTTGGACAATGTCCCCTCCCCACAAAAATAAAATGAAAACATGAAAATAATATTTTACAATTATATAATAATAATATTTGCCTAGTTCAGTTTCATACAAGCTTACAACACTCAGTGGACAGCAAATGCATTCTATAAGCACTGGACTGCAAAACAAGCCTAGTAACTATCACTTTATGGCAAAAAACTTTTGTGTGAGAGAGATATATATATATATATATATATATATATTATATATATATATATATATATATATATTTATGTGTGCAGGTTTCTTTGAAAATGACTGATACGGTGTGGTGGTTGAGTTTTTCTTATATAATTTCTCATGTTTGTATAATTCTTTTATTTTCAGTACATAAATTATATAACAATTGCCTGAATATTATCTGTAAGATGCTTGTTGATAATACATATATAATAGCATCATCCACATGTACAAAAAAGCTAAAAATAATGGAAGTATTATTAATAAAAAATAAAAAGCCAATACTCAATAATATCATTTATGAACACAGTCACAATTTGCTGATTTGTATTTGGAAAATAAAACATTCTTATAACTCTAGATACATAAAACAATGCATATATTCAGTTAAAAGTAAATAAAATTCATCCTTGAGAATAGCTAAAAGTATAGTTGAAAGTGCTTGGAAAACATTTGGACAATTTTTATATAATTTATGTCCTGAAAAGAAAAATATATACAAACATGAGGAATTATATAAAAAAAAAGTTAGTCATTTTCAACGAAACTTTCATAAAAGGGATTGCTGCTTATATATATATATATATATATATATATATATATATATATATATATATATATATATATATATATATATATTAATAATAATAATAATAAAAAAAAAAAAAAAATATATCAAACACTTAAAATCCCATAGGTAATAATTTTTATTCCATGAGAGCTGTAAAAAAGTGGATTAACAATTACCTATGGGATTTTAAGTGTTTGATATTCTTTAATTAATCATAATTTTGCTCTGTCTTTTGACATGGAGCTCTCCCTGGATCTATATCCTCCTGGAAATTCCATACAGATTACCATATTATATCATTACTATATATATATATATATATATATATATAAATTGTGTGGTATTGAGCCAATGTCAAGTTGATGATGAGGATGACCTCTTTTTGTTGTTATTGTTTCAGAAGGGAATATACTTGTGTGAGTGTTTTCTCTGTTTTCACCAGTTACCCATTCTTTTTTTCCACCAACCATCATGGATACTCCAGTGATATGAGACTTTCTCAAAGTGTCTGGTGCTGGGAAAGCACAGGGGAAAATTTGAATTGTGCCTTTCCCAACAGAACTGTTTGGAAATAAACACAATCAACCTTAAATGAAATCAAAGAAACTGAAAGGTCAATGCTTTAATGTTACCATAATGCAGAGTGTACATGTAGGAGAGAAATTAAAAATTTTAAAATATTTAATGGGAAGAAAAGTATATCTATTAGAGGTATAAAGAGTATGTCCCTTGTAGAGAGTTCTTGTGTTAATATAGGGATTATCTTAAAATGGAAGAATGGCAAATGCAAATATGGATGGGGATTGCGCATATATCAAAATCCAGTTGAATCCATTATATTTACTTACGTGCTAATACCCTTCGGAAAGGTATGAATCTTCTCCCCCAGTTATGTGTAAATAGCAGGACAGGCCGTGTTCTATAGCCTTGGATGGCAACTGGTCTACTGCAGAAAGAAATGGCAACCTACTGTGGGAAAAAAAAATCTGCCTTGTCAGTCATGTATTGAAAGATACATGATTGCCTAAGCACGGCACATAACTGACTGAAGAATGGAAACTATTAAAAGTCAGTTACAAAAAATATATATATATAAATTCTCTTTACAATTATGACTAAGAAACTAAATCTCAAAAATAAAATAAAAAAATCTAAAACCGAATTCAGGGTTTCTCAACCTTTCCTTGTCACAAGCCACATTCCATATATTTGTACAGACTGGTTTCCCACAATGCTAAAAATGCACTCATAAATTGAAGTGAATCTTAACCAAGTGTGAGCTGTTATAATATTTGAAGACATGTCCACAGATTGGCATATAACATTGATTTGTTTTTTAAGGCTTAACCTTTTTGCAGGATATTTAAAGCCAGAAAATATTTTTAGATTGTAAGAATTTTTTGAGATAATAATGAATTACTAATACAAGTCATACTAATTAACCCATAGCTGGTGAGGAAGAGTTGGATTCATACCTTTCCCAAGGGTATTTACGCATAATTGAATATTATGAACCCAACTGGAATTGAAACTCAAATTTCCAATTCGAAACTGTATCCATTACACCACCCACACATCCAAGTATTCCCAAGCAATCACCCATCTAGGTGCTGAACAGGCTTGACATTGCTTAACATCAGTAATTGTACAAGTACCAATGTTTCAACATGTTAATTAATGAAGGTACTTTGAAAAAAATTAAACTTCATTTAATCAGATATGCACTCCACTGCTTACATCTAATATTTGGGTTTTGTAATAATTAATTTATTATTTTATTCTTTGGTTTGATTGTGGGGTAGAATGTATAATTTAGCGTTCCAAAACCAAATTTTGCTGCTGCCAGTCATTTTTGTAAGTGGCATTGAAATCTCTGACATTCCAAGGGTAACCTCTCTCTTTTTCTTCTCCCTAACAGCCACTGACCTAAGAGATGTTTAAGAAATAAACATCTCACTCTCATTCCCCCCCCTCTCGATATTCTTTTGTTTCTCTACTTTATGAGTCAGTCAACCTTCCTTGGTAGAAAAAATTTGTACATGTAAGTATAAGCTTGTGTGCCTGTACTAACAAGAGCAGGGAGCAGGTTGGGGGTGGGAAAAAAAAGATGTTCTGCTACCCCCTCTGCTTATTCTAGTGGAAGCATAGTTTTAAACTGACTCACAGGGACATGCTGAATTTGTTCAAGCTACTTATATATATATATATATATATATATATATATCTATTTTTAAAATATTTCTGTTTACTTATTCTCTTTTTGAAAGAATAAAGGGTACTTTACAGAGTTATTTGTAGTTGACCCTTTTCAAGCTAATGTTTGTTGATCTTGATTTGTATTCAAAAGGCATTGTATATTGTGGGTAGAAATTGCTGGTGCCAGATTCCTCCCACTTACCAAAAAGAAAAAAAAGATCGGAAACCTGTTTCATGCAATCTCTGAGGGTCTCTCAGGTGGTTTGTTTTATTGGTATTGTTGGCTTCTCCACCTCTACTTTAGTTATTTTTGTTGATATTTATAACTTAATAATTTTACACTGTTCATTTTAGTCTAATATTAGCCTGTTCATAATGCCTATTATAAAACACTTAGGCTAAAAATATCTTGTTTTTTTTTTCTGAGTGGCAGAAATAGAAGCCGTTTCTTTGATGCTCAGTCTATTAGCTGAAGAATCATGACTTGTATCAATGCTCTGATTAATATTCATGTGTACCTCCTCCTGTTTCTTTCTTCTTCTTGTATGTATTTTTTGGTTTGGGATTTCTTCATCTTGCAGAGCCTTACTCTAATTGCAATACTATTACTAGTTCTATAGCAGTACCATTTCTCTAATCAGAGTTCCAGCATGCATATTGTTATTATATGTACAAAGTAAGAGAGAAATATATAAGTGTAGACATAAATTAAAACATTATTCACTTTCCCATGTTTATGCATGTGTTAAAAGGCATAGATATACAAGGTGTGGCAGAAATAGCTCTCGCATATACCTCCCAGATAATGGTGTCTTAATCTGGCTAATGTCTTACCATTATGTGGGAGGTTTTTCTGCCACAACCTTATATATATATATACCCACATACACATATATTTTATGGCAGACTATATTTATGGGTTAATGTGCTCAATATCAGGGATTTCACACCCACATATATATATGGTGGACTTTCCTGTCATATTTGACATATGAGGGTCAAGCAACTCGGTTCCTAGGAACCGACGACAAGACACCAAGCACATATGATTTGATTATAGTGATGAAGGCTTATGTGCAGAACCAACCACACTTTTTTGAAGAGCCAAATACAGAGACCTGGTGCACTAACTGCCACAAGGTCCCCAAATGACCCTCCGCAAGTTTTGAATTCAGAGTTGTCCTTCTCCTAGACCTGTTGCCATCTAAGGCTATAAAACCTGATCTGTCCAGTTATTTACCAATAGCTTAGATGAAGAGGATATGTTTCCCAAGAGTATTAGCACGTAAGTGCATGTAATGGATTTGACTGGAATTTGAACTCGGCATCAGATTTCTCAATCTGAGCCACTATCCACTAATCCACCATGCCTCACACACACACACACACACACACATATATATATATATATATATAATTTTATGACATACTATATTTATGGGTTAAAGTGCTCAATATCTGGGATTATATATATATATATATATATATATATATATATTAATACAAGTAAAAGGTTTGTGACTGTAGTTAAACAAGATTATATTCCCCTGATGCTGCTCATACAACACCGAATGCTCCTTCTCAATATGCTGTTCTTGAATTCACGCACACATCACCAACATAAAAGTCACCCTGCTTCTCATTGCTTCAGCCCTCTTTTATTATGCCAACACCACGGCCTACTGACCAATCAGCATTTTTCGCTTAGTCTTCAGTCAAATGTCATCCTCCGGTCTGACAAATCAAGACGCGAATTGCTATTGGTTGAACCATGCTAAGCTGTCTGAAACTCAATGTTACAGAATCGTACACTTCAGGAATAATCTAAAGGAGGTGTAGATTCATGCCATTTTCAAGGAATAAAATATCGCTGCTACGTGTCGTGTATTGAGGTAAGGAATTATTTTCCTTTGCACCAGATGCAAGCCACTCTGACTCGCTTACTTCTACGTAATTGTTCACCACAGTAACTTAGCTGATTGATGTTATCTTCAGCATCCTGACTCCAGATTTTTGTAGACAGACCATCCAGGAATTACTCCATTCACTCATTAGGGGATATCAGCAATTGACTACATACACGTGTACATACACACACTGATGGAAAATAAAATTACGGCACTCTTCATTTTACATGTACAGCTAAAATAGTTGGATTACAATAAATGATCATATATACAGGTACTAAACTAAGAAGTGTCAATGGTACTCAGTGCCATATATAGGCAATATATCCTCCTAGTGCAATTTAGAGTTCAGGCCTGTACTCTGACATGCATATGATTGTATGAATTGTGCATACCATTTTGTGGTACATGATTCTATGCTTCTTATTTTTGACATAATGCAGCAAGAATTGTAGCTGGGATAATTGGAAGAGTCATGTAGCATCCCATACATAGTCAATGGTGGATAGATCTGTTCAAGAACATTGTTGAACATCTTACAAAGCAAGTTGACTTCATGTGGGCAGGCATTATTCAACTAGATCAGTACATCTTCTTCCATTTGAATGCATGGCAGCAGAACAAGTTGAACAGTGTTTTAGATGTACATGAAGTTGATTAATCACTTCTTCATAGTTATGAAAGGCAAGCAAGTTGTAACTTGTGACCTCCTACACCATGATACCAGAAATTGGGTCTGTGTGTCAAGGGTGAATATACTCTGGAAGATGTTCCTCCCTAGGAGAATGGTTGCAAATGTGACTAACCATCCCTTTAATCATGGAAGAATCTGCTATCATCACTGAATATTGCAGTCTGCCATTTTATCCTGGAGACCAATTTTGTGGCCTAAGTGGAATTGGGATAATATTTTCTCTGATCTGTGTTGAGTATGCTGTCCACTGCTGTTTTTACAATGTATTGTTCTTTGTGAGTGTCTGTTCTTGAACCTTGTCTGTGGATTTAGGAATGTTTAGTTGACAGCACTTGTTAATATTTTGAAAATACACTGGCATGTCATATCCAACATATGCAGCAGTCCTCCAAGATGACTATCAAGCTTTTCATAGACCTCCAGGCCAACAGCTATCAAACAACTCTAACTGAACAGAATCTCTGTGGCATGGCACTGACATGCCCTGGACTCTTTTGCTACTTATCAGACACTGGCAGTGCATTCGTATAAGTGTGACTATATCACAAGATGGCTAAAGACTGAAAAACTTTATCAGAATATTGTACTGTACACATTCAAGAAAAATTGTCTTCCTTCATGGTATTGCAATTTTTCTGTCGGTTATACACACACACATACACAAGGGGGGTGCTTATAAGTTTCCTCATCCAATGACTTTTTTGCACCTACTCATATGTATATATAAAATTTTCATGTGTGCCTTTCTCTTCTCTCGACACATCCACTTTATATTTGAGTTTTACTCTATTTTGCTCTATCTATATAGCAAGTGACATACCCCCCCTACTCCGCACACATGCACACAAGTTTGCCAAAATATCTGGTTATGAGAAATTAGATGAAAAATAATGCCCTGGTTTGGATTGCAAAGTTTTTACATCATCTGTTTATTTTTTTAATCATTTCATCGAAGGCAATAAAGCCACAAAAACACAAGGGGTTACTGAGTGTTAGAGAATATGAGAAAAAAAAAAACACTATTAAGGAGAGAGAGAACCATAAAAGAACAAAAATTAAGAAGACAGAAGATAACAATTGACATTGCATTCAAATTTTTGAAAATCAAAGTTGACTGAGAAGCTGGAAGAGAGTTCCACAAACAAGAAATGCAATAGAAGAAACTTTTAGCATAGAACTTACAGATACATATTTACTTTTGAAACTTATAAAATTTAAAACTTATTTTTGTTTGATTTCCACTTTCATTAAATTCTAATTTTTGGTGGTTTGATTTGTTTACTAACAAAATCATACCTGACACATTGTTGTTGTTTTATTATCAACGTCATTTGATTAAACTTAACCTGTAAATGATATTTTCTGTGTGTGACATTAAAAACGGTTAATTACTTTCTCTCTTAACAACCATAGTGAGATTTCTAAAATGCAACTGTTATTTAAGAAGAGAATACCAAGTAATTGATTTTAAAAATATAGAAAACATCTAAAAAAAAAATATTGTAACTTGTTTTATATTTTCTTTAGCTGAAACCTTGAAGGAGTTCAGTTGCGCAATCAGTTATACACATTTCTTTACATGTATAATTTGTACAAGGAGAAGGATTTCTTTCAGTTTTACAAATTATCTGTCTGAATAGGGCTGTAGAATTGATTGGTTGAAATGTGGTAATTCTATCAACAACTTGTTTGTCAGAAACAGTTTGGAATATTAATAGCCCTTTGTAGACTGATAGGAAATAAACTTTATTGCCTGCCTTAAATCACAGTATTAAAAAACAGAAAAAAAAATCATTAGAGAAAAAAAAATGTAACTGTTATGTGATATCAGTTTTCCTATATGGCAGTGAATGCTGGACAATCTCACAGATGAAGAACAGCCTTGAAGCAACAGAAATGTGGTTTTACAGAAGGATGCTGAGAATACTAAACATGTCAACAATGACAAAGTTTTAGAGAAAATTGAAACAAAAAGGAAACTTATACTTAACATCAAGAAGAGATCACTGGAATTTCTAGCATACATAGTGAGGAAAGAGGACTTGGAAAATGTGATACTCACAGGACATTGATGGCAAGAGGGGCAGAGATAAATATCACATAACCTACTTTGTGAGCTTGAGTAAATAAATGGGTGGTGGAACAAGGTTTAGGAGAAATAATGAAGAGACAAAATTTATTAAGAGCTACAAAGAACGGGAAATTATGGAGAGCCATTATTGCCATTGTCCTGAAGGGACACAGCACATAGAAGAATCTTAAGGCAAAGACATAATTATTCCACTTTTTCTAAAAATTTAAAATTTGACCATAAGACGTAGAGCTAGAACAGTCTACTCCAGTGGACGGAATGAAGGGTTCTGTTCAAAATTCTTATCTGAAGAAGGCCGGAGCATACAATTGCTGAAACGTTGTGAATATGGCATTGAAGATGAGGATAACAGACCGAATAATGTAAATAATGCAAGTAAAAAAAAATAAAAATTATCTTTTTAAGAAAAGTCTGTATCAACTAATTTTTGATGACTTTCAATTTTTGGAAAAATGACTTGCAAAATTTTTCAAATCTCATTGATAGTTGCCTTTTTAATATCAGCAAAAAAAAAAATTAAGGTAAAATATTTTGTTCTGTAGTAAGGTACTCGTTGGAGATGGAACCCTGTGTATGAGCAATGATATACATTTTCTAAGCCTTACCCTATGATTAGCACCATATATATGCTATGATATATTAAATGTTACTACAGAAAATGTGAGAAAAATAAAATGAACTCTAATCAGTTTTTATACTGGCCAATTCTGGCCAATTTCTCTCTTCAGTGCTGGAATTACTATTATTATAAAAAGCAATTAGTCAAGATTAACTACGTTGTTGGCATCATTTCTCATAACTAGTCATAAACAGAATGTGGATATTTGACATGGTTTAGGCATTAGTCATAGGTGTTGGCTTATTGTTATTTCTTGTGAATGTAAATTCAAATTAATGAAAAAGTATTCAGAAGTTAAAATAAGAAAAAAATAATGAGGAAAAAAAAAAAAAATAACCACTCATTCTCTCTTGTCCTTGACTTTTAGTTGATCTTTTTCCTTCAAAAAAAAAAAAAAAATAGGATTTATAGATAAACATTGACAGCATATAAATCCCTCCCCACAGCAATTTACATTTAATATTACACCAATGGAGTTACTTATGGGGTAAAACTAGGTCCAATTACTAGTAATCTATTCCATATGAAGTCTAGGTAAATATTAACCTACTGGATATATTTCGGATTTCCACATATTTGGGCAATATCTTCTCAGCTATTTATTGGGGAGGAGGGGGCAAAAAAGACATCATTAAACAAGGTACTTAAATCTGGAATTTGATTAATGAAAATATCTTTCTCTGCTGTAAGAACTTCTTTCACTCTATTAGAAGGATAATATTGTGAGTTATTGTTTGTGGTGGTGCAAAGTAATTTTTAAAAAATGCTTACTATTATAATGGCTATCTATTACCAAGGTTGCTAGGTAATCCCTGTTGCAGACACCAACTCAAACACATTAGTGTTTCTTCAATACCTACAAAGCCAACCTGTGTTTTATACTGCAACCATGCTGTGCAGAGTTAACTGTAGTTTCTGGAAGAGAGCACATAATCTGGTGATGTCAGCTGTTGAACAAGGCAAGCACATCTATGGTGACTGGACTTTGTGCTGGTACAACCATTGAATATAGCAGTACATTAAACCCTCAGTGTGTGCTTCACACTTGTAGATTTGTTGTGCCTATCTAAGCTCAGCTTAGTATCTGTTATTGAATTATTTTGATCATCTGTCTTGGTTAATAGTAACTCATGGTACTGCAGAATGGCATAACAGTTCCTGGTATATCCTGGATACGATCAGCGAACAGTTCTAGTTGAAGCAGTTGGCATTCAGTTCTGACTCAGAGCCTTGGGATAGGCATTAACCACCCCCACCAGCTGTGGATAAATAGAAGAGTTCTTTCTTTGGTTTGCAATTAATTTCAGAGATGAACAGGTTTGATTTCAAACCAGGAGTGGCACTCCCTTACCATTTTGGCAACTCCTGCAGTGAAAAGGGGACTGTAGATTGTAATGTCTCTTTTTAAAAAGCAAAAAGAATGACCTTGAAGGCTGAGAGAACAGGATAAAAACTGTCATGTATAGGTTGTGCAAAACTCTTATTATACGTTGTAATTATGGTCAAACTAGAATATAAACGATTTTAATTATGATACAGAAATAGATGAAGTTTGTCTTTACAATTATCAGCTTAAAGTGTCCTCTTAAAATTCATTGTTAACAAATTCAATTTAATAAATTGCAGGTATAGGTTGGAGTCAGGCTTTGTCCGTATCCATCTATAAATATATCTTTCTTTTTTTAAGTCATCAACATATTTTTGAATTGTCTACAGTTATGTTTCTCACTTTCAGATGATAACCTTGGGGCTAGGCAAGGTTTAAAGCTGGATCCTCTCAACTATTGGTTCAGAAATCGCTCAGCTGTTAAGCCCTGTTCCATTCACAAATTCTGTTGGTCATTGGAGAGTAAAATGAAACAATCACAATTGTAATTTAGTGCTGACTCAGAACTGGTATATGTAATCAAGTTTTTTGCTACCCACTGACTTTACACTTTCTCCACTACGGCTCTGTTTAATTTTAGTCTTTTTTCTAACAACCAAGATATTTTTGATGATAGAAAAAACTTTGAGGATTAAACACTGAAGTATGCAAGGTTTTTCAAGTAAAATTTGTTTTAATCTTTATTGAAAATCAGAAAGGGATTGTCAGTGGTCAGAAATTGAAGCAAACATGCAAAATAGGGTTATTTTTAGGATACATCAAAAGTATCTGTCTATCTCTGAGATGAGGTATTATGATTACTTGCATTATTTACATTACCCGGACTGTTATCCTCATCTTCATTGTATCCTCAAGGACACATAGCCCAGTGGATAAAGACGTTGGTTAGATCCGGTGACAAGATGCAAAGAGTTGCGAGTTTAATACCAGGTCAGAGAAGTGGCGAACGAAAAAAACTTGAAGAGTTGAGTTAAAGGGGAAATAACCGAGATATCTGGAAGAGGCATGGCATATGGAACTAGAACAGTTTACCCAGTGGACGAAATAAAGGGTTTTGTTTTGAAATTCCAATCACCTGAAGAAGGCCAGAGTGTACAACAGACAAAACGTTGTGAATATGGCGATGAAGATGAGGATAAGAGTCAGAGTAATGTAAATAATGCAGGTAATGTCAAAAGTATTTTCACTTTTAATAACCCTATGTTTTATTACACCTATATGAGGTATCATTTGATGATCCCAGATTCTTCAGTGCTGATAGTTGTATTCTCATCTGTCACATATTTTAAAGTGTTTTAATCAACAATCGATGTTTATCTACTGCTGGGCTTTATTTCAAGGGATAAGTTACAAAACCCTTAAAACAGGTTGAGGCAATACAGTCGGATATTTTTTTATTTCCTTCCCTCACAATTCTGCAAGAACTTTTTTTTTTTTTAAAGCTTATAACCCCAAGCAAGGCTGGAAGCCACTAGCACGTAATGGGTTACAGAAGGTTTGGAGGAAGAGCAGATAGGAGTGGTAAAGGAGAGGATGTGGAGAAAGATAGTGGATCGATCAAGGCAAGGGGGTTACAGAAGATTTGGAGCGAGAGCAGATAGGAATGAAAGGTGAAAGGATGTGGAGAAGGGAAGTGGATAGATTGAGGCAACTGGAGATGTCGATTGATGTTACACTTAAATAGTTGGAGATTGTATTTGTCAGGGAAACAGGAATAAGGAAGGGAGTTCCACAGGCGAGATGTGCGAGACATGAAGCTATTGGAGTAGAAGAGACGTCTACATCTAACAGTTTCAACGGTGAAGGGGTGGGAATGGGATTATCCAGGACATGGATGTAGTTTATCGTCATACCCAGGATGGAATCAATCTTTGATGTAAAAGATAAAAAAATATCTGTGTCATAATTTTTGAGATTAGCCATTATCCTTGCTTTTCTGTTCAGATTAGTATACTCATCTTGATTTTTATATTCACAATGTTTCAGCTATTGCAACCTCTAGCCTTCTTCAGGTATCCATCTTTGTATTTGAAAACTTTGTGGGAATTTCAAACCAAACCATTTACTTAATCTATGGGGGGTAAATTGTTCTCATTCCACTTTCTATGTTTGTGGGATATTTCATATCTGTTAATACTTACTAGTTTTATTCACCTTAATGTTGCTTGTATGCTTCAGTGAAATAAACGGATAAGCAAGAAGGTGACTAAAACTAGTAAGCATTAACCGATATGAAATATCCCCTAAGCATGGTTGTCTGACAGTTGTGAAATCAATCTGTGGATCTGATAGTGCTGAAAAGTCACATACTCTGATCCAGTGGAAGAATCAATCCCTGGATCTGGTATATGACTTTTCAACACTATCAGATCCAGGGATTGATCTCACAATTGCCAGGCAACTATGCTTAACTGATATTTCATATCAGTTACTAGTTTTATTCGTATATCATATTCGTATCAGTTACTAGTTATTTTGTATCACTTACTAGTTTAGTATCGTTTTTCTGTTTCTTCTACTGGACCAAAGTATGTGACTTTTCAAAATGTTACTGAGTATGATAACATGAAAAGGCAGGAGGGTAGAGTGGTTGAATTGTTGTCTAACAATCAAGATGAGTAGGCTGGTCTGAATAACAAAACATAATAAAAATACATTTAGTACTTACTTTGATATTTACAGCATATCAACATTTTCCAGGGTTTGGTAAATGGAAAAGTAGACAGCTATGGCAATATTTTTTTTAATTTTATTTTAGAATCTATTTAAGTTTTAGTTGCTGAAATTAAGGTGTAAATAAGTTTTCTGTTGATATTTAAAAATTTGTACTGGTTTTTCAAGCATACATTTTAATTTATCTATTTGAAAAGTGTGAATGTACATTGTTGTTCTTAATTATTCTTGAATAAAGGTTTCTTGAAGAAAGTGTTAAAGAAAAGCTAATTCGGATGAATGTTAAAATCAGTTGTCTCTAAAAAAAGGTGGTATCAATCTCTGGGTGTTGACAGAACTTTCTCAGGGGTCATTAATACCTGAGAATTTTGATAATGCTTAGTGGGAATTGATTTAACCTTTGTGATTGAAAATTGAATTTTATACAAGAAATGAAAATACCTAAAATGCAACTTTCTGATATACATTTTACTGATTCATATACAATGGGCTGAAAATCTGCCCTACAGGTGAGATTTCAGGTTACTTTCTTCAGAAGGGTCTAAATAACCCTCTGCTGTCCGTTGCTCATACTACAGATGTAGTAGGCACAACACAATTTTTTTCTTGATTTTTACAGTGACTGCAAATCTAAGTTATGATTTTTTTTTTTCTTCTCTCAATGTTCTCCCCCCCCCCCCCCATTGGAATATAGTTCACAACTTAAGTTTTTGGCTTGGACATTTTCAGTTAGATATCTCCTTTATATGGTTAAAAAAAGTAATTATTAGAAGTGGTTTAATTTTATTTTGTTCTGTCATGCAATGAAACCAGTTTTGTTTGGTTTAGTTCAATTTTATTTTCCTTTTCTTATTTTTATTTTACTAAAACTGAAACCAACTGAAATTATAATTAGTTTAAATCCCAAGACAGTAGCTTGTTGTAATATATATTTATTTCTATGTTTTATATTTCATGAGAAATCTGTCCTTATAACAGTGAGAAAGAGATACAGACCAATACCTCTGAGGGCTTAGTATGCAACTTTGACTCACTTATGCTAATAGAATCTACTCAAAAAGGAGTTACTTTTTTGTACATATTGATCATATTTGTTACTTTCACTTATGTGTAAATACCTTTGGGAAAGGTATGAATACATCGCCTCTCCATAGCTATTGGTTAAATAGTAAGACTTCTTTCTGGAAAAAATCATTGTTATTCTCAAAAGGTAGTTAATGCAATATTGATTCAAAAAAAAAAAGAAAAAAAAAAAGAAGATTCTTAGAATCCAAAATGTGTTTCAAGTTTAAATAACTAACAAAGGGTTAAGCTATAAAAAAAAAAATACAATCAATCTTTGTTCATACCCAGGGCAATGAAGGATCAAAAACTTCAGAAAGAAGTCTACAGTTGGAAAAGTTTTGGGATCACTGGTTTTATTTTATTGATCTACAAGCTTTATAAATTGAGTAATTATATTTATATCTGATTGTTGTTTGAATGTAATGCAAATGCTTTTTGTACAAGATGGCATGTTTGCCAATTACTTCAAAAGAAATATTTTATTTTTATTTTTATTTGTTTTTGTTATTTTCAGGTGGCTTTTTGGTTTTCCAAGCTATGCATCCGTCTCTTTGTGAGAGTAAATCTAACAAGTGTACTTCCCTGACATCTCTGTCGCAGCCATGTCTGCCGATCAGCAACGTAGGACCAACGAGGATTCTTCATTTTCTATACTTAGGTTCACAGAGGGATGCTATGTCCCAAGATATTATACAGGTAAGAGGAAATGAGTAAGTTTTTATGTAGCTAAAATTATGATAACGTAAATCTTTGTCAATAATCTATATAACGATCTGATATATATTTGTTATTGTAACACAAAAAAATGGCATGTCATGGTTCAATCTTTGTTAGCACAGTACCATGAAGATTCTGTAGCTTGAAGCAAATTCCAGACCATTTCAAAATAATGGTTTCCTAGTAATTCAATTAAGTGTAAACTTACAGAAAAATATGTCTGAATTAGATAACTCCATGTCTATTAACTGCTAATTAGAGTTAATTTCATGGAACTGTCTGCACTCCTCTTCTTCAGCCATAGTGGTACACCAGTGATAATTTGATAATGATAATAATAACAATAAATAAATAAATAGCAATAATAATAATAAATAAATAAATAGCAATAATAATAATAAATAAATAAATAAATAGCAATAATAATAATAATAATAAATAAATTGCAATAATAATAATAAATAGCAATAATAATAATAAATAAATAAATAAATAGCAATAATAATAAATAGCAATAATAATAATAAATAGCAATAATAATAATAAATAGCAATAATAATAATAAATAGCAATAATAATAATAAATAAATAAATAGCAATAATAATAATAAATAAATAGCAATAATAATAATAAATAAATAAATAGCAATAATAATAATAAATAAATAAATAGCAATAATAATAATAAATAAATAAATAGCAATAATAATAATAAATAAATAAATAGCAATAATAATAATAAATAGCAATAATAAATAAATAGCAATAATAATAAATAAATAGCAATAATAATAAATAAATAAATAGCAATAATCATAATAAATAGCAATAATAATAAATAAATAGCAATAATAAATAATGATAATATTAGTAATATTATTAATAATATTAGTAATAGTAGTAGTGATATTTAGTATCTGTAAGTCATTATATACAAATTCTACAAATTGAAAATGGCTTGACATCGAGCAACGGATGCCAAGATCAGTATTTACATGAATTTGCTTACATTTATGATGCTTTGTATTTTAACCATTTTATTTTCAATTTTATTAAAAGTCATTAATAGATTGAGTTATTAAATCAGTTTCAATGTGAATGGAACCTTTTTTTATTCTTATTTTGAAAAGTAGCAGGAAATATTTTTCAATATACATCATTTGATATCTTGCCTCTTTCATTAATTCAGTAATTTCGTAAAGCCAAATATTATGCTAATTTATGATTTTAAAATTTTATTTGAATGCTCACATACTTAAACAAAAATGAATTAGGCTCTCTACTAGTCCACTCAAATAAAGGTTTAAGAAGAATGCATTCGAGAAGAATAGTTTAATTTTAATTTTTAAAATAATTATTTTAATTAAATATAATCAGCAGGTGCTCTAAGAATTAATTTTTTGAATGACCACATTTACACCTTAAGTTGCCAAATGAAGTTGGTTCCACAATCAGTTCTGAAAATCAAAGTTAGCCATATCTTTTTGTTTGTTTTTAATATATTTTTTTCATTTATTTTGTTACTTTAGGTTAATGGCATATCCTATATTCTGAATGTCACAACCACATGTAAGCAACCTCCATTTATACAAGAGAGTCACTTCCTCCGCATTCCAATAAATGATAATTACTTTGATAAGATGCTGCCATACTTCCATGATGCATTCCAGTTTCTTGGTAAGATATTTTTTTTTTTTTAATTTTTTGTCTTTGTGGTATTTTTTGTTTTTTTTCTCTTTTGGATTTTATGATTGAAATATACATTTTCACAGGTTTCAAACACTTGTTGCTGACTCTTATTTCAATTTGGAAATTCTTATACAATAGTTATTAACTGAATTTTGATCTGAAAATTTCACTGTATAATGTTCTATGTGATTAATGGAAAAACCTTTGGCTAAGTGGATTGAAATAGAAGGAAATTATGTTGAACAATAAGTTATTTCTTGTGTAAAATAATTTTTTGTTATATCATCATTAGGTTACATACTTAATTTTATCCGTCTTAAAACAATCAGAAAATATCTGGTCTTATATACAAATTTGAAGTATCTGGTAGGTTAATATTTATTCAGAAACCATATTCTACCAGTACTTAACTGAATTTCATAATACTGTTTTTTAGTAGTAAAAATAGTGTCATTAAGGGTGCATGTGTAATATATATTTCTTATTACCATAAACATTAGATTTAGTGGGTACATGTTTGGGTAAACAATGTTTTTGTAAACGGTGAAATTAATATTTACCTGTCTAGAGATGAAAAAGGTTTTATTAAAGAAAATGTGCCTCCTGACAAGAATTAAATCTGTATCCTTTTTTTAATCTGAGAAACCACCTTTAAGTCAGGTGTGCTTTACCATTAAAGAATGATAAAAAAAAAATCTATACATTCAGTTAAAAGTAAAAATAAAAATCATCCTTGATAATGGCTAGAGAATAGCTGAAAGTTCTCAGACATACAGAACATTTGGATTTATGCCCAGAAAAAAATGAACACAAGAAAAATTAAATAAAAAAAAAAATAAAAAAAAAAAAAATCAAATACACACACACACATATATATATAGCTTTCTAGTAATGAAAATTTTTTTCCCATACTGCAAATATTTATTTAACAACAAACTTATTCCTTGTCAATACACTTGATCCAATGTTTCTCTATTAGTTGTGTAATTCAAATATTATATGCTGAAATTTTTTTTTTCCTTTTTTTTCTGAAAATTCAGCTAATAATTGTGTTAAGCTTTAAACTTATTGATGTACCCTTCTAGGGTGTAAACTTATTAATACTGTTAATCTACTGATAGAGATGTATGCATATATTTCTTAAAACAAAATATTGAGTGTTAGTAAAAAAACAAAAACAAATAAAACTTTTTTTTTTTTTATTTTCTTTTTCTTTTTTTTCTTTTTTTTATTATTACTTTTTCCAAACAATTTCTCTGAGTGAAAATATGAGGCTTTGTATCTGAAGGTTGTTTTCTTTTCAAATTGATATCATTCATACATAAACCAACAATGGCAATGCACACTATCTTCTACCTACTCTCTTTAGCTTCATTTAAAAAACTGCAAATTCTATAAAAGAGCTAACAGCAACCTGCCTTTTCTTCTTTCAATTATTTTCTTGTATATAATTCTTTAATCTATTTTTATGTTTTTTTTAATGTTTTTTTAATTTTGTTTCTCATTCTATTTCTGGTAATCTTATTCTTTTATCTCTTTCTTGTCTGTAATCTGTATTTTTTGTTTTTTTTTCCTTCTCAGAAGAAACAGGAGAAAAGAAATGAAACCTTAAAGCAAATCAATTTTAAGGAAATTACACTTAGCAGTAAATCCTCCTCATTGCATTTTCTAACAAAGCTGGATAAAAAAAAAACTAAGCATCGTTCTGTGCTGCAATTATTATTGAATTCATTTTTTTTCTTTTACTTTGTCTTTTTAGTTTTAAATTTTTTAATCTGTAACAGCAGAAACATTTCTATAATGTGATTATATTGAAAACAGGCGGCAATAAAAGTAAAGGCAATTCTTGATTTACTTGGGTACAAAGTTTGTGATAACTCCAGTTACACCAAAGCAACATTTAAAAGGGGAAAAGCTTTGTGATAGTGTGGCAGGAAATTTGACGAAGTACAAATATAGACATCCTTGTTGACATAATCTTTTTAAGTTCATCTCTTTTAGTTTTGTGACTGACCCTAATCTTTTTTTTTTTTTTAAATCAAGTTACCACAAGCAAGGCAGTAAAGCCAGTATGACACAAGGGGTTATTGGGTGTGGAAGAATTAAAAATAGAAACATTACTTAAGGAGCAAGAACAAAAGAGTAATCAGGAAGACAGTAGATAGTGATTGACATTGCATTTAAATTTTTGAAGGTCAAAGTTGGTTGGAAAGCATAGAGCCAGAGGGGAGTTTCACAAACAAGAAGTGTGAGAAAAGAAACTGTTAGCATAGAATTTATGGTTACATCTAGCCAACTCAACTGTAAATTTTTGAGATCTTGACATCAGTCTAGTGCTGTGCTTAAATTCAAAAAGGTTACGTACTATAGCAAAAAGGTCATCTGAACAATTACCATGAAAGTATTTATAGAAAAGGTACAAGGAGGCAACCTTATGGCAGTGGAAAGTGACTGAAGCTGAGATGACAGATCACAATAATATTGTTGATTCTTTGGATTTTATCAAGGAGTTCTAGGTAAATAACACCCAGACCATATATGGCAGCAATATTCTAAGCAATGATGATTGATAGACTTATATATAGGTAAGATAGATTCTAGAGAGAAAAATTGTCTTGCATGACATGGTGAACCAACTTTCTTAGCAGCTGACCTAGCAATGGATTAAATAAAATCATTCCACTTCACGTCAACTGAGAACATGAGCCTGAGAAGGTGCAACAAGTCATTTTCCTGGAGGTTAGAATCAGCCATGCTGTTAGAAAGCAGGTCTCTCAGATGATTAATGGAGATCAGTTTAGTTTTGGAGGCATTAAATTTAACAAGCCATCCTTTGCCCCAGTTAACAAAGACTGATGGTCGTTTTGGACTTTTTGGGGGCATAAATTTTTTTATGTCAGTCCTTTAAAGTTTATAGAATATTGTCAAATCCATTTTCTGGGTTATTTTTTTTTCTCCATTGTCATTTATTCCTCAATAAATGAAGTGCTAAAATATACTGGATTTGTTAGACATTTTTGTATTCACTTTTGTACATTTCTTCACAAGTTAAAGGTTAAATAGTAGGGCAGAGTGGGATCCTTAGCTTTGATTGGCAACTAGTCTAGGAGAAAGATAACTTTAAATTTAAAACCTCTATTGCCTTGTGGCTATATCTACTCTTGGGATAGTCTTTGAGGGTCCCCCCCACCTCTGACAAAACTTTAAGTCAGTTCTGGCACCTTTTGTGTTGGTGCGGGAACCATATATATTAGCACATAACTTTTTGGATTATTTCAACAACAGGGAGACTTGGGTACCTCCTGCATGGTTAAGTCTGTTCTCCATAGTTACCTACTTAGGTTTTGTGTGCTGAAGAGATAGGTAGTGACAAAAGCCACAACAAATGCTACACCTGAAACATAATTCTGAACATGACTGGTAGAGGTCTACAATAATAATAATAATAAAAATTTTAAATGTAATTTTTTAAGTATCCATTAAGGCTGGCATGAAATGTTATAAAAGATATTAATATAAGGTTTTTGTTATCAACACTTATCATGATTGGTTCCTAGTGTTTTTATGTAAGAATGAAAAAAAAAAAATGATTTCAAGAACTTTAAGAAAAAGCATAACTGAGAATTTCAGTGTTTATCATTTCTTGTCTTTTAATTTTCTTTATTATTAGTGCTGCCTGTGTTTTGTGATGTTAGACGTTCACTCGTTCTAACTTTTTGTTAGGTCAACAAATGCTCGTTATCACTTTCAAAATGCTTGTAGACAAGACTTTGTAAATACAGATACTGGTAGTAGTAATGCCTTCAAATAATACTCGCACTAATAATACTTGTTAAAATAGTAATCACCGAATAGTAATTTGTATAATGATCAGTATAGAGAAATAGTATAGTGGATAGTATAGAGAATAGTGATCACTTTAATGCCATACTAATTCCCATTTATACATATACTTTATGATCACATGATCTACTTATTTAATAATGGAATTGTCTGTGTTTTCTCACTGGTGATCTCTGCTCAAACTACAGTGTTGGTAACAACATTTTATTTCTATACAACACTGTTTGCAGCAAAGAAATCAGTGTTGTGTTTCTTGTTTTACTGGGCATGAGAAATTAGTAAGTATTCAAAGATTGTTTGTCCAGGACGTAGAGAAAGGCCAGTTGGGATATTTCAAAATGACAATGTATTTTCCAGACAATCCATATAATCCTAACATATAATTGTTACTCTGTCAGTAGCTCACTTCATTTAATTGCAGACTGCACAAGTTCGACATTTTCAGGTTTTCTGATTGTTAAATGCCTTTCAAAATGTGGATTTTTTGTGATGTCAATGAACATTCGTTACCACTTTTGTGATGTCAACGAATACTTGTCGTAGTAGAGACTTTGTAATCGCAGATACAACTATAGTATGCCATTGAACAATACTGGTGTCAGACACCTTTGAATATCACTTGCACTAATAGTACTTGCTTGAATAGTAATCCATATAGAGAAATAGTATAGTGAATAGAATAGAGAATAGTGGTTCGTATAGTAATAGAGGGTAGAATAGAAGTGCAGTTCTATATAATATAGAGGATAGATTAGAAATGTCAATCAATTTGACACACACTATCCCTCCCATATATGCATTTCCTCTATGGTCACATGATCTACTTAATTCAATAATGGGATCACCCATGTTTACTCTTTGGCGATCTATGTTCTACGTAAGTGTTGGCACCGACACTTTATTCCTATATAATGGGATTGCTTTCAATGGATTTACAGTTAACTTTTGAAACATTGGTACTCAAAATTTTATTTGAGCCCTACTCATTGAAAGACATTTGCTCATCCCAAGTTATTCACTGATCTATTTGGTCATTGGGAATGCTGCTCATTACTCAATCTCAGTCAGTGATAACACATTGCTGACTGAGTAAGCTCAACAGGAGAGTATTTGTTCATGCACGTGGAGTAAGGTCCCCGTTTTGATTAGTTACCTTGATACATCAAGGCTCTATAACCAGTTCTCAGGATTTTCTGTCAATATTTCTGGTATGAGATGTTATTATTTACATTTAGACTAATGTCTTCAGCTTTGTTGTTATTGCATTGTTTCAGTGATTATGTCCTCTGGCCTTCAGGTGCTTGTCAATGGCTACCTGGATAGACATCTTAAGAAGGTCAGGGAGCACAATAGCTGAAACATTATAATAGTAGCAGCAGCAAAGATGAGGATATTTAGTCTTCATGTAAATATGAATTATTCTGGATATTTTCTGGGCAGACTGCTTTGTGTTTACATCTATCTATTTCTGGATATATAATCTCCTTAAAAAGAAATCATTTCTTTGATTAAAAAGTTTTCTGGAGTCTCTAGTCTTTTGAGAATATATCATTTGCATTTAATACTGTACAAAAATTGTTCAGTCTCAATGATGTTTGCATCTGTTAATGTTATTGTTGAAAATATTTTGTTATGATTTCAGCTGCTCTGTAATTACAAGTGATAGCTTGATAATAATTAAAAGGAGTGTGTGCCACTTGGAACAGATTAATTTAAAATGGCTCCATGAACACAATATCTGATCAAAATAGAATTGGGACAATAGAAATAAATTCTTTGTATCTAGTTGTTTGATATTTTAGTGCCATTACATGCCCTGTAAATTGAAAAATG
Organism: Acanthosepion esculentum; assembly: GCA_964036315.1. Classification (NCBI taxonomy): domain Eukaryota; kingdom Metazoa; phylum Mollusca; class Cephalopoda; order Sepiida; family Sepiidae; genus Acanthosepion; species Acanthosepion esculentum. Next base: position 127,041,080 of record OZ038477.1, on the reverse strand, counting down.
TATTTTTTTCATATAAAAATAACAGGTGAAAATTTTATTAATGAGACTGAAAATAGTTGTAACCTCAGTAATGTGTTCATTTGTACATAAATAAACTAATATTTAAAAAAAAACAACCTGGTTATATTTTAATTATCAGTATATTCATCTGAAAGACTGTAAATTGTTTTGGTTTTTATTTTCTTATTTCATATCTTTCTCTTGCAATGAGAATGTGAAGGCCCAGGAATAAAGTAAAGTTAACAAGCAAGGAGATGAAAACAAAAAACCCCACTCTCTGGAAGAAGTTTGCCTTTGTGTTAAAAATAACAAAGCAATGAGTGAAGACAAATATAACCTCAGAAAAGGGGAATGGATTATACCAAATTTCAATTTGGTAACAAAAAGCATCATAAAAATAAGTCTGTACCCAACAAATTTGCACAAAGCAAAATGCACCTGAAGATAGTTGAATTTAAAAATATCCAAACTTTTATGGGGGTTGTGAAAGAACTACAAACATGAAGAAATAACATTGAAAATTCATATCGGTCATTTCAACATCTTGGATCAATCATTAAAATCTTTTTTGCAGTGAGATGAAAAGTGAAAGGAGTTAAGCCCTTCCGTGTATTCTTGATAATTTTTTTATAAGTCTAAGAAAAGATTTCACTATCCTGAAATTGTCTTTTGAAGCATGAATTATTTTGTTTATTACTTTATAGCAGCCATTTTCACTTTGAAATGGATCATGGCAATTAAGATGATTGTTGCTTTTTTTTTTTTTTTTATTCCGTTGAAGTAAAGCTTAATTAGACATTTTAGGAACACGTTTCCAAAAAACATCCAAGAACTCTGTTTAAAAACATTTGTCAAGAAATTAGTGAAGTTGACAACTTACCTTTCTAAAAATACATTGGATTATTTATTAACAGATATTTTCTTAGTTTCCTCTCCTGTATATTATTGTTCATACACTACAAATTTCAACATTTTTGTCTGATGGGAGTCATCTAAGTCAATGAAGAGAACTTTTTTTCCTCTCTTCAAAATAAACGTCTTCTTTAGAACTAAGCATCACATTTATTCCTTCAGCTATGTGTACTTCATTTTTTTTCTCTCTTTTTTTTTTTTTTTTTTTTTTTTTTAAGCTAAGTTTCCTTTTTTATAATTGTGCCTTTTTTTAAAAAAACCAAAAAAAAACAAAAAAAAACCTGAACCCTTTTTAAATGTATTCACTCCAAATCAATGTGTGCCCTTTCTTGCAATGCACTATTTGCTCTCTTTTTTTTTTTTTTTTTTAAACTATTCTTTGCATATCCAATTCGGCATATTTTTAAAAACCTTTTGCATACACTTTATTTATTTTTTTTTTTTTTTTCATTTTTTTTTTTTCATTTTTTTTACTTTCCTTTCCTTTTGTGCATATCTAGATTATTTTTTTAACTTCTATTCTTCCTTTTCATTTTTTTTTTTTTTTTTTTTTCCAGATAAAGTGCGAGAAGCTAACGGCTGTGTACTTATCCATTGCCTTGCCGGGATTTCTCGCTCACCCACATTGGCAATAGCTTATGTTATGAGACATTTAAAAATGTCTTCTGATGATGCATACAGGTCAGTAAAATTGTAAAGCCAATTATTTCTCTCTCTCTCTCACTTTTTTGTTAACAAATTCCCTGTGTACACAGATCACTTAGCATCAGTTTTTGAAAAGTCTTTCTTTCAAACTTGGGAATGCCTCTTAACTCTGAATTAAATTCTCATAGATTGTTTTTGCTTATTAAGATGCTGTTAGAAATTGAAATCTGAACCTTGTTATCTTAAGTTGAAAGGTTTAAGCAATTATTTTACACAAGGTACTCTTGTTTATTTTAGGAATTTTGCCACTAGCTATTTTCTAGCAACCATTTTCTAGTCTTTAACTGTTGTCATTATTTGTAGCCATTGGGTCTGGAGTTGTCATGTGTAAGATGTTCAATTAATGAGTAAAAGATGCAGTTGTCAACAGGGTAATGTTTATAGATGAAGGCTTAATTCGACATGCTCTTTATCTCTCAATGAATAACCTTTTGGATTATTTTCAAGAATGAAAATATCAAAGACAGTAGATGTCAGTTGCAGGAAATAAATTGAACTAAAAAAGATTCAGGTTATATAGTCAAATTTTTTTTTTTAATTTGGATAGATGGGTATTTAATATACAAGTTTAGTATAAGATCATAAATGCATGAATAACTCACTACTGTAGTAATTTTTTGTGATATGATCTTGGCTCTTTAGGTATTAATTGCTTTTTCCAATGGTGAAGGTGATTTTGAACCACCAGGACATGTAGTCTCTGGTGACTGTTAATAGTTAAGAGAGAAATCCAAGAAAATAATAATAATATTGACCAATACTAATAAAATCAACCAATAATGACTTGTTTAAAACTTATTTATTTGTAAATTAATTCAATTCTTTGCTTCTTTTTGGCAAATTCATTGATGAGCTTGTTGCAAAAACTCTCAATACAATTTTCTACCTTCATCGTCTTGAAAAGGAAGAAATCGAAAACCACATCTTCTTTTCTCTTTTACCCAACCCAAACTTTTCAACCTTCTTTCACATTTTCTGTTCCTCTGCATAGAACTGACATTGGAGTGATATATAGAAGCAAGGGTCTTCTCTGTTCACACTACTAATGTTCACAATTTTTTCTAAGATATGAAGGAATGGGAGATTTTCAAGATATGAATAGAAGGAAGCATGAGGGCGTAATAGATAGCAGCTCCGATTGAGAAATCAGTGAGCCACGTTCGAATTCCACTCGAATCTATTACATTCACTTACTTGCTAATACCCTTGGGAAAGGTATGAATTCTTTTCTTCTTCTCCAAGCTATGGGTAAATAGCAGGACAGACCAGGTTTCTATTGCCTTGGATGGCAACTGGTCTACCACAGAAAGAAATGGCAACCTACTGCGGGAAAAGATATCGAAAGATACACGATCGCTTAAGTGTGTATCCCTCATGGCACATAACTGACTGGTTGCACAAAAATTATTTATCCTGAAAAAAACACAAACTGTGGTATGCATGGACTCTTTGTCACTTTTTTTTATTTTTTAATCTTTTCAGACTTTTTATTTGTTGGGATTCATTTCTCATTGGTTTTGTATGTTAAGGATAGATTTATAAATTAATTCATTTTTACCTGTTAAAACAGATAATTCTGAGTCTCTCTTACCTTTGAATATTTTAAAACTGCATTATGACTGGAAAATATCTCGGTAATTCTCAAGTAGTTGACTTCCTATCAGTACATGTTTATTTTTCAATTTTTAAGTTGTGATATTAAATTTATTTTTGTTGATGATTTCATATTTGTTAAAACCTGTTTTTACCTGCCACTGTCTTTATGGACATTTTTACAATTGTTGGCTAAAATAAAAAAAACGAACAATGAAACTTTCCCATAATATAACTATATGCATCTCATATAAAACGCAATTACATATCCATATCCAATGTATATATGGAAGTAGTGTTGTACTTGTTGACATTTCCTACTGATGGTTTTTATTGACAGCAAGTTTCCTCTATATTTTGGCCTACTCCTTAAATACTGTGGGTAGACTTGTCACCTTCAAGCTCAACAATTTCACCTGTTCTCTGTAAAGGTTCAGATATTTTGAAATCTTTTTATTCTCTTTCACTTTCAGTCTTATGATCTACTTAGATAGTAACATTCACCAAGAAATTTTTTTTTTTCTTTATTCTGGCCAGGACCAGAGGCTCTGTTTTGAATTTCCAAATCACAAAGAATTTTACTTTTTTTGTTCCATAGAACCGCTTTTTGTTTGAGCGTATACCAATAATCTGTATGGTTAAAATGAAATAATTTGCACAATTCTCATTTGAACACCATTTCTACCCAATCATGTCTATTTTTGTATTCATTTTGAAATAATTTTCTCTATTTGTTTATTATAAGAATAATACATTTTTCTCTGCACAAGTGACATTGGCTATACACCTGTATTGTATCTTTGATTAAATTTGATTAAATTACAATGAACATTTTATGAATTTAAATAAATTAAATAATAAATAAATTTATATGAATCTAAAATTCTGTAATGAGAAATTAGTTGAATCTTTAAAAGAAAAAAATAAGACTATAAAATTATAGTAACACCAAAATTTAACTTGTATTATTTTTTTTGGTGTCAGTTTAAACTGACATCTTTTTCCCATATCTTGAAACTATAATCTTTGGAAATTTGGCTGAAATGTATTGGAAAATTTATAAGTTTTCATGAAAATTTTAAAAAGTGTTTTAAGCAAAATAGTCATGATATATCGAGAAAAAAATGTCTATATGGGTTAATAAGTACTCTCTATTCCAAATAGAGGTCGAACAATCCCCAAATTCTACTCAAATGATAAAATGTAAGTGATACTCTAAGTGTGATGTTTTCTCATTTCAGATACGTAAAAGATAAACGTCCAACCATTTCCCCAAATTTCAATTTCTTGGGACAATTGCTGGAATATGAAAAACAGCTGAAATTAGATCAGGAAAGAGCCAAAAAATTGGCTGAAACCTCAGGAAAAAGTGTTGACCCATGTCGTGGCGGTCAGTTTGGAATGGACCTGTGTAGCAGCCCTGTGTCGCCTGTACCAAAGGCTCACCGGGCGTGTCCCTCAATAAGCCCTCCTATGTTTCTCCCGCTAAATCGACCCCAGCACTTGACAGCACCAACCCCTGTGGTGGTGCCTTCAGCAGCACCAGCTGCAGAACCTGTGCCAACACCAGCAACAACAGTTATTGTGCGGCCACCTGTTGCGGCCACAGCATCTACAACCATACTGTCTCCACCTGCTACCGCTGTTGTTGTAGATGTTGATACTCGACACACGAGGATGGTATCACCAGTTACCAATTCGACAGTGTCTGGCTCGAGTCTCTTAAAGGCAGCAGCAGCCTCCATATCTGCCTCTGCCTCATCCCCTTCTTTTACCACTTCTTCAACTACTAATACTACCACCACTTCAACTAGCACCAATACTAATACTACCACCGCCTCTACCATCACTACTGATACCCCCACACACATTATTTCCTCCCCTGAACGACCACAAACAATCACAAGCCTGCCTTTCAAGTCTACACATACGACTCCTACCACCCCACCTGGGGTGCAAAAGCTGGTGCTTTCGCCAACAGCAGCATTGGCTAAGTTGAACTTTAACCAGAACTCTGTAGAAAGTATGGAAGTCACGGAAACGGTAACTGTGGAAAACTACCTTCAGATACACAAATTTCCGACTACCTCATTGGACAAACTGAGCTTTACTCCTTGTTTTGCCAAGGATGATACGGCCTCAAAATGTACTCCTGTGAGTACGAACATTACAAAAACTAGCGGCATGGCCAGCTGCATTAATTCAAATGGGAGCAACAATGCAACTCCTTGTATTTCTGGCAGCACCCCTACCAGCGTATGCATGCGTCCGCGTAACACTGCTGTCAAACGACCAAAACCATCGTCTCTCTCATCGTCATCGTTGTCCTCTTCAGCATCGACGAATGACAGCAACATTGACAGCAAATTTATTGAACCTCTCTCGCCCAGCTCGACCAGCAGCAGTTCGACATCGAGCTCGGCAGTGACGTCACCTATGAGCGCTGGCACTACCAAGGTGATTCTCCGGTCACGGGAGAACCGTGCCAAGCGGCCATTGGTGCGTCCAAACAGTATTGCGTTCTCCACGTACCCGACGTTCGACCTTGGATCCGACTGTCAGGAATCTCCTGGATCAAGTAGTAGCACATCACAGGATGATACATCCGAAGCATACTTAATGCACAACAGCAAGAAATCGAAGCCTTCCGACACAGGGGGACGGTGGCATTATGGACGCTACTCTGAACGGCACGTGTACAAGCAAATCGCAGCTGCCATGGAAAGTGCCATGGTAAGGACACACGTGTTTGAGAATTCTCGAAAGTCTCGTAGTTTGGATGACATTCTGACCTCAGAGGAGGACCCTTCGGAGTTAGACTGTCCTTGTTCCCCTTTGGACAAACTGCCTCTGCGGTGTGGAGCAAGTGCAGATATTTATTCTACGGGAATTTTTGAAAACTTAACATGCCGAATGCGTGGTTCGGCTGATTCTTACCAGTCCAACAGCAGTATATCATCTAGTGGAAGTCATAGTTCGTTACATGGAAGTTTAGAAATCATACAGGTATCTTAGGACAATAGCTCTGATATTTTTTTCTTTTGTTTTATTTTTATTTTTATTTTTTTTTTTATTCCTGGTGCATTTCTTCCCACCCCAAATTCAAATTTTCTTGTGTGGTTGGTGGGGTGGGTGGTGTATTATTTTTTTTTTCTTTTCTGTTTGTGTTTGCATGATGAGTGACCCCACAATCAAAGATTTGTTTGGGAATTTAAAAGAAAGATTATTTTTTATTTACATAATTTTGCTTATCTCTTAAATTTTTTTTAAAAAAAAAACATTCTTCCTTTATTTCTTTTTCCTTTCTGGTGTTTCTATTGCTGGTTTGGGATGGAGTAGATGCGCAGTTTGTGTTAAAAAAACAAACAATGCATGCTCTCACACCAGATGTAAATTCTTAAAAAAAAAGAGAAAAAAAAAGAAAGAAAGAAAGAAAACACAAACTTGAGTCGGGATTACTTTTTTCTTTTTGTTTGTTGGGCGGGATTAGTTTGGCGAGTAAAATGTTTTCCTTCCTGCATGGTTTGAAAAAGAAAAAAAAATGGTATTTTCCCCAGAATGTTATGTTTGCATGGTCATTAAAAGAAACCTTTGTTATGCACAGGTTTTTAAATGAGACAAGCATAAAAAAGACCAAAATGATATAGATATGAATAAAATAAAATGACATTTTTACCTGGAAAATTTTTCTTCTCTCCATTTTTAAAATATTTTTTAGTAGTGTTTTGTCTCTTTACAATGTCTGGTAGTGTTGACTGCCTCAGTAAAAATGTCGCTCCTGCACAAATACTCTTTAATACTCCCTATTAATTATTATTGCTGTTACTGTACAGTTATTTTCTGCAGATTGCAATTCTGCCTCTTCAGAATTAACCAGAGGCTTTTTGGTTCAAGATGTTAATATTTCTTTAAACATGTGAACATTTAAACCAGACGCTTAACTGACCAATTCTGTTATATAATTAGAAATTGAAAGCGACAAATGTAAATTTTCATTGAAGAAAGAAAATGTCTATATAAAAATATTACTTTTCCTGAGTGACTCCTTAAACTGATTGATCTGTAAATTCCACTTGTATGCAAAAAGCTGGGATGCTTACACATTAATAACAGATACTGAAAAAAAAGTGTTAATTTTCTTTTATTTTCAAAGAAAAAGAAGCATACAAAAGGATAATTTTTTTTTCACTGTCTTAGAAACTGAATATGCCTTATTTATGATTTGAGAGCATTAATAGCCATGTTTAGGTTGTAGAAAACATCTTAAAACATTAAAAAGAATATATATATAATATATTCAGTTTTTAATGATCCAAATTTGGAAAATAATTATTCAGAAGAATTTCTCTGCCATTTGAAGCACCTATTTTATGGCAATGAGATCACATGACTAAATGTACTTTTGATTTCATTTTTAAATAAGTCTTCTGCACTAAAGAAAAAAAAAATCGTGTGATATCATTGCTAAATGATGACCTTTTTTTTTTTTTTCCCACCAGTATTTTAGGCTCTTATTCAAATCTGTCTGCTTGGGGAGGGAGGAGTTTCTACAATCACCAGACCAAATATTAATGCTGGAAGGTTTTAAATAATACATGTGTGTAATATTTTACCAAACATGAAATTTCCCAAACAATAAACAGATTGTGACAAAATCATTTCCCTTCCTCCTATTAGCAAAATAGAAAATTTTACCTTAAGCAAATGAGCAATATATATATATATATATATATATATATATATATATATATATATAATGTTTCATCAGAAAAACCTGTCAATTGGAAGTTTTCCAAATTGTCTTATGTATTTAACATTCTATCAAATTCCCATACAACTTTATTTTCACACACACAGTTTGTATATGAGCATAGGTATTTGTTTATACATTATAAATTTTTTTTTAATTTGGTAATGCTACAGTTCTCTCTCTCTCTCTTTCTCTCTCTTTTTATTTATTTTTGCTGGATTTTCTTTACTCTGTGCACGAGTTTACTTTGTAAAAGTACACCTTCCATGTTTTTTTGTTTTTGTTTTAGTTTTTGTTATCTATCATAAATGCAGAAAGATATTAATTATTTTACCCTATTTATACATTTCCACACACATCCAAGTGCCTCCCAGATGTATTTACATTGAGATAACAGAAACCTGCATGTCTATGAAATATATTTACATACAACCATTAATGTAGAAGGTATGTGCTGCACACATTTTCATTCAACGTATACATTAATATATTTAAACAAGGTGTATTTAGGCAACAAGAATTCTTTCAAATGTGTTTTATTGAATAATATTGACAAGTTCTGTCTACCCAATTTTTTTATTGACTTTTTCAAATTTCTGAATTAGTTACATAATTATGAAATTTATCAAAGTTTATTATTTTATCCCCCCCCCCTTGCGAGTACTTTTGAATGTTGCTACATTTGTTTTCAAGGATTTCATTTTTGTGTGTTTATGTAACTGTTTTTGGTTAATTCTGGCATTCTCTCACTTGCTGGAACAAATTTCAAGTCAAGGTGATGTTGTTTATAGCAGACAAGCTGATTTTTTTACATGTATTTAATTTAAAAAAATAATTAGTTTGACTATTATAAATGATGTCATCTTGAGTGACTTGAAACTTGTTCCAGTAAATGAGAGAATGCCAGAATTAACCAAAAACAGTTACATAAAAATGAAATCCTTGAAAACAAATGTTGCAACATTCGAAAGTACTTGGGTGGTGAAGGGATGAACTTTGGTAAATTTATCGATTATATAAATCAACTAATTCAGAAATTTGAAAAAGTTGGATAGATAGAACTTGATGATGATATTCAACAAAACATGCTTGAAATTAATATTTATGTACAGAGGGACGCGCCTCACACTTTAATTAAGTCTGTTTATTGATGTTTGCTTCATCATACTCTTTCTTTTTATATGAAATTAGTAAATTCTAACATTTTCAGTAGAGCCTGATTAATATTTTGCTTTTCATTTCTTTTATTTCCTATTAGCTTTCAATGGATATTTTTACTCTTAATGATTTAAAAAACAATTCTTTGTGTGACAGTTAAAAACCCTAGATTACTCATGTAGACAAAAACAACCAGGGTAACAGCAAAATGACTTAAATATAGCTGTTATATAGTGAATATTTATAATCATATACAAAAGCATCTTTCTTTAAATATTTTTACTTTTAATTATTTAAAAAGCAAATTTTTTTTATGTATGACTGAGTTAAAACCCCTAGTTTAACCATGTTGAAGATGTAACCAAAGCAATTGCCAAATTACTTAAAGATTGCCATCAAATCTTTTGACTACAGATAAACTGTTTCTTAATAATCCGTCTATACATAATACAACATTACAATTCTGACTGATATGAATAGATAGTCAAATTTGTGGATTTTGTACCTACCCACTTGTGTATTATTTATCGTAGATAAAAAATGTGGATCAGAAGGAAATATCGGCCATATCAGAATTTACATTACTATAAAAAAGAATGTGGTCAGTTTTGGCAAAGACCAGTCTAAACTTTACTTTAACATTAGAACTGGAGCTTGCAGAGATAAAAAAAAATTAAAACTATTTTAAAAGTCGGTTTGATAGTTTTTGGTTTTTGAGTAACTGTTCTTCATTGTTATTTCTGAAAATAGTTGCGAATATATAAGCGTTCATTTGTCTCTACCACCTCATACGTTAGCAGAACATAGAAGAACACTGTTATTATGATTACTAAGAGACTTTAAGTGTCCTCATTCAACATTACAAGAAAAAGATATGTAGAATGCAACAGAAGTCCCTAAGCCTTCAGATAGTCTCCTGCAATTCCTGAGGCAGGGACTAAGACTGAATATGTCACACCTTGCTAGTTACTTGCATTACTGGCCAGTGAACACAAACAATATGGACATCGCAGGACACGAGTTGCATATGGACCCTAGAAGTAGAGGCTTCTTAGCTTCTCTAAGACCTTTACTATGGACCACAAGAAATAGCAAAAATAATGTCTGATGTTCACAACAGGGCAAGAAGATCTAATTAAGATCTTGGCTTTGGATCATAGAAAAATTAAAAATAAATACAATGTATCTAAATACAAATTAGAGACATATAATAGATCATTCTATCTTAAATAAATCAAATTTTAACATCAACTTTTTTTTCTTCTTTTTTGAATAATTTTAACACATTCAACATTATGGATAAAAAGTAGTGACTTTTATATACTAGTGTTTTTCAAGACTTAGCACGAGCAAAACAATTTCCTAGATTTGGACAACCAAAAAAAAAAAAACCCCTAGAACATCAAAATCCACAAAACCTTTTCATTCTTTCATAGTCAGTTGTGCTTACTTTAATCTATAACATATAAATGTAGGTAGAAAAAAGCAAATGTTGATAGATAGTGAGGGTTACAAAGCACTGCTTAGGGCCCTCAATCAGGCTTAGGTCCCCACCAGTCGAGGGGTTCAGGGTTAGTATGCACTGGCCCTGACCATAGTAACAGCATATTGCACTACTGAGAAAAGGGGGCAATAAGGGTGTGTGACTGAGAAATATAGATAACTGTATTGTGTTTTATATTATAGAATAAATTGTTTTTGTCTATATTTTTTGGTTTTGTTAAAAAATAATTTTGTTTATTTTTATTTGATTTTTGATAAGTATTGTTTCTGTCTTTTTATATATTATTTTTGTTGACTTCTTTTTTTGTTTTCTTTTTTTACTCTTCTGTAGACAACATTAGCACATGTCATTGTTTTCTAAATGTTTTCTTTGTTCCTACATCTCAGAATGCACTTTCCAAACATCTTAACCTGTTTATGCTGCTATGATAGAAGACAGAAATTAAAAATAAAACATCTCTGATGTTCCTGCAAGGTCCTGTTGATGGGTGACACTTTTTTTTTTAGTTACTAGTTTGTAAACATTCTAGAGATCTTCATACATATTCGCTAACTTTTATAGCATCTCTCTTGTTTTGTTATGAGTTAATTTTTAGTGATGTCTTTCATGGAGATGCAAAGAGGATAGAATAATTTAAAACTGATAGTATGTCAATAGGGGAGAAATGATGTAAGCTGGAGTTTCAACATTCCAAGAATTACTTTTCTCTCACTTGATGCAACATTGAAGCTATTATCATCATAAAATGATGCATATTCATTTGCATGTTGATTCTGTTTAATTCCAGTCCAATTAATTTCTCTCTCTCTCTCTTTAGGGCTTAAAATTAGCACCCCTGATATTTACAAGCAAACATCCTATGGAGTTGGAATGAACTCCAAAAAAAAAAAAAAAAATCAGTTGTAAATTATTTATTATTTTGACAAGTAAAAGTAATTTTCTTTTTTATTCAAAAGTAAATATTTTTCAAAAAGCAAGTAAAGTTTTTTTTTTTTTTTTTTTAAATTTTATTTTTGAATAAAAAGAAAAAAAATTATTTATACTTTCCAAAAGTTTTCCCCATTTAAATTTACACAAAACCACCTAGTTAGTTATGGACCTCTCCAGCAGAAAGGGTTTTGTTAGTTTCAAATAATTCTCCACAGACATTAATGTTGGTTTTATCTTAGTGCCAGAATCCTAGGTATTTGGATTTAGTAGAAGTGACATCAAAATTTAATTTCTCTTGTAAATTTTTATTTCAATATTCTTATATTTTGAATCCATTAGAGAATGATTTTCCTGAAATAAAATTATCAGTTAGATCAGAATTAAGAATCAAAAATGGTAGTAATATTCCAGAGATAACATTTTAAGACTGAATCTTGATTGCAATGGATATTTCCACAATATGATCCTCCCCACACCCCTAAAAGAAATTTAACAATTCTACTGCAGGACTTCCTTATAGTCATTAACTGATTAATTTCTTTTCATTAAATGATGGTTTAAGAAAGTATTTTTTTTTTTTGTTATTATACTTTTCCATAAAAAAAATTATTTTTCATTGGTAAAATATTTAGTTGATTGAAAATTTTTTACTTTTGGCTAGAAAAATTTATTTTGATCATAAAATGGTATATTTTTAACTTTAGATATTTTTTCCAAATAAGAGTTGCTAAATATATACAACAACAAAAAAAGAAACATTTTAAATTAAAGTCCTGTTTGCATTGCAGTTAATATATTACTTGTACAAGTTATAATACTATTATGATATAAATAACTAATTTAAAAAGAGAAGACAAAAGTCACTTTTAAGTAAATTTGCTATGTCTTAATGTTACGGACTGTTGCTTACTTTTAGAATATAGTTAACTTATCTCTCTCCCTCTTTTGTCCCATGCCCTCCAATTATGGAGTATAGGGCCCACAACTTCAACATGCTAGATATTGTTGCCTTGATTGCCATGGCAACTATGTTTTTTTGACAAGAGAGTCGTCCTTCTCCGAGACTGGTTGCTAACCAAGGCTGAATATCCTAGTCAGCTTTACTATTTATCCCATAGTTGTGGGAAGAAATAGATGAATTCATAGGTTTCCCAAGAGAATTTGCAGAAAAGTAAATGTAACAAACTTGACTGGAATTTGAACTTTACTCACCAAGTGACTTGTTGCACTTTCTCAGGCTCATGTTCTCTGCTGATATGAAGTGGAATTCATTGCTAGGTCACTATGTTGGGCGAGACAATTTTTCTCTTCAGAATCTATCTTGCATATCTATAAGTCTACCATTTGTCCATACTTTAAATATTGTTGCCACATATGGTCCAGTACTCTTGCTATTTACCTTGATAAGATCCAAAGAAGAATCAGTAATATTATTGGTTCTGATCTGGCAGCTCATCTTCAGTCACTTCCCTACTGTTATAAGGTTGCCTCTGTCTTTTCTATAAATACTTTCATGGTAATTGTTTGGATGAGCTCTTTGCTATGGTGCCTAGAGATTTTGAATTTAAGTGCAGCACTAGACTGGCATCGGGATCTCATCAATTTACAGCTGAGCTGGCTAGATGTAACTGTAAATTCTATGCTAACAGTTTCTTTTCTTTTCTCACACTTCTCGCTTGTAGAACTCCCTTCTGGCTCCATGCTTTCCAGCCAACTTTTAATCTGCAAAAATTTAAATGCAATGTCAATCATTATCTACTGTCCTCCTGATTACTCTTTTCTCTTTCTGTTCATTATTAATGTTTCTGGTCTTAATTCTTCCACACCCTGTAACCCCTCTTCTCTCTTAGAGGTTTTACTGCCTTGCTTGGAGTGATTCCACTTAAAAAATTACTTGTTCCAAGCTGCTAACTATTACACCAAAATGCATATCTATTTTTGACAACAGCAGTTTAATTACATCTGGTTAAATACTTTCGTAGATTTTATTATAAAATGTTTATTGCTAATTCAATTAAAATAAGCAGTGTCTATTTTAGAAGACTACAGCTGGTTATCGAACATAACCAATTGTTAATCCCTTATAATCTGTCTTCTCCAAGGAGATATAAACCCGTCAGTAAGTTTCCTAAAAATACTTAATCAGGGGAAGTAACCTCATTGCAGGTTTTCATACGTCAGTTGTTGACTCTAAAGATTTATTCTTTCTATAATAGATGTGAGATAAACAGTGTGTGTATATATATATATATATATATATATATATATATATATATATAATGAGTTTAGCAAATAATTTGATATGTCTGAGTGATTATTTTAAGATAATTTTCACCCCTTTTTTAACATGTTATCCAAATGGGGCAATTGTATCACTACATCAGAGTTACACACACACACACACACATATGTGTATGTATATATATATATATATATATATAAAACTGTTCCTAACTAACTTTACAGACATGTTTTTTCTTCTTCACATGTAGTGATTAATTTCTTTTTCAATAATGAATATTATACTTTACATGTACTAATTTTAATTTGAAAACTTAGAAGTATAAAGTATGCATCACTTTCATAACTCTTTTTGGCTTTTAGGTTAGAAGAGGATTGGATTGTTGGCTAACCTTAATGTTATCTTTCTCTTAATTAATGTAAAGAAATATAAATACACTTGGTAGCATTAATGTGTCTGATCTAATAGTGTTTTTTTTTTTTGTTTTTTTGTAACATTATTTGGAAACCTTTTGAAAATTCCTAGTATTAAAACATGTTTACTTGTAAATATGAGTAAAATTCATAAAATAATCAAATCGACTTAAAATAATTATTTTTCTTTGCTAATATCAAAGAAAAATATCCTTTTAATCAGATAAAAATGATTTTTATCATCTACTGAGATATTTTTAACTTAGGGGAACATTGTTAGTTATATTTAGTAGTTGATTCTCTATTTGAATGTTGAATCTCTAATGGTTTTAATTTGAATTTTGGTTTTCTTTTTCCTATATTTCATAAGAAATTTCTGTATTATCTCTATTCATAGCAGCCAAACATTTAAGGTGAACAAAAATTGTTAAAAAAAAATAGTTTTTTATTCTTTACTTATTACTTTGTTCAATTTAAGATATATGCTGGTAGTTTTAAAAATGAAATTGTTGATAGATTAAAAATTCATACACTAAATATTTTTGCAAGTATCAGAAACTCTCCATATTTTTATCTGATACACTACCAGCTTATATCAAAATAAAAATAAAGGTTTTGATCCACTAGTAGTGCAAAATTATTTCTCAAATCGTAGTGTTCTGTTACTTGTTTTTTTTCGTTCGGTGTGAAGTGTGCGTGTTTTTTTTATTTTGGCGTTTTCTATTCCCCTTTCCCTCCTCTTCTTTACCGAGAATGTACCAAGGGAGACAATTCAAGTTTGAATGATTGCAAATTAGAGAGCTATTTACAAATCAGCTAACATTTTATGCTGACAAAACGTAACTAACTTGACGGAATTATGCTATTATTTTCTCACATTAGTTGTATTAATTTCTAAATTATCCTGTTAGATTTATCATATGATAAATAGGCCTTTTCGCGTTTATCATTACGAAGACACATTTTAATTAAGATTTTTTTTACCTGGCCTCATACTTAGTTTGTGTATTTAAAAATACTTTACATTTTTAATCACTGAAATAACAGAAAAAAATCACATTTTCACAAAAAATTTGAAATTTATTTTTTGTTTTATAGATAATGAACCATCATAATTTGTTTTTATAATGAGATAATTTTATGTAAATTAGTTTGGTGTTTCTGCCTAATAGCCACCTTTCCCTCTTTGTCATAATTTTTGCTCAATTTAAATAAGAGCAATTCCACATCCTCTCTCAAGATTTCCATATAAGGCTGGCTTAAATGATCAATAATATATAAAATTGATCAACTGGTCAATGGATAACTTCAATATAAAAAAAAGATACCTTTCCAGAGTTATTTCTTATTAGTACACTTGTGTCAAACATGCCAGGCTATCCCTTCAGTTGGTCTAGGTGTGACCAGCGAGATGCATAATATGGCCACACAAACATTTGTTTTGGTTCTTGTCTTTTCAAAGCATCCAAATCATTGAAGTTTGTTATTAAAAATTAATTTCTTCAAAATTTGAGTGTATGGAATACATTGTTGAAAATTTGATGTGGAGGATGTCTGAGTATCAGGGATACAACATTTTTAGATATATTCTGCGGATGTAGAAAAAAAACAACACAGATCAACACTGCATGGTGACTGTTAATTTCACACCATAAGTGATCATCATATCTAATACTGATGATTTCTTATGGTGTGAAATTGATATGTCACCATGTAGGGTTGATTTTTATGTCCATATTATTTTTGTTTTTTAAAATAAAATATATATATATATATATATATATATATATATATATATATACACACACACACACACACGTTTCTTTGTTTTTGCTATTAATCATGTAAAGTTATCTAAAATATGAGGCTTGGTTAAAAAAAAATAAAAAAAATACATATCAAAAGACTCTCCGAACTGTGTTACTTCTGGTTAAATTTTTATTCGGCCATCTTTTAAAACTATTTCCACGATTAGAATTAACTGTCTGCTGTTGACTTGGTTCTCATTAAAGGAATATTTGTTTTTTCAACATTGTATTTTTTATGTTTATCTTGTATGCTGTTTTGCTGTTCTTTTTATCAGAATTTAGCATTGTTTTCTTTTTCCTTTTTATTTATTTCAGCTGCTGTTGAATAAATTTTGAAAGAAATGAATATAGAAACTATTATTTAAAAATGTCTTTTAAAGTAATTGTTTTCTAATTTTTATATCTCACATGAGAAAATTAATGCAAATGTCTATTATTAGGTAATATTTACTTTCGTTTATGAGCAGCCATTTGTTAAATTTAAAACTACTTATTACTATTATCTGAATTTGTCGGATTTCGCAGTTGAGAAACTATTGAAATAATTTGTTAAATTTACTCTGAAACACTGATATGAACCCACCATGATGTATTTTGCCATCATGCATTCCTTGGAAATATATAGATAACACTTTTTTCTTTTAAATTTTGGTGGAAATAAATTATCAGACTTCTACCTTCATTTTAGAAAATGCATTGAAGTTGATTTTCTTTTTATCAGCTACATAATGCTTATGTTATCAGATATGATGTCAGGTATGAAAGGAATGTAAGGTATATTAGTGGGAAGTTGTTGAACTTTTAGAGATGATATATTTTCTTTTAAATAGATTTTGTATTTTAATAGATTTTCTTTATTTTTTAATAGATTTTATTTTCAATCTTTTAAATAGATTTTGTATTTTTTTTTCATAGATTTTATTTTCATTCTTTAGCGTGAATAGATTTTGTGTGCCAATTCCATTTAATGTTTGTATTGAAAAGTAATTATCAATATTTTGAAGTCTTTTAAATCCATCATTCTAAAAGGATGCTAACACTTCTATAGTTTCATTTAGTCAATGATAGAAAGAAAATTCTTTCCAATGAAACCTTTATATATAAGATATAAATTCTTGGTAATAGGTTCTTCACATGTTCATATTTTGATATAATGTCGGAACTTGTTTTTCACATGACACAACTAAGTGAATTAATGAACTAAATTAAGAGAAGTATCTGAAGAAAAACCTGCAGGTTTTATATATATATATATATATATATATATATATATATAAGTATGTGTGGATTACTTTTCCTTTGTGTATATCACTATCAATAAATAATAGCTGGATGTGAGTCACGTGACTGATATTGACATGCAAATAAAGTAAAAATACAAGAACACAAAGCAATAGAGAATAATATGAATAAACACTGAAATATTAATTATGCTTTATTTTTTTTTAACCAGATATTGATTAGCAACAGTTATTTCAAATTAATTTTGCCTTATATGTTTTATGAGTATTCTGGCAAGAGTTTTGAAGAAATCAAAATTAAATTTACAGAGGAGGTATTCTTAATTTGAGTGACGTTAAGAAAATGTTCTTGGCATTTATTCTTGGAACCAATTTTGAAGAAGTTGTTGACTAGTTTTAACTATTTGAAACTAATTCTTCAAGAACTGAGTGTTCTCTTTAAATCAAAGGACGACTGCATGTCACTTTGACTTGAAATTGAGGCTATTTTGAATGGACTGCGACAATATTGTGTTTTTAATTTGTTTATCCTTTTCAATTGATTGTAAAATTGTTTGAATTTAACCAAAATTGCTTGCCTCAATTTCCCCATAATTTCATAATTTTGCTTGGTCCAAAAAAGTGAAATTAAAGCATGTTTTTATTATCTTCATTTTCCACTACATATTCCTTCCTGCATGTATATCCTGGTCATGCTAAAATTTTAAAAGAAAAGATCATTGTATTTCCTGACAGAAAGGTTGATGACAGGATCTTTTTACCCCATTTCCTAGGTTTATGGCTTGTCTTGCAAAATTGTATTCTTGATTTCTGATCCTTGTCTCCTGTTCTATTCACAGACCCTGCAGGATCTTTTTTTACTAACTTCTTGCATTTGTTCTTAGAATTTCAGTGTTTTCTTATTAACATTTCTTCTAACAAACCAGAAAAGTCTTTAATGTGTTTTTCTCATTTTTGTTAAATTATGTAAAAACCTCCATCTGCTAAAATAAAACAAAAGTTTTAAAATATATATTTAAAAAATATCTTTAATTTTTTTCATACATTCTTTAAATGAAAGAATAAAATTCTTTCAGTTGTATAATTTTCAATCATTAAAAAATAATTTGGAAGTAATCTTCGTCGAATTTAATATCTTTAAAAATGTTTTGAAGTTTTCCTAATTAAATGTTATATAAATTTTTTTTAATCTGTTACTGTTTTCTTTTTATGTAATCTCAAATATAAAATGACATTGAAAAGGGGAATCTCTTTAAAAGATCTCATTTGAAAATATTTTAAATAAAGTAACATTCACTGTTTAATATCTGAATTTTTTATTCTAAGATATTAATTAAATTCAAAACAAACAATTTTTTATTTTCTCTTCATGATTGTAAAAAAAAAAAAAATGAAAAATCTTTTACTTTCTGTAACGTCTCTATTCTGTTGATAGTTCTTACAATCCATAGATAAATATTTAAGTCAGCAGATTTTCTTTAATTTTTTTTAACCT
Organism: Acanthosepion esculentum; assembly: GCA_964036315.1. Lineage (NCBI taxonomy): Eukaryota > Metazoa > Mollusca > Cephalopoda > Sepiida > Sepiidae > Acanthosepion > Acanthosepion esculentum. The sequence goes on along the minus strand of OZ038477.1, from coordinate 127,022,329 downwards.
TGATCATGTTCACATCTTCTGGATCAATGTGCTTAATTAATTGGATGTCTGAGTTAATGTATCAGATGTTCTTAACATCTGATAGATTAATTCAGACATCCAAGCTAAATAAGTCACTCAAAGTGGGAAAACTATTAACTCTCTTTATTATAGTAAAAAAAAAATTGCCTACTTCTTTTTTAGTCTTTTGTTCATTATGTCTATTGAAAAGGGAAAAAAAATATTTGAAGAATTTGTCCTAGTCACATGTTTAATCCTGCAGGGTCATTTTGTTAAGCTTGGAAAAGTCTCAACTCAAAAATAAAACATAAACTTATGTTATATTCAATGCTTTTAGCATTCTATAATCAATATTCCTCCATCTTTATAAATTTTTATTTTTTTAATTTTTTTTTATTATATATATATAAATCTGTAAGTTTTAATTTAATCAGTTTCTCTCTCTCTCATATATATATATATATATATATATATATATATATATATATATATATATATATATATATATATATCTGCTAAGGAAGCATTACTTGAAAAAAAAAAATCGAATTTAAATGTTTGATAGAAATAATTAAAACAGATTGAAATTTTCAACCGAGCAGTGTAGACAAGAGGAGATAACTCCGGTTTTTGTATTTGTAAGTGCTTCAAGTAGAAAGACGTTTGAAAATATTCTTTCTCTATGAAACAATTTCCGTTTTTCAATGGAGTATAAAATGTTTTACTTTCTTTTATTGATCCACTTGAAGCTACAAAAGATAAGTTCTTGCAAGATTTTTTTAACCGTTTCTTCCTCTTATTTTCAATCAGTATCACACTACTGGAGATCTTCCATGTTTCTTTGACACTTACATGCAAATGGTAAGTCCTTACTGCTACCATTGTTGTCATTGTTTTCTTGTTGTCGGTGTTTTCATTTCAAAAACTACCACCACCCTCATTCTCCCTGCTTTTTTTATTATTGTTGTTCTGTAGATGATTTTACTACTACTACTACTACTACTCTTTGTTGCTGTTAAACTTATTAGTATTACTTTAATTACTAGCACTACTGTTTCTGTGTAGATTTAGTCAATTTTGTTGGGTGTTTTTGTGCAATCTCATTTCGTCTTGGATGCAATTTAGTTTTTGTTTAGATTTTTTTATGTTCATTCACTGTTGGTTATTTTATTTTTTGCTTTTTCACTATTCTTTGTATTCAAAGATTTTTTTTTTTCATTTCTGTGGCAAAAGACCTACCTAGCCCTCTTTTTTTGTCCCTCTTATCTCCAATTGTAACACATGTCAATGTTTTTTCTTTTATCTTCAGATATTTTTAACTTATATTTTTTAAAATAAAAATGCAAATTCCTTTATCTTTTATTCCTTCCTGTATGTGTGTGTGTGTGTGTGTGTGTGTATATATATATATTATTCTGTTAATGATTTCTCTTTGGTTTAATTTTCGATAGCTATTACTTCTTGCAATAATGTTAATTCTTTTTTTTTTTTTTTAATAATTACAATTTCTATATTGTTTATTCTACATAAGATAATTTTTACTTTATTCCCTTTCCCAATATATCTTGTCGCTGTTTCAGCCGCAATCTGGCATTGTGGCATGCTTTTAAAATACTCTTACTTCAAGGTACTTTTTATTTTTCCATATGTTGGTTTATTTATGTTCCTGTATTTTTATTTTAACTGTATTTTATGTAATTATTTCAGAAGGAATTGCCTTTTTATTTTCCATGATACAAGAAGACATTTTGAATGCATCAAACTGACGTGATTTAACACTTTCAGATGACAATTTCTTGCTTTTGAATTTAAGTCTTAATTTTTACCCCTCATGTCTTTTATGTAACTAGGCAGAAATTAAGTTGTTAGGAAGTAGCTACATTTCTTTTGCTTTAAGTGCCATCTTGCTTATTGCAGATATCTACTGTATTTGTTCTGAGGAACTTGCTTTTTGAGAATATTGCCAGTGAGTTTGATCCTCACTGAGTGCTCACTTCTGTTGGCTACACTAAGCTAAACAAAGCAAATAACTATCAGGGCCTGATTGCCATATTTAACAAGTTACTCTAGTATACTGTTAATCTTTATCCCTTATTTCCTGTTTAAGATTGAGTTTCCGGTTCCTTCTAAAGTATTTTCATTCTCTCACTCCCAGTAGCCTCTTGCGTTTTAGTGGCATTATCACCTTTCTTGGGGTGAGATGATTAAAAAATTCTATTATAGTATACTTGATCCTTATGAATTCCAAACAATGTTTTGCTTTATTGATACCTTTTTGTTTATTCTAAAAAATCTGATCCTAACTTTTCTGTCAAGCAATATTTTGAATATTATGTGTTTAACAAATAGAAATACTTTTATTTCTTATTTCTTTCTATGAAAGTGCATTTTCTATGAGAATGTTTCATAAATGACAAAAACTTTCATTAAGATTTTGAATTTTAAGAAATTGGAAAGATAATTTTTGTATCTATTAAAACTAAAGCCCGATTGTCTGGTTAACTTACCTCCCTTACTTTGCATGTATCTCACTCAAATGTATTTTTGAATGAACTGCTAACAGCAGCATGTTTTATCTACTCTCCTTTCTTCTGGAAAAGAATTCATTCTCAAAACAATTATTTATAAAAATAAAAAAAATGGCTTGTTGTTGATCAATTTGGGTTTGTTTTAATTCCTCCAGGTTTTTCTTTGTGTATTAAAGTTTAAGCTATAAATGTTTTGCCATATGAACAAGGTTATCATTTTTCGCATGACTCTTTACAGAACTTGATTTCTGAGGTGATTTTAATGGGTTTAATCTGTATACGGATCCAATTAAACTTTCCTTTTGTTTATATTTTTTATTGAATAAAATTTAATAAATTTTTGATGACAAACTTGGACCTTTGTGCCCCCTCCCCCCAAAAAATGGTGACAAAGGGATGGTTTCTATTGAGACTATTATTTTATTTTAAAAAGTGATGTAATAAAACCTAAACTTATGAAAGTGAATTTATATATTTTTTCTTGAGAATTTACCACAGAAATATTAAACATTATTTATTAAATTGTTTATTTACAAGGATAATTTTATATTTACAACATTCTAAAAACTAATACAATTAAAACTAATGCAATGCAATATTTATCATTCACCAATTTATTACAATTCTAATCATTGCTTTTTAAAAGAATAAATATTGCTGAGGAGTGAAGGTAGTTAAAATAATAATGGTGTCAAGGGAAAAACTGTCCTTTTTGACACCCTTTTTTGTGGATACAAAGGTTGAAGTTTGCCTTCTTGATTTTAAATTTATAAATAAGACTTGCCTTCACTGTTAAGCCATTTATCTCAATCTTCAAAATCCTATTTATTTGCAAAAATTACAAATATCAAAAGTTTGACTTTTCCTTGTGTGTGTGTTTTCCTTTGTTAATTTCTGGGTAAACTTTTGGATAAACTTGAACAGGTTTTCAGACTAATTCCAATAAATTGTAAGGATTTTCTTCTACACATATGAGATATTAGTGTTTACATCTTTGAATGAATGATACCATCTTATATTTTAATAAAAACAAAGCTAAAGCTATTACAGGTTTTTGAAATGCATGTAAAATGCAGATATATTTATATATTTTTAAAAATTTTATTCAGGCGTGTAGGTAGTTAGGAAATTTTCAGACAGTGTTTTATTAGAGACAGTGTTTATTCTTTTGTGTTTTTGTTGAAGGAATGTTCATTTCCTACCTTTCCCCTCACATATTTTTGGGCGGGGAAGGAGAATTAGTGGATATTAAAATTATTGCCTTAAACAGTTGACTGTTATTTGCAGGTGATTTTTAGATATGAATGCAGTTGTATCTATAAGGTTCTTATTACCTACTTAAATACTTTCTTAGGTGTATAAAATTTTACAGTGGCTAATGAAACAATATCAAAGTAAGAAAAAAGGAAATTGAAGAAAAGATTATAAGGAATCATAAGCAGCAAATCAGGAAAAAAGGAGAAAAAAAAAATCCCAAAAATAAAACTGAGCTGTTTTTGTTCCATGTTCTTCAGATCTTGATTGAAGAAATAAAACATGGGCACACTGAAAAAAAATGAAAAAAATTCTTAAGGATGATAGAATATGCATATAGCAATAATCACAAGCAAATCACATTAAGACCTAAAAGCCACTCCATTTTTAGAGAGAAGGCTGTCAAGATTTAATATATATGATCTCTAAAACTTTGAAATGAAAGTCTGAATGCAACCAACTTACAAATGAAAACATAGCCTCATAATCAGGCATATCATACTAATAATTATTAGATACTCTGTAAATCTCAGACTCAGATGTATTCATTCAAATATACAAATTTTGAAATTGTCCCTGCTGAATATAAGCTGCTACATGATTTATTCTCTTTTCCAACTACTAAATGGTTTTGCCTATATAATCAGCATCACACTGATGTTTAAAATTATAACTAACATAACAAGCAGGCCATCTTTATGGATTGACTTCAACATGTCAGCAAAGACAGATAGATTAGCATCCAAATGATAATAAGAGCAGCTTTTTCTTTTTTCAATTTGCTGTTTACGGTAATTATAATCTTTTCCCCTAATCTTTGATAAAATATGTCTGTTCTTAAAAACCATATTTAATTGTATCCAGTACTGTTCTCATTACTTCAAAATGGCCACCATTGTTGGTTATTACGTAGTTATTTTAGTTTATTTGTGTCTTTTAAAAATTTTTTAAACCTCTTTCTGATGAGGGAATTTGAATTTCATTAAAAACCTAACAAGGAAAGATTTTTTCTTTGTATACATTTTCTTATTTCTTTTGAGTTGTGAATTCTAATTTTTCTAATGCTGATATCAGCAGTTCACTTTGTAAATATCAGCTTGAATGAAACCTCAGAATTCTGTATTTTTACTTCTAGTCTTATTTTATTTTAAATTTTTTATACAGTCATTTGAATCATTAAATTACATTTTCACAATACTTTGGAACAAATTTATTTGCCAAAGAAGAAAAGGCATACATGAGAGAATCAAACTAGATCCATTATATATATATATATATATATATATATATATATATATATATATACACACACACACACACACTTTAACATTTGTTTTGTAGATTCACGTGTTCGAATAAATGGTCCTGTTTTTGTTTTTGTTTTTTTACTTTAAAACTGCATAAAATATCTGCTGCTACTTAATAAAGCAATTGTATCTTCTAGCAGGCTTCAAGCCTGCCAGATTCCACAATTACTTTATTAAGACTCTCAAATGCACAAGTTGGTAGACACAATTTACATTTGCATGTGTATCCACTAAATATAAAGTTCAAAGTATTAAGACATAATGTCAGTTTGGAATTAAAATCTTAATCCCTTAAGCTGTAATAAATTCAAGATTTGTAGGTACTTCAGTAAACTTTTTTTTTTCATTCTGCAAAATCATATTTGGTAGTGTCAAGCTTTGGGGATATGTTTTTAAAAATCACTAACAAAATTTCCTAAATTATGTGTATGGTGCTATCTTTTCAGATGAAACTTTTTTTCTCAAACCACATGGTTAGCTTGGCAGACATATTTTTAGTCTATAACTTAGCTAATGATCCATTTTGCATTTATCATTGTTTTTAAATCAAATTAGATGAAGCATGTCTTATACTGCATGCAGCTTAGACCCATTTTATGGTTGATTTGTTTTTTCTACTGCAAACAATTTAGTGCTTGGATAATTTGAAAACACCTTTTCAAGACAAATGCCACATTTTTAGGATTTGAGAGAAGGTTGTTGGAATCCAAAGATGTTCTATAAAATACATAAATTTTCAGTTTTAAAGTAATAATTTTTATAATTTGTCACAGCCAATGTCCAGGTTATATCAATGTCAATGAAAGCCTTCTTAGGGGAACGTGGGGATAACTAAACATTCTGATGTTAGCAGTATTTTCTTTTAATCCTAAATCTTGCAAATATCTTCTCCATTTCTGGCATGAGGTGTTGACAATTAGGCTTTTCAAGATGACCATACAGTCTGCCATTTCTGTTCTTTAATTTTAAAGCTTTTTTTTTTTTTCTCTCAGTAATCTTTAAAAACTTACTTTTGTCAAAAATTTCAATTCTTTGTCTTTATTTTAACCAATTTTTTTGTCCTTATTTTAATCGATTACTCTGAGAAATGAAATTAGTTTGTTCTATTTTCATCGTTGCTGATAAAAGGGCACGCTATGCAAGAAAGGTAATTCAAGTTACTTGATTCTCTCCCTTACATTCCGGTTTGTTACGGTCGAAAATTTCTTCAGAGCATAAGTGGATTGGTTTAAAAAATTGTTTGTTCAGTTATAAACGAATTGAAGAAACTTAACTGTAGCTTCAATAAAATGATTTTTATAGTGTTCATTCTCCATATGATGTTTTTCAGTATTTTCTATTGAAGATAATTTTATTTTAAAGTCGTAATTTCATCTTTTGAAGATTCAAGCATTAGTTGCAAACATTGGTCAGCTCACATAATTCTTTAAATGACACAGTGACTTAAAAAACGCTCAAGTATTTAAAGAGGCAAAGATAAAGTTCATTTAAACAAAGCAAACATTTATTTATTTTATGTCTGTTTTCCTGGGTTTTTTTCAAATTTTTCTTCCATTGATTTTAGGAATATTTTGTTAAGGGAATGAAATTTTTTTTGACTTATTTTTTTGTCACTAAAAATATATTTACTAATCATAAATTGTAAAGTTTATTACAATTAAGGACCCCTAGTATTTTGAAAAGAATTTTGAAGTTTTTTTTGTTTTGTATTTCTGCAATATTTTAAAATTAAAATATGTAATTTGTTTCAGATCAGATTAATTAAACTTTAAATCAGCTAATATTCCTTAAATAAAGTGTCACAAACACATATTTTATTTTTGAAATATTTTTTTAATAAAGAGAATTACATTCTGGTGAATGGTAGCTAATGGTGCTGAAGTGAATTTTTTTTTTTCTAACTAAAAAAAAACAAACTTCTAATCAATTTAAATTAGTTTTGAAATAGAGCAAAGTATTTTCCTTATTGGAAATATTAAATTTAATCTATTAGTTTGAAATTAAAATAAATAAAAGCTTCAAGAAAGAATTTTTATTTAAAAAAAAAAAAAACATTTTAAACCTTAGGTATTGCTTTCTTTGGGAGGTCCCTAATTAAAACTGAATTATTAATATTTGATAATGTTCTTAGTGATTTTTCTGTATGTTGGTGAGTATTAAATTCATGGCTAAAAGCTAACTTATTATGTTTTTGTTTCCTGTTACTTCTTTTTTTTATATCAAATGATTTAGTATAGATTTCTCTTTCAAGTCTTTTTTGCTGTCTCTTAACCTTTTCTTTATCTCTGGAAAACTGATTTCCTTTCTTTCACATTTTTTAAAGCTTCATTCTGATTTAAAAGATAACGCCTTTTTTTTTTGAAAAATGTTTTTTTGTATAGCTTTTTGTAAGGACATTTTTTTTTTTCATTTATTAAATAGGCATTATATTTTTAAAATGCTTGCACCAATTCTAGGTAAATCTTTTAAACTATATATGCATTGCCATAAATATTTACATTAACTAGTTCCTGTCAAGATTGACAATGGGGGTTCGTGTAAGGTCATTATGGGAGAGTGCTTATGTGATGACTGTTTTTACTCAATTATAAAGGCATCCAAATGATGAGACATGGTGACAAAATATCTGACAATAGTACAATTTAGGGAGAAACAGATTTATGCCTTTTCCCGCAGGTAGTAGTATGAAGTGAACATACCCTTTGCTTGAATTTGAAATTTGTTCACTGATTCTGTTTTTCTTACTGATAACCATTATAACATTCTACAAATGATCACTGTAAAGAATGTAGACATTAAATAAGTTTGTTTGTTGTGTTTTGTTTTTTAATCGTCTACCCCCGCCTCCAAGCAAGGCAATAAAGCCACAAGGGTTACTGGGTGTTAGAAAATGAGAAAAATATACTATTAAGGATAGAAGACAAAAAAGAGCAAGAAAACAGAAGATAATGATTGACATTGCATTTAAAATTAAATAAGTAATCTTAATAGAATCTTAATAGTTAATCTTAATAGAATTCATTAAAATACAAAATAAGCTATTTGTATTCGGTTGTTAGATTTTCTAGATATTTGTTAGGATTTGCTAGATATTTTCCAAAATTTATAATTTAGAGTTGCTCTAAAACAATTGATGCTTTAGCTATTTTTTATGGATTATACATGCTTACAATATCTTTTAAAAGTTTACATTAATTAGGTCAATTTTTATAAAGTGTTAATTGCTTAGTGTCTTGAATGCAAGATATACAGTTTATTTTTCAAATTATATTTTATTATGCATGTATAGTTTCTCAATTGCATGTACATCACATTATATATATATATATATATATAAAAACTCCAACTCATCTTTTGGTATCTTTTCATGCGTGAATGTCTAATGATAAAAAAGTAAGAGGAGGGGTGATGAGCTGTTTTTAATATGTAATGCCAAATTACATCTTTTCAAAAAAAAGTTTGTGATACTTAAAAAAAAAAATAACAAACTTTTTATCACTTTCTGTGCATTTCTTTTTTAAAGTCTTTGTCACTTAATATTTTCTGCTAATGACAATAGAACCATAACCTGGCATAAGAGTATCAATAATCCTTTCACACAGAAAATGATACCTAAAAAGAAGAAATTGGGTGTGTCTGTGTTAGGGTTGAGATTATATGCATATATCTGGTTGTTTCTTCTTGGATTACTTCTGTCAAAGAAAATATTTGCACTTTTCTCTACAGTTTTGTCCATTGCTTTTTTTTTTTTTCTTTTTTTTTCTTTTTTTTTTTTTTTGAGAAAAACCCGCTTTGAAAATTTGTTTCAAAATTGTATTTTTGTTTTAAATTAATGGAAAAGAAAAGGATCTTTGTGCTAATTAATGGGACGATAAACATATAAACAAAGACTTTGCTTTATAGAGTATTTTTTAATTAATGTTTTTTTCTTATAAATTCAAAGAAACAAATTTTGTTTCTTCAGTGTAGGTGGGTGGATTTTTTTTTCTTTTTTAAATTCAGTCAAAAATTGATTCTAACATAATTCACATTCCTGTAAATTAACTTTTTGTTGAACATTTCAGTAACACCAGATATATCAGTAAAGCTTTGAGTATCATCATTATTACATTTTTTTATTTTATTTACAGAACCTCTCTCCTTCTCCCTTCCTCTCTTTTACAAAGAATGAGGGACTAACTGTTTTTTTTTTAAATTTTCCTTATCATTGATGAAGGTGGACTCCCCTGCCCCCAGGAACTTTGCACCTCTTATTCTGAATGTTTCTCAAAATATCATTTTACAAAAAAAAGAAAAAACAAAAGGTACTAATTATACCCTAATGATACTCCATAATTAAAATATACAAAAGAAAATTGTACCAATCCGACCAGATTGCAAGATGTATAACATTACTACTTCGTTGTCAGTTTGATTTTATTACTGAAACAAAAAAAAAAAGGCTGTTTTATTTGTTGCTGTTGTTATTTGCCCTGGGATTTCATTTCTATTCTTTCTTCCCAGCAACAAATTCTCCTGCCCTGACATATTTGTTTTGTTTTTTTTAATTTTTTTTCAATCATTTTCTCCCCACATTAAAAACAGATAAAATATTTCAAATAAAGTTCTTATTAAATTTAATATTGTTTTATTTTTTATTATCCCTCTGTGTTTTATTGCTTGAACTTCAACTTAAAAAAATATTTCAAATAAAAGAAACAATAACCAATTGAGCAATTAATGTTACAAATTAAAACTTGGAGATTATTTTAACAGTATTGACTGCTGTAGTGAATGTACAATGAACTTGATTCTCACTTGATTTGAGATTATATTTAAAAATGATTCCTTAATGGGTTGGATAACTTCAAGTTATAAATCCTTTTTTCACTTTAATGAGGATAATTCACGAAATGGCAATCTAGATTAATTCATAACAAGAGTTTTTAAAATAAAATAACTTTTGCTTTTATACATACATATACTTTGTGTTCATGCAAAAATGAAATCTAATTTCCTTTTTGTGTACTACTTGACAGGTCCACTCATAAAAAAAAAAAAAAAAAAAAAAGGGAAAATTTTTTGGGAAGTAATTTTGGACCTTCCTTGGACAGTGACACTTGTCAGAATTGATAAATATTGATTTTTTTTTTTTTTTTATTTTTTTTAATTTTATTTAGAAGGGATGGTCCTTGTTTATTAATACAATGTCAAATTGATCCCTGACTTTCACAAAATTATTGGTCTTAGGCTAGGGTCACTTGGCTGTTATTTACAAATATCATCTGCATATTTCTTTCATTTTCTTAACCTTTTAACTTTTGTAAAAAAAAAAAAATTTATCCAATTTTACAGACATTTGTTGGCTCCCAATTATCTTAAATGAAGAATAAATGAATACATATTTTTTATTAATTAATGTAAATTTTTGTTCTTTTAATTAAAAATGTATATATATATACATTTGTTTATTTAAAAAATCTTTTTGTAACCTCCCCCACGCAAAAAAAAAAATTCCCTATTTATTTTCTTATGTATTTTCTTATGTATTTTTTATGAGTGGACCAGTATATTCATGTAGTGTCACTTTTTATAAAAATCCAAATATTTGAAACAAAATTTACAAATGTTCTGGAATTTGTTCGTCTTAAAATGATCATTGTCATTTGCTCTTTGCCACCTTTCTGCTTAACTTTCAAATATTCACTTGAAGATGTTTGGGAAATTGATTGGCAGATATTAATGTGGAGGAAAAGCAATAAAGTTTCAAAATATTTTTCATATAATGTCAAAAGAGCCCAAATGTTTGAAATTATTTTCAATCATGCATACATTTTTTTGACGAGTATCTTTATTTACATTATTTGGACTATTGTCCTCATCTTTGTTGCCATATTTATTACAACGTTTCGGCCGTTGTACGCTTCAGCCTTCTTCAGGTGGTTGGAATGTCGACATGAACCCTTTATTTTGCTCACTGTTCTAGTTCCACGTGCCATGTTTAATGGATATCAATTATCTCCTGTTAATTCCCCTCTGAAAGTTCTTCACTGCCTTAACTGGGTATTGAACTCACACTTTTGGGTCCTGTCACTGGATCTAACTAACACTTTTATCCACTGTGCCATGTGTACTTGAGGGAATATAGACAGATCTTTATCTTTGTTGTTTTTGTTTGTTTAGTGTTTCAGCTAATGTTCTTAGGTTTTCTTCCTCATTTATGGTACATCCAGTGGTCTTTGTACATTTTGTTAATTGGATAAAAGTGTAATCTTCTTGTTTAAGTACAATGCATCTCCTAATTAAATTTACTTGGGGGTGCAGAGGAGGCTGAAGCACAGATGAATTTGAACATTGATTCAAAACCAAAAAGATAGGTAAACATGTTCTAAATAGCGTATGCAATAACACTGGCAGACTATTTCCAGCTATTCCTGTTGTGTTGTGAATCACAAAAAGACTTGCTGCTTTTGTGTTTTAAAGTTACAACAAAAGAAAGTCTTGGAATGTTTCTTATAATTGTGGTTAATTGATAGTTTTTAGAAAAAAGTTTTGTCTATGAAACTAACAATTTTTTTAAAGTTTTTATTTTAAGTTTTTCTTAAATGTTTCTTCACTGTAAAGTTTCTTTTCTTTTAATATCTCTGTGTCACAATAACTGCTCTTGGGAAAGATAGAGGGGTGTTTCCTGTTGCTTTTGTCACTTTGAATTTACAGTTCTTGTCCTCTTCGACTGGTTGCTACTATAAATGAAAAAGAGCCCTATCTACCCTGTTATTTTAGTCCGGGAGCAGAGTTATATGTATTCCTTTCCCAGAGGTATTAGTGCAAAGCGAGTACAAATAACCTAGGCTGGAATTTGAACTTTTCTTGCTGAATTAATTCTCTATGTTGCTGAATATTACGCCACATGCATCTAGATCAAAAGAACAAGCATTTTTAATTTTTCTTTGCACAAAATTGAAATATTTGCTTTTGTGAAAAATATTTATTTCTTTTGATACTGAATGAAATTTATTCTTCAAATGAATGACCTTTTTGTTTTTTATTTATTGCAACCTTAGCCACCATGATGATGGAGGTAAGTATATATTAAATTTTATCCAAAGGAGGGAAGTCAATAAAAAAAAAAAAACTCTTTTGTTTTGGTGGTCGTTCTTTTTTGTTTTGTTTCATTTTTTCCCCCTTTTATTTAAGGTCCAGGAATTTTCTTTTAATATTTTAAGATAGCAAACTTTAAATATGGATATCTCTAATCTTCCTCAAGTGAAAATAGTTGTTCTTGTCTGAATAGTTAGATGTGTTTATATCAGGTTGGGCAAAGTTTCATATATTTTCTACTTGAGGAAGAATGAGAACTTCATTGGAATTTCATCATCACTGCCGATAAGAAAGGTGGGTGAATCGGCCTGAAGAAACTTCCTGGATCTTACTGACTTTCCTTCCCAGAAACACTTCACTTTTAGTTAATCTTCAGCCTGTTTCTTTGGATTTATACCTTTTTTTTATTACCATGCCTCATATTTAAACTATCTCTTCACTTTTATATGAAACCTTATTAGCAAATAATTTAAAAGGTTAACTGTAACTCTGAAAAAAAAACATACTTCTAAAAGGGAGATAACTTTCCCTCTAAAATTTCAAATTTTATTTTTACATTGCCTTTTAATTATTTTTATATAAAAAAAAAAAATCATAATTAGGCAAGGTAAAAATTATTTTTTTTATTTTTTATTTTTTTTGCATGTCAGTTCTGTATTTTTTTCTGTTATTCCCACACCAGAAACACATTTTGCAAAGAAACTGTAGCTAAACTCACAAGTGCACATATATTCACTTTAATAAATAAATCTGTTCTGTTTTTTTCCTCTTTCAAAATATGAAACAATTTCTGTTTAATATAATTACAATAATTTTTCTGCCAGAAATACCATATCTACCCACCTTCCTATGTCAGACTTTAAAAGAAAAAAATATTAAAGTTTCACCCACATTAAGAGTTCAAAGTGACAAAGGAGTAATAATGAAAAGACTGTATATCTGTTTGTCTTTCATCTACATCTTTTTCATCTATTTTTCATTTTTCTCTTATTTATCCTCTACCTCTCTGTCATGACATATTCCTTCTCTCTTCCTTCACTTTTTCTAATTCTGTTAAACTGTGTGCATGTATGTGTAAACATAACACACATATTGATTATGAACAGAAGGACTGGAGAATGGCATTTTAACCCTGTCGAGAATATGCAAATACTCTCTTTAGTAGAAGTATTGATCATTTTTGACAGGTATTGTGAATTAACAATACTTCAGGGTTCCTAGGAAAGAATAAAATAATCAGACGTTTTGAAAGAAATAAAATTGACCATAATTCTATAAAATCTTGCTTTTGAAAAACTTTTAGTTGCCAATTTAAAAAAGAAGGAATCACTAGGATGCCTTATATAGAAAAGAATGGGTAACATTCAGCAATGTGGCTTGGAAAAGATTTGTACCTTACATTTTTAAGACATCTGTTACACGTGGCCAACTGAAGGCAAAGCACAATTTTGTCATGCAGTTAAAGTACATCACATGATTACAGGGCTTGCAAGATCTTCATTACTACTGTTTTTTTTTTCTTAACACCTTCCCTTATCTGCAGTTGAAAGTGGTCAAGCACAATGGGTTCACAAGTGGAAATTTGTTATTTTTGGAACCTTAGTGATATGTGTTATATCTAGTTTGAAAGTAGACAGTCTGTGATTTCAGAACTGGCTTAGCATTGTACTAACTCCAAGTATTTATCAAATTATGATTGTTTGAATTAATCAAAACTTTCACAGGTTTAATCATTTGTTTATAGATTATCAGTTCCAGATAAATAGTTGGTTTTTCTGCTTCTTTTTGCTGTGAAAGTTATTGGAATCTTGTTGAGATGAATGTTATTATGAGTGACAGGTTTAACTTGACACTCTTTTTAAAGAATGACATATGTGGATTTCAGTCAAATTATCACAATTTTTTTTTTGTCTCTACCTCCTCCTCAACACTAAAAATGTCTGAGGAAATTTTTTTCCTTTTTAGTATAACTTCCGAAGTATCAAAACAATTTAAATCTGCAAAATGTAAGAAAATTGTTCTTCGGAAGATATTTAAAATGTACTCAGTTCTTTTTATCTGTTAAATTGATTATCATTCACTTTTGGCACCAAATATCAGTTTTTACCAGAACTTGTATTTATCAGAAAATCATGATCTAGACCTATGTTTTTGGGTGCTGAATTCATTTTTGCCCTTTACTGCAGACCAGAGTTTTAAACTTAAACCCCTATTTTTTTTTTAATTAGAAATGTGAAAGTTTTGTTTTAATCTTCCTCTTAAGTATAAATAGCAAAAATACAGTTTTGTAATTGAGATGAAAATCATTCAGAAAGGTCAAAAGTCACAAATATCAACTTGGTGCCATTGTGTGTGCCCACTGTGTAGTAAGGAAAGTTTCTGTCATTCAACCCAAAAGACTGGAAATAAAATTTAAAAAAAACTTGTTCATTGTTAAATCTTTTTCTCCAGCCTCCTTCAAATAAAGTAAGAGATTTAAATCACAATTACAGAAATATGCATAGTCATAATTTCTGACACTATCACTATAATGATCACAGTATGAAGTCTTTGAATGGATTATCACCAAAAAAAAGCTTGGCTAGAATTTGTTGGATTCACATATAGGCCAAAATAACAATTAGGCTTGGTGTAGCAGTTATGAATTATTAACAAAACCCAGAACAAAAGAATTGAAGTAGATGATTATTTTTAATTCTTTAAGACAAAGAATCCATATAATTCTTATCATCTATTCTTATTTGTGCCCTTGGTGGTTATAATTGTAATACCCGTGGCCTTCATCAGCTGCGTATTTGGTAAACCTTTTGAAACTTAAAATTGGTCATTCCCATTCTCCTGTCCATGCTAAGATAAATAATTGGTGATAACGTTCAAGAAGAAAACGTGAGTCAAATAGATTAATGTATGATGTAACAGCTTTTTTAGGGTGTATAGAAACTTGGTGGGGGTCACCTTCTGGATTTTGAAGAATTGCCTAAAAATTGAAGATTACATGCTTTTTTTCAAAACGAATTTACTAGCTTCAGTTCAGGGGGACTTAGTCTTCCTGAATGATTTTATTATATATTCAATAATAAATTACCTCATTACTGCATAAAGATCCCTTAAAATTTTATCTCTTTTTACTTAATCTACCTTGCTGGTTAATAGTAATCTTAGGGCTGGTAGATTTTAAATTTTAAGTAAAACTCTCTCTAAAAAAGTGGATGGCATGCATTAATGATTTAAATAGATTCATATATATATATATATATATATATATATAAGAGAAGAGAGAGACCACAAACGTTTTTGGTTATAATGCGATTTTTTTAAATATATATTATACTTTATTTTCCATATTTTTGATACATGTGTTTCAGGCCTCACCATCTTCATCAGGCAAAGAGTGGTTATTTCCACATATTATTAAAAGGAATTAATTTTCCTTATCTTTTCTGATGTTTAACCATTGTCTTTTGTGTGTAGTAGTAATTCAAATTTTTCTTGGACTTGGGCCAAAAATATTCTTTTTCTTAATGGGTAATAAATCAATTAGGATTGGTCAGAGAAAGGGCAAAAGGAGTCAGTCTTTGCTCTTATCTTTTTATAATGAATTGCCATTCTTAGATATACTCACTAGAAACAGAAACAACCACACAATTACAGATATCCACCACAAACCTACAGACACCCAACAATATCTTCATTTCAAAATTTGGATTACTACGACACACAAAAGACAATGGTTGAACATAAGGAAATTTAATTCCTTTTAATAATATGTGGAAATAACCACTCTTTGCCTGATGAAGGTCATGAGACTGGAAACGCATGTAGCAAAAATATGCAAAATAAAGTATAACATATATTCAAAAAGTCCACTCTATAACCAAAAACGTTTATGGCTTCTCTCTTTTTAAAATATACACTTTTCTCTCGTTGGAACAACTATAACCCCTCCCTTACACACACACACACACACACACATATAATTAAAAGTGTTTTTTTTTTTGTTTTTTTTTTTTGTATGTTATTTTGTTATATTGGTCATAACTTCTGTTATCCTGAAGCAAAAAAAAAAAATAAAAAAAATGAAAGTATAAAAGTTGAATCATAGTCTGATTCAAGCCTCAAACCTGAAGGTAAGCAGACAAGTGTCATATCCACCAGGCCACCATTATGCTGCTTGAACATCAAAGTAAACTTAAGTATGTTAGAGTGCACACAGTTACTAGACTGATCCTGAGCAGTGTGAATCCATACATAAATAATACCATAATTTGTGTATCTGTTGCTTGCTAAATATTAAGAATTTGAGTTAATGACCTTTGTTTTGTACTGCACTTACCACTCTTTTCTTTTACTATTTTTTTCTTTTTCTTTTTTTTTTTTTGATTCTGTTCTCAAACAATTTTTTGGTTGATTTGTACATGCCTAGTTTTTGATGTTACCACAACTAATGAAATGATTTTCACTTTGCATGTTAAACAAAGAGAAAAAATAAAACGGCCCAAAGAATTTTCGTTTTTGATTCCTCTTTACTTTCACTTAAATTTTGTTACTTTTTCTTGCTGCTCTTAAATTGCTTTTTGGTAACCGTTAAATGATCTGATAGTTGTGATAAAATGCAACAGAAATAAAATAGAATTGGCAGATTATCCAAAAATGAATAATAATTGACTGACAATGCTTCATTTAAGAGATGTATAGGCTTATAAATATAGTGGGGAATTGAATGGCAAAGAAAAAATGTTAGATTTAATCTTCTTAATGGAGATTAAAAGTCCTGTAAGTTTTCATGCTTTTCCAGGATTATTAGTGTAACATAAAAGCATAGTTTGGATAATGTTCAATGGTTTTCCTATTTTTTGCATGAATATTAGATTAGTCCTTTTTTTTTGTTGTTGTTGTTGTTTTTCCTGCTTTTTATTTCAACTTCCAGTGTCATGTGTTCAAGGGAGATAACTGCTGCAATACTAGTCTAATTTGCATGTTTCTTCTTTTGCATGTCTGTTACATCCTGCCATTACCTCAGATAAATATTGGATCATTCCATTTTTCATTGAACTCAAAAAGGAAGAAAAGCTATAAATCAGAGTTACTAGATATTTGGCTTTAGTGAGCAAAAGGAAGCATACAGGATAATATATAAATTAGTATATATTTTGTTTTACTTTGTAACTTGGTGTTTAAGAAAAAATACTTTCTTCTCCTGATGACAGTATTTCAGAATTTGTGTGTGTGTGTATATATATATATATATATATATATATATGTGTGTGTGTGTGTGTGTATTTGATGTTTTTATTGTGAATATCAGAATTTTGGAATAGTGTTATAAATATATGTAAATATAGAGTAAAAGCTTGTTAGTTTCAAATATTTTCATTTGTACCCTCTTACTTCTTTAAATAACTTTGAGTGTACAGAGAATTGGTGAGATCATTCACCATCATCAGTACCTGAGAATGAGCAAGTGACTCTCATGTGATATACGGCGATCTTGTCTGACAAGCACTTGGAGAGCAATCACCCTGATATCTTGACAATTTCAAATCTTTTCATTTGTACCCTCTTACTTCTTTAAATAATGACCCGTATTTATATTTCTGATAGTTATTGCAATGCTTTAGTAAAGTTGTTAAATATTTAATGATTCAATAGGAGAATTTTTATGGGTATTTTATAGTGAGGTTAATTGCAAGGAGTTTATTTAAACATTAAAGTAAGAATTATGACTCATCAGAATATTGAAAACTGAAATTTTCACCGGTATTGCTAGTTATTAATTATTACTTTGACATCTCTTTCATCTTTCTCCTGCTTTTTATTATAAACCTGGTTATTATTTTCTGACTGTTAAATCAGCCTGAAACAGCAGGGATCCATCTTTATTTCATATTCACACTGCTCAACAATCAAATGAAAAGAATTTAAGCATTGCGATTAAAAGTAACAGGAATGAGATGAAAGAAAAAAATAGTCGATAGTGAATGAGAGAATCTTGTTTCATTTAAGACATTCAAATCTTTCTTCACATTTTTCTGTACTTGTTTGCAATTAACAAATCTGCTCCTCTGATTAAATAGGACAGAATATCTGCTGATATAAAATTGTTAATAGATGAATAAATGTTCAAAAGACTTATCTTCTGACTTCAAGTTTCACAGATACACTGCTTGTCAGGGGAAGATGAATCTATTCTATAAATAAATTTATAGATTTATCTTCCCCTGACAAGCAGTGTATCTCTGAAATTTAGTCAGAAGATAAGTCTTTTGAACTTTTACCCATCTAATAACAATTGTGGCTCTATTTTTTTAATATTGTATAATAATCTACTCATATTTAAATCCATTAAACTCCATTAATTTATTGGCCGACATGTTTTTTGAGCATTAACGTTTTTTTATTTCTGTATTTTTTATGTAACTAGCAGGCTTCACTAAGTCAGATATATTGACTACTTGAAATCTTTGGAACAGATATTTTAAATGCCAATTTCATTCATAAATTGGCTTGTTATAGGTAAGGAAAGTTTTACCCATAGATGCAAACTTGTTGAAGGCCAAGTAAAATGCAAATTTCAAACACTTTTCTGCACTATATAAGACAATATTCTAAACAGAACTATTTTTGATAAGAATATCAAAACAATCATCGAATAAAAGAATAGTGATGAAAGACAGTTAATTTATGAAATACATTTTTCTTAAAACCAATATGCTAATTAGTTAAACCTGATGAGTGATATTGCCTAGTAGATAATATATAACACAGATGTTGAGCTTCTGTTAAAGGACAGAATCACAACTGAGAAAAAGTATACTGAGAGGTGCCCAGCCCTGGGGAGCAGCTACCCGAGGCCATGCCCTTTCATTGCACCAGAGAGAGGGATCAGTGCTCTCACCGAAGCCAGCACAACTGACAGTTGCGGGGACTGCGGGCAATTTTTGTTACTTTCCCGGGTGCACGTGCTCAGTTCCACACCTTAAAAAAGACCTTGTGTCACAACTTGTGTTAGTGGGGATACAGAGAAAATACCTAGTGTGTAAATTACTATAAAGTAGTTTGTAACATGTTTATTTATCATCTCTCAGTTGCATCTCTGCAGAGTGCGCTCAGGGACACTGAGGCCAGCACAAATGACAGTTGTGGGAGCTGCGGGCAATTTCTGTTCCTATCCCGGGTGTATGCACTCGGGCTTCCCGCATGATACTGACTTTGTGCCACAATGTGTGACTTCATTTAGAGCTTCAATTTCACATTCATTCTTTTTTATGACGTAAGTGTTTTTATTACTCATTTTTGACTCCTCTTTCATTAATATGGCATTGATTTTTTTTTTTTGTTGTTGTTTCTTGTGACTTTCAGGTTTTGTTTTTTTTTCAATCAAGTTCCCCCCATGCAAGGCATTAAATCCACTGAGGCACAAGGAGTTACTGGGTGTGGAAGAATAAAAAACAGAAACACCACTAAGGAACGATTACAGAAAGAGTAATCAAGAGGACATTAGATAACGATTGACATTGCATTTAAACTTTTGCAGATTATTTTTGGCTGAAAAACATGGGGCCAGAAGGGAGTTCCACAAGTGAGAAGTGTGAGAAGTTAGCATAGAACTTATGGTTACATCTAACCAACTTCATATTGATGAGACCTTGTTTGCCAGTCTCGTACCATGCTTAAATTCATAAAGTCTAGGTACCATCGTGAAGAGTACATCTGAACAATTATCATGAAAGTATTTATAGAGAAGTACAATGATTGGAAAGTGACTAAAGCAGAGATGCTAGATCAGGACTAATGATATTGCTGATTCTTCTTTGGATTTTATCAAGGATCTTTAGATATATAGCAGGGGTACTGGGCCATAAGTAGAAGCAATATTCTAAGCATAGAAGAATGGTAGACTTATAGATGTGTAAGATAGATTCTGGAGAGAAAAATGTCTGACACAACATGGTGAACTAACTTTCTTACTAGCTGACCCAGCAGTGGATTTAATATAGTCTTTCTGCTTCATGTCAGCTGAGAACTTTAGCTTGAGAAGGCTCAACAAGTCACTTTCCTGGAAGTTAGCATGAGCCATGACAATTTTATTTGTTATTTCTAGTTTGTACAGTTTAATTTGTTATTGATTGACTATTTGGAAGTTGTTACAAAAAGCTACTGAAATTAAGATGGAAGAAATCATCTTTTATATGCTATGTCCCTTCAATACGTGGACAATCTCCAGAACTTGTTATCCTTCGTATCTCTAAATGATGTTTGTCTCCTTACCATTCCTCTCATTTCTTATTCTGCCGTGCCTTTACACAAGCTAGTGAGGCTGGGTTACTCATTGGTTTCTTATTGCCCCTTCTTGCTTTCGGTATGTCTTGTAAAGGTCAAATGTCAAAAGTTTCAACTATTTCTAACTACAAAAGCCTATTTTTTCTTCAAATTTTTCTTAAAACTTCCTCATTGTTCACATGCTCTGTTCAAGGAATTCTCAGCATGCTTCTATAAAGGCACTTTTCTGTTGCCTCAGTTCTTTTTATCTGCAAGCAAATTATCCAAAAATTAATAATTGGCAACATTTCATTTAAGAATTAATATTACTACTAATTCTACTTGTGTATGTAAACGAAGGATGGCAGTGTATTTGCTGTTCACAAAATATTAATAACAGCTTGGTGATTAGATTTGAATGAATCTAGAAATGACAGGCCTTCCAGAAGAAAGGAATTGCCTATGGTTTATTCTTTTGTAGTATTTGATTCACTCTAGGAAATACCCGATGGTTTGAACTGAGTTTAATGTCAATAAGAAACTTTTGTTTTGATAGATTAACTTCTATCTAAAACAAAATGTTACAATCTAAAAACAAATTCTAGCTTTAAATAACTTGCAAAGGCTGATTAGTCATAAAAAACCCAATCAATCCTATTCTGCTAAATAGAGCTGACCATGAGAGAAACATTTGAATAATTTTATGCTTATTTTAATAGTAATTATAATAATAATTAATTCATCAGACTTACTATTTTTTTTTCACTTGTCCAAATAACTGGGTCCATTTTAAAAAATCTATATCAAAAGATTATTTTGATTTTGGGAGGCTCAATTTGATTAATTTGTAGTTAAGTGAAATAGCAGATGACAACACTGCTTATTATGAACACCTTTTGTGTTCAAGTCAGCTTTGTGCTGAGTTAGAATGCCCAAATTACTTACTTCATGAGTAGGACCTCAAGGCATGTCCAAACAATGTCATTGGAAAGTAGAAAGAGAAAGATTCTCTCCTTTCCAGAAGAAGGGCCATAAAATCACACAGGGGACCAAAAACCTTTATTATTTGCATCATGGAAAAATGAATTTCTTCTTTTTTTTTTTTCTTTCTTCTTTCTTACTTTATTTATTGGTTTATTTCATTTTTGCCACATAATCATACTTTAACCTTCCAATACAGATACTTTATAAACCAAGTAGACAAATATTTCAAAGTACATTCAGATTGAATTTTTTACATTTCAAATGAATCTATGGCATTTAGTTTATTTACTTTTTACTTTCACTTTTCTTTTTTTCTTTGTTTTTTTTTTTTTTTTTTTTTTACTGTTTCATATGGTAAAATAAAAATTTAAAACAAGATAAAATTTAAATGCATTGTCAGTCATCATCATCATCATCATCTATCTCTTTGAACTCTGTTCTTTTATTGTCCTTTCTTTATTTCACTTTCAGTAAACCTTTGCATTCTAGTGGCTTTATTGCCTTGTATGGGATGAAATTACTAAAAAAAAGATAGGGTAAAAGAATAATCCTACAAAGTTTCAAACAATTTAAGGCATTATTTGGAGATTTATAGTATTTTCAAGTTGTTAGACAAAACAGCCCCGCTACCTACTGAAGTTTACAACTCCAAAATAATGTGCCTGGGACAGGATTAAACATATGTTGATATATTTTTTATTGAGTAATAAGATAACTTGATCAAAACTGCAACTGAAAAAATCTTTTATCATTTTTGTTTTTACTTTTTGTTTCAGTTTTCAGAGTGGCTGCTCCCTTTGTTAGTTTGTGTCATCCTACATTGGTCAGACCTCATCACTACTACTACTACTACTACTACTACCACTACCACCACCACCACCAACAGCAGCAGCAGCAGTGGCTGCAGTTTCAACAACATCAGCATGCCTTCTTCAGTGGGGGTGGTGGCGGTGGCAGCAATGGACAAGCACGTACACAAACATATTGGTACTTACGTGCAATACCTACTGGTCAGATAGCAAAGATCTCTACCTGCAAAAATATCCACCACCATCACTGCCACTGCCTAACCAAACCCTATCCCCTCACCAAACTGCTGCTGGATTGGGAAAAAAAAAATGAATATATATATATATATATATATATATATATATATATATATATGACAAAATGATGTATGTGCATAAATCTCACTCAGTGGAAAATTTAATTTTTTTTTTTATTAGACCTGACTCTTTTTTTTTTTTTTTTTTTTTTTTTTTTTTTTTTTTTTTAAGAAACATTACATTTTTTTAAAATTTAAATTAATATCCAACAGCCATATTTACTTACATATTATATATGTGCGTGTGTGTTTGAGTGTATGACTCTATCATGTATACCACAGGCTGCCTCTCAACAAACGAGAAATTTTTTTTTTTAAAGAAAGAAAAAAATAAGCTAAAAGTTTACATCAACCAATAGAGGAGAAGGAAATATTTTGAGAGTAGATATAGATGTTAAGGAATGAACAACAAGAAAAGAAAAATTAAACTACTTTTTACCCCACCTCCTCCATATCTTGATTCTTGTCATTTTGTCCAATTTTGCTTTGTCCAGTTTCTCCTCCTTTTAACATTAGACTTCTCTTTCTTTTTTTTTTTTTTTTTTTTTTTTAAAGAAAGGCAAAAATATAAAATTGAAAGAAGAATAAGACAGCAACATGATATGGACAGGATGTTATTGGTTTTTTATTATTAT
>OZ038477.1:126981677-126996677 GCA_964036315.1 Acanthosepion esculentum | reverse complement strand
CATTATTTTTGAGCATGATGGTAGGTTGGGAAACCCAGTTGTGTTTTCATATATATATATATATATATATATATATATATAATTTCTTGTGCCAGTCCAGTTTTGAATGTGAGGCTTGTTAGTATAATCCCTCACTGTTCCAAACTCTGCAAGTGATTATTGCTGATGTAGAGTTGCGTCCTCTGAGTTGACTTTTTTTTAAGGTTATCTTCTAACTTATTTCTTCAATTTTATTTAAATGATTGTTTTGTTTCTTTTCTGTGTACAATTGTTTAAAATTTGAAATTTTAACTTCTTATCAGGCATTCCACTTTACTAAATAACTTAAATCAATAAAGTATATTGGTGTGAAAGAGACTGACGAGTGTATTTATGAGAAGGGAACATTCGAGTATGAATGTACTGAAGAGAGGTTTATTTTGGGGATGTCCTTTTTTTTTTCTTCCTTTTTTATTTATTTAACTTTTTTGTGATCTTTGTTGAAGAGTTACTTTTGTCTGTGGAGTTATCTTTCTTGATGTTCACTCCTGTAGGTCAACTTTTGCCTGTTATCCTTTGATTTAGATTTAGCTCATTTTAATGCGCCATGTTTGTTTATTCGGGAGGGTTCAGTTCATTGGTCTTCGAGCCCTTCCTGTTTTGTTTTTTTTTTCTTATTTACTCACACTTATTTCAAAGGTGTTTCTCATTTCACAGAATTTAATGGAAATCTGAAGATTTCAAGTTCATTCCCTGATGCTGCCCACTCTGTCGACTGGTGGCAAGGTTGCAATGTGCAATAAAAAAGAAAAGAAAATCAATCAAACAATAAGTTCTCTTTACAGATTTTTACCAACATGTGTTATTAATAAGCACAGACAATATTAAATCAACAAAAGGCAAAATAGTTATTGACATTGTATTTTGTTAGTTCATTCGTTGATTTAATTCACCAAACAATAAATATCAATTTTTTCTTTTTTTTAATTAAAGGCAGGGTATTAAGATGTATCAAAGGTATTTTCTTTTTCAACAGGCCCTTATTATTTCTAAGTTTACATAATGCCACTACATAGAGTATCCCTTGAGGATTCTATTTCTTAAAGTTTTTGAGTGCCAATGGTTGAGTTCTAATCTATCCTGCATTTGAAAGCGTAATAATCAATAACAGATGGGTATCCCTTACTGGGACTTATTTAAAAAAAGAAGTCATCCTTAAAATGCATAAACCATTTTTGGGCAGGGTTAGATATTGTTTCATTTCTTATCTCTTCCTGCATTTTATGTCACTTTATAACTGATTTGAAAATAATGTCTACAATTGACCAGAATCTAAAACTGAAGGTCTATTTGAATAATATTGATAAAGATAATGATATTGATAGTATAATGCAGTTTTTGGTATATAAAATGCTTTAGAATAAAGGTCTATAAAAGCTGAAAATACTTTTGATACACCTAACATATAATATTAATTATCTCAGTCATAATTTTTAGATGTGTACATGAAATAATAAAGTCTGTATGAAAGGAAAACACTTTTTAGCCATTTGAATATTTAGAATTCTTAGCAGTTATTGCATCAATGCTAAACAATTAGAGCTTTAATTAATGGTAATGTTTGAAAGTCATTAACTTTGAAAAATGATTTAGAAGCATCAGTGTGTAATTAAGATAAGCCAGTGGAGTAACTAAATATTATTATTGTTTTTTAATTTATTCGGACTGTTTATGATATGCTGACTTTCCCAAAATCATCCTACGATATTGTTCTCAGCCAAACAACTATTTTTGTTATATTTGTTGTGATATACTGTGAAATATTGACCATCATCTGTTTCTTTTTACACTTTAAAATATTGATATTAATAAATTTGATTAATTGCTTTGTCAATTTAGCAAAATTCTCAGTGCTACAAAAGCTGTTCAGCACACATTTTGAGATGATATTTTTCTTCATTTACAGCTGCTTTTAACCTGATAGAATCAAAAGAAAAAAAATAGTATATATATATATATATATATATATATATATATATATATATATATATATATATATATTTCTTTTTTCATCTTCATATTTTCTAACCTCCAAAGTCCTGTTCATTGTCAAAACATTTAACAATTTTGATGGTGAAATTTGATTTCTTTTCCATGTTAGGATTATTTAATTTATTTTTCTTTTCTTAGCTTCAGTTTGTTTTTAATTTTTTGTGAGCCAAGATTTTGCAGTTATATTCTGTTCCAGGAATTTGTGTTAAAGCATATGGCTAACAAAACTTTTTTTTTCCTTGACTGGATTGAAAAATTTTTACAAGCTGGTTATCCTTAATTTCAGAGATGAATTTAATCATTAGTTTGAAGAAATTGTTTTGTTTTATTAAAGATTACTATGTTCATTGGGATGGTGGCAGCTAATTGGTGAAAGATGACAATGACTGAAATATTCATTTTTTTCTTTCATTTAATAAGTGGTAAGCTTAGAAATGGATGAAGTATTTGGTTTGTCATGTAGAATCAGGAAATACAATTCTCCATTGGCTTCCGGAAACCAGCAACAAAAAAAAAAAAAAAACTTGTGTTGATTGGGGAAAAGCACAACGAGAGAAAATGAACAAATACAATTCGTTAAGTTCTGGTAAAATAGAAAGTTAGCATTACAATGTGAACACTTGATATTATTTGAAATCTGGTTTGGTTTTTGAGTCACAGATTGACTTGCTTTTGCCTTGCTATTGAAAAAGTTGGTAAAAATCTGCAAAGAGTAACATTTATTGAACGATTTATCTTTCTCCACCTGATCAGACGAAAGTAAGATTATTTTCTAATAACTTTTCGTCGATTGGTGTTTTTACCTAGTTTTAATTTCATTTTTTATTACCTGGCATTTAAATAATCAAATTTCAAAATCAAGATTGTAAAGGAATATAAATAAATAGTTAAATTCAGTGTAATTTGCTTACAAATATAAAATATTTGATAGTAATTGTTTAAGTAAAAATTGAAGTCTGATGCCACAGTTTTTATTTTGTAGCTTAACAATTTGAAATGTACTCTGGGTGGGGGGGCGAAAGAGTTGAGAAGTAGGTGGCAGAATTAAAACAAGATTAGGAAGATTATTTTTAAAAAAATTATATTTGTTTTAATAAATTTGAAATCTTAAAATAAACCAAGATCTATTGTATACTTAATTTAAATACAAAAAACAAAACAAAAAAAATCAGTTAAAAAGAAGGTATGAAAAAGGAGGAGAAAAAAAATAAAGAGACCAGATATTGTCGCCTGATTTTGAAAATTTTCAAAGTCATGTTGGCTTCCTATAAGCTCTTATTCTCCCTGTCCTTATGATTTTTAATATTGTACAAAGAAAATGAAAGTGTTTGACAGATTAACATTACCCCGGCCCTACAGTTATTGTTTGTGATTTTTTTCTTCATACGTCGGCTGTGTCATCTGAGTTTTTCTTGTTGTTGTTATTATTATCAGATTGTGAAAACTTAAAAGAAAAGAAAGAAAAAAAAGCAAACAAAAAATAAAAATGTACAAAAAAAGAAAAAAAATGAAAAAAAAGGCAAAAAAAAAAACCAAAACAAAAAAAAAATAACCATTGAACGAAGGTTGTGTCCTGTTAGGAGATTCAGAAACTGCCTCATTAAAGATATGTGCTACTTTAAAATAACACTAAATCTGACTTTTTGTTTTATTTTTTTAAAGATTTCTTTGATATTGTTTTTGTTGTTTTGTTTTTTTTCTTCTTCTGAACACTAGCTATTCACAGAAAGCAATATCGTTTTTCTTAGATCTGAAAGAAATGCTTCATAGCATAAGCCGGAGCAAATATAATTGTGAGTATGTGTTAACATATTTGACTAGAAACAAGAAGACATTTAGCATTATCACAGAGAACTTATAGAGGGGAGATGATTAAATTAAGTTAAGGGGATGATGATATATCTGCAGTGGACCATGGAATGAGGTAAATTAAGATTATAATTAAGGGAATGATAATATATCTGCAGTGAACCATGTAAATATTCACATGGAATGAGGTAAATTAAGATTATAATATTACAGTTGATTTGTGCAATGGAAAATGAAACGAAGTGAAGATAGACCACGAGGGGGTAGATGAAGACTATAATGTTACAGTTTATATTTACAAAGATAATTGAACCATGATAAAGGCAGATTATAAAATGACTGGAATGACTGAATTTTTAGTCACCAAAAAGAAAGATAAGTTTTGCAAGCTGAATATGTAGGCTATGGAAAAACCTTTGGTTTTCTTGAAAATTTTCAAATTTCAGATAAGAGATTGTCCACTTACATTTTAATTTTTATTCTCAGAATAACTTTAGTGAATGAAATTAAAAAAAAGATGTATATATTAAAATCACTAATTTGTTGATCAAGTAGATGAATTTAAAATTTTAAAATTTTTCAATTGGAAATTTTTTAAATTTTTTTTGTTTTTGTTTTTTTTTCTTTTTGATTATTGAATGTGATATCTCACATAAAACCAGAAAAGTTATTTTTATGCAACCTCTAAGAAACGAAAATGGTGTTTTGTGGCAAGAGGAATTGAATAAGGCATTTTTGTAATATAAACTAATAAATTAATGTAATAATCTGATTTACAACTGAATTTTAATATGAGGTGGGGAGGGGGATTCACAAGGGAGACAACTATTAAGTAACATAAAGTACCGTCCCTTGTTTATCAGTTTAAAAATATATATAATTTCAAAAGAATAGCATTTGCACGTACGAAACAAGTAGTGCAATCAGTGATTGAGCAAATTCAGTGAATATCTGTATTTCATACAATGTTGAAAGGCTTAGTTTACCATCTGCTTGAAAAATTTTGCTTTTCCAAGATCTCTTTTCTGTCTTCTCCAAGAAATGTCTAACATTTTACTTGTTCATGGGATTTGTTTTCAGCTGAAAAAAAAAGTGTAGCTTTAACAATGATTTTTCTAGGCAGGCAGGACCTCCTCACTTGCAGAACTGCTGCAACACAATCTTCTTAATGTCATTTGGCCTTATGGGATTAAAAGGTAAGTTTAGTAAATGCCAAGAACAGGAAAAATTCCTTATCTTAATAAAAAAAAAATGTAAAACATTTTTGAAAAAATGTAAATACTCTGCAAAAAAAAAGTATATATGTATTAGTGTGCTGTATAGCTGAGATAGTTGTGTATTTTCCACTGGTTCCAGAAGTCAGTGTTTGATCTCAGGTAAAACAATGCTGATTCTCAAGGCAAACATTTAGAACATTGCCACAGCAGTCTTTCTGCATCCATATTCTTCTCTCTTTGACATGGAACTATCAACAAACTTAGACCATTGACCCCTCCCCCCCCCCAAAAAAAAACTAAGTGTCAAAAGGACGGATTTCCCCTTGACATTGCTATTATTTTAATTACCTTAAATCCATGGCAATATTTGTTTTAAAAGCAATGATTAAAATTGTGATAAAACCTAAACACGATGAAAGTTAATTTGTCATTGTATATTACTTTATAAATTGGTAAATGATAAATATTGCATTGTATAAGTTTTAATTCTATTAGTTTTTATAATGTTGTAAATTTGAGAACTTTAATTTACAACATTCTAAAAACTAATAGAATTAAAACTTATGCAATGCAATATTTATCATTTACCAATTTATAAAGTAATATATATGAAAATTGTTTTATTCATAAATTTATAAGCATTTACTAAATTATAAAAATATGTGAACCAAGTACGAGGAAATCCTTATCATTTAACATGTCATAAAGATCAAATTGATTGGCAATTAGTTGATGTTTTGCCAACTTCATTTTCATATGTTTAGGTTTTATTACAATTCTAATAATTGCTTTTTTAAAACAACCATTGCTGAGAAGTGAAGGTAGTTAAAATAATAGCAGTGTCAAGGGAAAAACTGTGCTTTTGACACTATTTTTTTTTTCTTTCTTCTGTTAGCACAAATGTCCAAGTTTGCCAAACTATCAAATTTGATTTCATGTAAGACCACCACCACCACCACCACCACCAATTTCTGTTTAATGTTCCAATATGATGGTATTGGATTACCTTTGAGTTTCAGATAGATTCCCTGGGACAATTATTATTTTTGCAGGTTGAAACTGTCATCCTTATTCAAGCCACCCACTTTATCAAATAGTCAAGAAATTTTCTCCTGCCCCTTAATTTAGGGTATAGGCATTGTAGAACAAAGTGATTCATTACTGAAAATGATTTAAAAAATTTAATTATTAAATAAAAATAAGAAAAATATTAAAGAATTTTCAGCCACCCAATCTATTCCAATCGTTCAAGTTTCAGTACAAGTATTTGTGTATTAGCATACCAAATACAACTTTGCATATAAAATGCAGGATTAGTAGTATTTTTTTTCTATTTATTAATACTATTGTTCACTCAAGATAAGGCCCAAGAGCCACTCCTGAATGAGATTTTGTAATGTCATAAAGAGATGAAGTAAGAAGTGCATATTATGGGGTTATGTTAGATGACAGTTGTAGACTTGAAGAGGTTAAGATTGTAGTGATTGGTGAAGCATCATCTTGGGAGTCTGTTCCACAAAGTAACAGGAAGAAACTGTTTGACTGGAACTTCTTCCTTATCAATAGAATACAAAAGGAATGAGGATGATTCAACCCTGTCTAGCTGGGAAGGTCTGAACTGGTGGAACTAAGGAATGTAGCTTGTCTGAATATTTGCCATGGAAATAGTTATAGAGTGGCTAACAGTATTTCATCTGTAGGAAAGGGGTTGCAGGGTGGGGAAATAATTCATCACTGACAAGACTATATAAATACTTTTGAACTCTGTCAAGGATATGAAACAAGGGAGTTCTTATTGGCTGTCAAACAGCAGGTTTATAAAATATTTAAAACAAAATGGATGCCTTGCCCTGAGTAGTAGTGAGTGTACTCTTAGTTGATTGCTATTGTTGTGAGTTCAATCCTCATTGGATATCCAACATTTGTGCTTTTGTGATGTACATAATTAAATGTAATAAATATCAAGAATTATATATATATATATATAGGTACCTCTAAAGGAAGGTAATACCTCATGTGAATGAATTTTTTAAAAAATCTTTCAAAGCTTTTATTTTAGTTTTAATTTCAAGCTAATAGATTAAATCTAACATTTCCAATAAGTAAAATACTTTAGTATATTTCAAAACTAATTTAAATTGATTGGAAAGATTTTTTTTTTTTTTGAGGCGGGGGAATCATTACAAATTTCTGATTTTAGCTATCTACCAGCACTTTTAAAAAATCTGAAAATAAAATATACTTTTCTGAAATTTTATTTGAAGAATATTAGTTGATTTAAAGTATAATTAATCTGATTTGAAACAAATATTACTTACTTTTAGTTTAGAATATTACAGAAATGCATTTGATAACAGGTAGGTGTTTTGATTATGTATTGACAACTGGAAGTTGTAGCTTTTTTTTTCTACAGAGAACATAGCTGTAAAAGTTACTTCAGGAATATGACGTGAGTGCCTTTTTTTTTTTTTTATATTATTTTTAACTACCCAGTAATCCTAAAAATTTAGGAAAACATTCTAAGCAATCTAATATTGCATTGAATTTTATGTTTTTTGGCTTTAAATTTAATATAGTCACCATGCATGTTTATACACGCACACAAAAACAAATCAAGTCTTTTTAAAATACCATGGCTAAATTGTAGTAAACTTTTCCATTTATGATTAGTAAATATAGTTTTTACTTAATAACAATATTGCTTTACTCGTACAAATTAATACAGAATTTTAACATTTAAAATATTTAAAAGGATGGAAACAATTCTTATAAATTCATCAAAAAAAAAAAAAATTTCATATGACGATGGTGTCCATAATCTGTCTTTTATTCAATTAAATGTCTTAATTTTATTGCATTATTTATTTTATAATTCAGAGCAGATTTTTGGTAATTGGTGTTTTGTATTTTATAAAAATAGATTAATGATTTAAATTCTCCAAGGACTTATGTTTATAACTAATATAAAAATTAAATTTAATTCATTTGTGAATAGGTCCAGAAAGTTTCATTAAAATCCAACAAAGATTTTATTTTAAATTTCCTATACTAATTTATGGTCCTCAACTGATGCAAGAAAAACATTCTAAAAATGATTAAAAAAAATATAAATTAATAATCAAAAAATCCTTTAGTCTTTCCTCTTAATAATAATATAGCAATTTTAATAAAACTTTGTTTTTATTAAGTTTGGGGCATTTTTTTCAGAATGTGTGCCTATTTTTTAGCGAATCTTTGGAGATGTCTAATTATATATATATTTGGGTAAAGTGAATATGTTTGACTATTCATAATTTCTATTGAATATTTCAGGAATTTGTTTTTCTTCAGATTAAGAATTTCTTTAGTTTATTCAGCTGAGAATAAAGCAATTTTTTAAAAATTTGTAGTTTTGCCATAGAAGAGAAAAAAATCTGGTTGAAGAAGAAATTTATGTTTATTGGCAGGGTGCAAGCGTTGAGGGTAACAGCACGGAAGGTGGAATTGGTGTATCAAGTTAAAATTCCAGTCAAAGCTCTTGTGTTTACTTTTGCATAAATACCCTTGGAAAGATATGAATCCATCTCTTCTCCTCACAACTAGGGTTGGGGGGTTAATAGCCACGTCGATTGGACTCTCTTACCTTGGGTGATAACTGGTCTAGGAGAACAAAAACCATGAATTTAAAACCAGCCAGAAGAGAAGATATATATACACAGACATGACAGAATTGAATAGATGCTCACAGAAACCATTTATTTTATTAAACAAATAATTTATACAAATGAAGTAATTATAAATGGTCATAAATTTAATAACTAATACTTGGTTGACATCCCTTTTGCTTTTTTTAATGCAAGGACCCTTCCAGGCATGCTAGCGATGAGTTCACGAATATCATCTTGAGGGATTTCTTGCCATGTTTCAGGCAATAATCCTAAAAGTTTGGGTTTAGAAAATGGCTTCCTGTTCTTTTTGCGGAGTTTTCGATCTAATATGCCCCAAAGGTGTTCAATAGGGTTAATATCCGGGGACTAACTTGGTCATGGAAGTTTATTGATCCCATTTTGTTTCAACCAATGTTGCGTTGCTTGAGCAGTGTGACATGGAGCTCCATCTTCCATAAATAGGGAGTCAACTTTGTTCATTCTACTACTTGAGAATATTGGAAGGAGCCCTTTCTTTAATATAGAAACATATTTGGTTGAATTAATGTTTCCTTCACACTCCACAAGCTCTGAGTGACCATTACCCCAAATTGCACCCCATACCATTACTGAAAGGCCCCTATGTTTCACCGTTGGATGCAGTCTTTTTAAATCAAACTCTTGACTACAGAGTCTCCATATCCATACACTTCCACTGTCGGAAAATAATGTGAATTTTGACTCATCAGAGAAAATGACAGTGGTCCAAAAGGTCACAGGTCTCTCCACCATCTCATGAGCCCAATCCTTTCTGCGTTTGATATTGGCTGGACGGAGAAGTGGTTTCCTTCTCGCAGCTCTGCCATAGTAGCCCAGCTTGTGAAGATACCTGACAGCTGTTCTGGGGCTGACATCAACTTGTGTTGCTATGTCAGAGGCCTTGCAACATGGATCCTGTTCAACATTTCTTTCGACAAGACACATGGTTCTTTCAGAGGGCCCAGGGCGGCCTGGATGAGGTTTTGTGCACTTCTTGCCCTCTCTGGTGTATTGTACGATCACTCTATTAACAGTAGAAAGGGGTATTGAAAGATTTTCAGATATTTTTCTTTAACTAAGACCACCTTCATGTTGGCCCATGATATGTCCTCGCTGAAATTCAGATAGGTCTGATGCTCCTTTGGTTCGTGGCATGTTCCAGTATTGTTATCTGCAATTTTAATCAAATAATCTAAGTTAATTTATCTTGGTTATTAAAAAAAATCAGAAATAAAATTTATCTTGGTGTCTATTCAATTCTGTCATGTCTGTGTATATATATATATATATATATATAACAATATCTTCATTTCAAGAGCCATCACCCAAAAAGCTGCCTGAAATCCATCCCCTATTCTCTAGCATGTAGGGTTTGAACTATAGTGATTGACAAACACCTCCGAAAAACCCGCCTAGAAGAACTACGTAAAACTCTAAAAAAACGAGGTTACTCCACAACATTAATAAACAAAGGTTTTGAACTTACAAAAAAATTCCTTTAGACCAACTACAAAATCCCAAATAACGTAACATCCAGCAAACTCTAACATATGTCTCAACATACAACGAGAACAATCCAGAACTATTTACAGAAATTACAAAATATCTAGACCTACTTAGCAAGAATGACAAACTGAAAAATATATTAAAAACAACCAAATTAATTAAAAGCAAATGCCAATCTAAAAACCTAAAACACATATTAACCTGACCTAAATTTAACCAACACACAATACAGGGAGTCATAAAATGCAACAAAAAATGTGGGATTTGTGACATCATTATAGAAGGAAACTCTTACACTTTTGAAAACCCCAAAACGACATTCATAATAAATAATTTAAACTACAACTCCAAAAATGTGATTTATGCACAAAATGCAAGAAGTCATATATAGGTATCAGTCAACAACTAAACAACAGAGTTTCCCCTCCACAAAAAGCAACATAAAATTACCAGACAACAGAAAATTCTTTGTATCACAACAAATCTATAAATGTAACCAGGGTGAATTTAAAATTATGCCAATATATCAAACGGACAATTACTCTTACCTACAAATACAAGAAAAAAACTTTGTAAACAAATTTAAACCAGCACTAAATAGATCGTAACCCCACACGCAAAAACGCACAACATGCAAACATAATGGCCAAATACAGTGGTCAAACCACTCGCATGCATGCGCCCACACTCACACACGTGAATCTGTGGAGCACGAATATGTATATGCATATTAGCAAAAATAATAAACTACTCATAGGCACACGTGCAAACCCTACACAACACAGGAAGTGTGTGTATACTAATTCTTTATAATAATACTGTATGTATGTATGGAGAGGGAATGCGCCTATACATACGCATACTAATATATATATATATATATATATATATATATATGCACATATTGGCAAAAACAAGACTGATCACAGGCACACACGCGAACCTTACACAACATAGGAAGTGTGTATATATGTGTATACTAATTTGTTATAATAAGACTATGTATGGAGAGGGAATATAAGTATACATATGCATGCTGGCAGAAAGGCAATACAAAAAATGGAAATGGATCTAAGAACACACAGGGGTTATTAAAAGATAAGAATACAGATATCTTTCCTCACACTTTCTTGGACCAATATTAATTGTTTTATTACCCTTCATGCAGAAGAACTTTCTCACTGCCTGTTCAAGGAAAACACTTGTGTCACTAACACACAAAAAAGAGAATGTTTAACATCAAAAAACAAAAAAATTACTTTTAATAATATGTGGAAAAATCCACTCTTTGCCTGATGAGGGTCGCAACACCAGAAACTTGTGTAGCAAAATTATGGAATATAAAGCATAATATATTTTAAAAAAAATCCACATTACAACCAAAAACGTTTGTGGTTTCTCTCTTCTTTTTAATATGTACACTTTTCTCTCGTTGGAACAACTATAACCTCTTCCCTTTTATATATATATATATATATATATATATATATATATATATATATATATATATATATATATATATATATATCTCCACTACTGCAGGCTTTTCAACATTAATATAGGCAGCTTCTTCTTGAAATTAATAAAGAAACAGTATGATAGTAAGCATCCATTGAATAAAATTTTCAATAGGAAAACACTTAAAATTAGTTACTCTTGTGTCAATAATGTAGAGAAAATTATCTCTTCCCACAATAGTAAACTCCTTAAAAATTCTTATAGTAGTGAAGTACAAGCTATTAACCCCACCTGCAATTGTAGAAGAAAAACCAAATGTCCTGTTGGGGGAAAATGTATATCTGAGAATGTAGTGTATGTAGTTTCTTTCCTGAAGAAAATGTAAGCATGAAAAAGATCTACATTGGAATATCCACAGCAAATGGGAAGCAACACCTATACAATCACAGGCATTTTTTCAACAATAGATCCCTGAAAAATCAAACATTATCCAGGCACTTTTGGCATCTAATTGACAAAGGTCTCACCTCAGAACCTCCGGAGTGAACTTATATCTAAATGCAGGCATTTATACCTACTGAGGTATAAATAACTTTGAAA
Organism: Acanthosepion esculentum; assembly: GCA_964036315.1. Lineage (NCBI taxonomy): Eukaryota > Metazoa > Mollusca > Cephalopoda > Sepiida > Sepiidae > Acanthosepion > Acanthosepion esculentum. Next base: position 126,984,391 of record OZ038477.1, on the reverse strand, counting down.
AGAATCGTCTCAACCATCTGAGACAATTAAGAACCAACACTAATACATCAGCCCATATGACGGTCAACCCTTCTATATGCCCTTCGTGTGGATTTGTTTGCAAATCCCGTGCAGGAATGGTGTCTCATACGAAACAGAAATATAAAAGCTGAACTGAAAGGCACTCATACATTGAAAACGATGGGAGAGTCCATCATTATATATATATATATGTGTGTGTTTGAAGATATGTACTTGTTTGGGTGTGTGTGTGGGGGGGTTATATGTGTGTGTGTCTGTGTGAAATTGCATTTATATATTGGTTTCTAATGTGTTTAAGGAACATATGGAATTTGTTTATTTTTACATGGTATCATGGGTAAATATATGTATATTTGATTTTAAAAGGGATAGATTTATGTGTATATGTATGCTTTTACATATGTAATCTGTATGCACTGAGGTCATCTGTATATACATGTATGGAATTGTGGAATATTTGGAGTTATTGTGTTATTTGCTATATATATATATATATATATATATATATATATATATATATAGTTGTTATTTATTATGTATTTATAAACATGAGTATAATATATATATAGTTTAAATGAGATCCTATTTTTAGATTAGATTTGAAATTTTTAGGAAAGATTTACGTAATTTTTCAGAAAGTTCTTAACTACACATTTTTTAAAATATTAAAGGCCCCGTTTTTATCTTTCTTTTTACTTTTTCTTTCTGTTTTAAGAAAATGAATACGTAAGTGTCCTAATCGTAACCAGACAGATTATAATTTCAATTACACACAAAAATATTGCCGAATTTCCATCTTTCATTGAATTCCCTATCATTTCGTTGTCCTTTTCTTTTCCATTTCTTTTTTATGTCATTTTGAATACAAACATTGATGTAACCATTTCTTTCTGTAATATGTATCTAAATTAGGCCCGCATGTCTATAGCCCAAAAAATCAATTTATAAAAATAACATCTATTTGTCTCACATTCAATTATTAAATATTTTCTCTACCCCCCTCTCTCTTAATACATACTATCTCTTTCATCAACTCCCCTTCAACAATCTTAGACATAAACATTTTTCCCTTCCCTTCCACAAAGTTAGATCTGCATATTTACATAAATTTGTTTTTCATGCCTGGAGAAATCTTTTCCATTTTTATGTGTATTACGAGGTCTGAAGAGTTGAGGTCAATTTTCCGACCTCAATGAAATAAATATAATCTTGTGGCTTTTTAAAGGTTTGTGTTTTTATAATACTAATATATATATATATATATTGTTGTAAGTGTTTTTTATTTAACGTGACATGGAAAAAATGGTCCAATCATAATATTAAATGTACTGCACCATTTAATATATGTATTAGGACTGATCCGCAGTACAAAATCTCTAGAAGAACTACTAATGATTGGACCATTTTGTCCATGTCACATTAACTGAAAAACACTTACAACAAAAAAATATGTGGATTTGCTACTTTGCTTTATTCAAAAAATGTTCGCACTTGAATATTTAAAATACAACACTAGCATTGCGACACAACACGTTTCAAAATTATGTAACCATTAATAAATAACACACTCTTACAAAAACATCTTTCGGCCTGTAATACATTTATTTTTGTCTTGAAAGTTACCTGAAATTAAAAAATATTAACACCCGATGATGAAAATGTAATGACTTTCAAAAGTACGAGTAGCTACGGAACATCTAACAATTTTAAACATAAGGATCATGTCATTCAATAAGTGGTTAGTCAGTTAATGCTTTATTAAATCTGTTAGTGAAGTGATTTTGCCATTAATTACATTAACTTTATGGATTAATTCTTTGTATGATTACTTCTATATATACATATATATATATATATATATATATATATATATATATATATATATAAGTGAACATAGAAGTCAACACTTAGAGGCGGCAGTCTGTTTCATGTTAGATGCAATCATCGGGCCACGAGTGCTGTTATTTTTCTCGGCTATTCATATATACGGGTCAGTGGTGCATTGTGGGTAGTCATTTTTGTCAGATATTTTACCGGAAGTCTTTTATTTGTTTATTTATTTATTTGTGTCAAATTATTTTGCTTGTTTTTATTTAATTTTATTTTTGTTTTTTATCCGTTATATTTATTTTATTTTTATTTATTTATTTATTTTATTTCATTTTCCTTCGTGTTTTTATTAACGTAGTAAAAATTTGTTTATATAGCTTATTGTGGGTAGTCTATTATGGCGGCTCTTTTATCGGAAGTCGTTTATTTATTTATTTGGGTCAAATTATTTTGCTTGTTTTTATTTATTTTTATTTTTACCTTATATATTATTTATTTATTATTTTTATTTTGATCGGTGTTTTTATTAACGTAATAAAAATTGTTTATATAGCTTATTTAACAGTTTTGTTTTTGTTTGGGAGGATAAAGCTATTTGTTGAATTTTGGGGTTGATTGTTGTGGTTTCTTCTGACTATTATTTTGGCGGGAACAGATTTTAATTTATTTATTTGGATTGATTATCTTTATTTGTTTTTTTCTAAACGGCTAGTTTATCAGTATCGGTTGTTAGTTTATTTATATATTTGGATGTATTTAGATCAATTTATTATACTGGCCGTTATTTATTTATTACACTGTATATTTTCTCTTTTTGGTTTTCCATTTTTAACTAACGCAGAATATTATTTTTTATTCATTTT
>OZ038477.1:126903674-126963674 GCA_964036315.1 Acanthosepion esculentum | reverse complement strand
TCTCTTTCACTTTCAAGAATAAATATTTTTCTTTAATAAGATTTTTCAAATATTCAGGATGGCAAACAAAAATAAATAAATATTCTGAAATATTGGTATCCACTAATAATGTTTTGAGGTCAAAACCAAACGTCAACAGTCTGTTTCATACAATCTTCATAGCCTGAAGTGTAGCCCCAAACTAATTTTATTGTAATACTCTTGTAGAAACACTTTCATGTGCATTGTAGTCGTAACTTTTTTTAAATTTTTCTATTGTTTTATATCATTGTTGACATAATTTATTTAATTCAAATATGACTGTATTAAAAAAATAATTACTTTTGCCCTACACTATATATATATATATATATATATATATATATATATATATATATATTTTAAAACTTCAAAAGTTTCTGTTATATCTCCAAAATTTTAATTACTATTTATTTAAAGAAAAATTTCTCCTTCAATAGGAGTAAATAGGTTTGCTCATTGTCCAGTTCACATTCCTCCCCGGTCTTTTGAACAGGAGTAGAGGTTTATCCCTTGTTTCCTGTTTGGGATTGGCTTTCTTAAGTCTTCTCATTCTCTTTCACTTCCAGTAACCTCTTTTGTCTTAGGGACATTATCACCTTGCTTGAGGTGAATTCATTAAAAAAATATATGTGTAAAAATTTTTTGGGTAGGTATATTTGTAAAAGGACAATATAAAAAAAGATGAAAGGAAAACATTTCATCCTCTGAGGGATTTTATCAAGGCAAAAGTGAAGATTTTATTTTATGACAATTATTTATATACAAGAGCAAGAAATGTAATTGTTATTTCAAATTTTTTGATGTAGTAGTGCTTGAGAATATTCATCAAGTTGGTGAAAAAGTCACCTTATGTCCATGAACTTGCCTGACTTTTCCATCAGCCTGATGAACAAGCATCCCTATACCAAAAGTTTTAAAAGAACAATAACATTTTTGCTCTTCTTTCTATATTTCTGAGATGAGGTATTATGTACATTATTTACATTATTCTTGACTATTGTCATCTTTGTTGCCATATTTATTACGTTTCGGCCGTTGTACACTCCGGCCTTCTTCGGATGGTTGGAATGTTGAACTGAACCCTTTATTTTGCTCACTGGGATAGACTGTAATAGTTTCATGTGCCATGTTTAATGGATGTCAGTTATCTCCTGTTAATTTCCCTCTGAAAGTTCTCCACTGCCTTAGCCAGGTATTGAACTCACACTCTTTGGGTCCTGTCACTGAATCTAACTAACGTCTTTATCCATTGTGCCATGTATCCTCAAGGAGTGAAATAAAGGGTTCAGTTCGACATTCCAACCACCTGAAGAAGGCTGGAGCGTACGTCTGAAACGTAATAAATATGGTGACAAAGATAAGGACAATAGTCCAAATAATGTAAATAATGTATTTTTGCTCTTGTATATAAATACTTGTCACAAAATAAAATCCTTTCATTTGCCTTGATAAAGTTTTTCAGGGCACAAAATGTCTAAAGGATTTTATATTCAGGATACATTCTCCATAAGTAATGAAGGATTTTTATCTCTACAATTAACTTTGTCGCATTCAAGAAATAATTGTGCTTTGTAAATGTTTAAATAACTAAAAAAACTTAAAAAAAAAAAACTAACATCAAACAAAAAGAATAAAAAGCAGTTTTGTTTTATTAGTTTTTATTTGTTTTCAACTTTAGTTAAACAATAAAAAGGTGATAAATTTCATTTGGTAATAGAATTAAAAGTAAGAAGTGATACAACAAAAGGAAAAAAAAAATCATGACATGACTCAACAAAATCAAAGAAAGCTCAAAAACATTTACACGCCACCATTTCAGTAGAAGAAAAAAAATATTTACATTATTTTAATATCGTTTGAAAAAGCAAAATGAATTCAACTGGATCGAAAAAGAATAAGTCAAGGGCGGTAACTCACTGCGAAATTATTTTAAGTTCATTTAACTGAAACAAGTGTACAAAATATTTAAAAATTGTAGTCATTTTCTTTCTTTTTAAGATCGGGTAAAATTTGAAAGAGACTTCCTGTAAAAGACATACTTCATTAATCAGTCATTTATTTGAATTAGTCTCTTTAATTTTCCACTTGTTGAGCAGTGATTCCTTCTTTGCCAGTAAAATCTTTTTTTTAAAAAGAAATTTTTGGCTGAAGCTTACTTGTATATATATAAAAAGAAAACAACAACAACAACAACAACACAAATAACAACAATAACAAACAACAACTAGTCTGAAAGCAACTCTGCTCAATTTAACACTTTTTCTGAGGGAAGGGAAATTAAAAAAAAAAAATACAGTTTGATAATAAATACTGGAAGATAAAAAAGAAAATTATGTAAGTCTTGTTCAATATCCAAATAAATTGCATAAAAGTTTCTAGCTGTTAAATTTCTGAGTTTATTAGTTGAAGCATCCTCCTTGTTAATTACAATAAAAAAAGCAACATTAAAGAAGAAAAGATAAACTCGGCAAAAATTAACACAATGATCCCATTTTTATTAGTAGTTTGAATTTCTTGTAATGAACCCCATGAATAAACAATTTGTAAGTGTTACCAAATGATGTGGACAAAGCACAAGGGTTATGATGTTAGCAGTTATGGGGGAAAAAAAAATGAAGCTATTTCCTTTAAGCAAAAAGGTGAAAGTCTTTGTCTTAATTAAAAATGCCAAAAACTGTCTGCTGAGATTGCAAAGATTGAATCTATTCATAACATAAATTTTATAATCTATTGTTATAATTGTTTTATTTTATTATTAGCTATTGTTGTTAATCTCTTATTGTGCCTAATAAGATCCACAGTAAGAAGGAATCTTTTATCCATTATATAACTTATTACAGTATATTATTATAATTGCTCTATTTTATTATGAGTTATTGCTTTTCTTTTTATTTCTTATTGTGCTTAATAAGATCCACGGTAAGAACAAATCTCCTGTCATGTAAACTAGAACAATTACTGTAATAAGTTATTCTTAGTCATTATTGTTAATCTCTTACAGTGTCTAATTTATAAATTCACCCATAAACTCTGGTGGAAACTGCCATGATTCATAGATGAGCTATAGAATTGCAACAAAAGAAATGACATCAACAGCTGATGAGTTAAGCTGTCATCATACCCAGTGTGTCAGGCCTCCTGTGGGGATCTTAGAACATATCACTCGGTGGATTATTAGGGGATTAAGGAAAAAATATTCCTTCTCTTATTGTTAAAGAAAGTATTGTACTTGTAAATTGACAAAATTGAATTTTTGCAGAAACAAAATTGGTTGATTAGATTCTTGAAAAGTTCATTTAGTTTGGAATCACTTGACAAACAATTCATTCCTTTTGTTTGTATCATTTTACTCTTGTTTTGTCTCTCATTATGATGGGAATTTTCTAAATTACTTTGTCATCGTGCTATGCCAACAAATTCCCTTTCATCACATCTCTCTGTGTAATGAGGATGACTTGTCTGTGCCCATGTCCTTTCCAAGCCACTTATGAGATGTCTCTTCTGGGTTCCACAATATCATCAGCAATGAACAATCATTGATTTGCCAAACACCCAAGATAGATTACCTATGTGATATTAAGGTCTCCAGCCATCTCTCCCTCCCCACATCTCTTGGTGAAGAAGAGAGTTAATTCCTTTTCTCCTCTGGCATTAGGGTAAAGTGAATGTTAACAGTACAAGCCAAGATTTGAACTGGGTTGTGTCAGCTTCAATTTCAGCTTCGCTGATACATAAATGTAGATATCAATAAGCTTGTGCCAAATGAGGTAATAGCTCTGTTTAAGAAAATGAAGGAAATGGCCAATCCAGATGTCTTTTTCACAGCATTGCTGTAACCAGTATATAACAATTACTCTGATTGGTTAATAGACAAGCTAATGACAGCTTTGTCCTATTCTCACCTTAGTGGACAATTTAGAAAGATTTTGGATCAGTGGAAATGTCAATGAACATATATGTACCATTTGAATAAATCTCTCTCTCTCTCTCTATATATATATATATATAAACAAACTTTAAAAATTAGGAGGTCAGATAGACTATGCAACCTTGGTTTCAACCTCATGGTCTCATCAGGCTAATTCTATCAACTGACCATCCAATGCTTTATTTTTAAAAAAACACAAAGAATGATAAATAAATGGTCAAATGCATAACATTGAGTATAATAGAAAGGGAGGAGGAGGAGGAGGAGGAGAAGAAGAAAAGCAAGAGTATTGCAAATGTATAAAGAAATGAAGTGAAAAAGAAAAGCCAATGTAAAAATTAATAAGATCATTCATATGGACAATCACGGTCTATATAGGGTAGTCAGAAGGCAGGTTGGTACATTTTCACTGCTCCAGTGTCAGTCGTGTGTATATGTAATTATATATATATATATCTGTGTGTGTGAGAGAGATATATTTGTCTGCCAAAGTGGAAATGAGGCAGGGCTGTCATTGGCTTGTCTATTCACCAATCAAAGGACTTGTTACAACAATGCTATGAAAGTGACCTCTGGATTGGCCATTTCTTTTATTTTCTTAAAAGGAGCTGTTACAAGGTATTATACAATCTTGGTTTTTCCCTTGATCCAATCACCAACTAATGGTAACAGTTGGAAAATGTACAACTATTTTGACCACTAAGCAGGCCCCATTGAGGCATCTAATGAAGATTGAACTACATTTACTAGTAATGGTCTGTGAGATGATCTTATTAACTACTCTTTATACTAACAGTTATACCGTTTGTGTCTTTAAGTGAAAAGGAGTTTACCAAATTTTGTAAAGAGAATTTCAGTTGACAATTTTATCTCATTTCAACCAAAGAGAAACAGACAAAAAGGAAAAGGCAGGCATTAATGACTATTGTTATTTTTGGAAATTGGTATTTAAATAAACTTTTAGAAATCATTGAAGTTACTATTTCACACAACCACATCTCACACAATCTACAATCTGGATTTACTGTTTGCAGGTTTAGCCTCAATTGTGGAGACAAATCATCCCTTACTACCTTGCAGTCAGTCTGGTACTTCAAAGTTTGCAGCAAAGATCCCCTTAATGCATTGGAGTTAGTTTTGGTGCTTTTAAATACAAAATTCCACAATATTGGTAATTATAAACATTCATTGTAAAATATTGAAAGCTAAACTTTATTTTCTTCTGTAGAGAGTAAAATTTCATTTAATATTGAACTATATGGTCAAATAGTTACAGCATTAGCTATCCAACTATGAGACATGGTTTTGTATAACCATGGAACCTTGTGAGTGAAATTGAGTAGACAAAACTGTTTGGAAGCCGTTGATGGTTGTGCTAGTATGCAGTCACAAGTCCTCAACTAATGGGCAGATAGATAACCAACCAGGGTTAAAGAGCTTCTGTGTGGAGAGGATATCTATAAAAACACCCATCTCCCAGCAGCTTGACCAATTGTGGGGATGTATTGGCCTGGAGAAAGGTACAAGGACTAAAGTCCATAAAGAAATTAGTTGGGTGCTTGAAGGCTTCCATAGATGAAAATAGTGCAAAACACACAACAATACTATGCAATTTTTTACCCTCAACTTTTCTGACTGAGGAGAGAGAGAGAGTGATTGCATTTATTAGTCACATGGCTGACATTTGCTTTTTCTCCTTCTCACACTCTACTTATTGTCACTTCCATCCAATTGGTATTATTTCCTACAAGGAACAACAGAGACAAATAGTGAAGTGTGGGTCAACTGGGTGCAGCTCAGTGCCAAACTAACAGTTCTCAAGACATGTGAATATCTTCTGGAACACTCCAGTTGCAAAGTGTAGTTCTTTAGCAAATGTTTTTGTTTCCACTTTTTCCTCACTCTCTTCATTTGTGTTCAACTTGTTAAATTATTGGTTCTGGTTTTCACAAATATTATTCTGGACTTGAAATCCCTAACTGTAGTAAACCATGACGTTAATCAGTGTTGCCTGTATTCAAAGACAAACCACGAGCAGTATTGTGTTTTAAGGTAAGCATGACCTCACCGGGTGAGTGGTACTACACTACTAATATCAGATGAGCCAAGTAAGTTTTTTTTTTTTTGGCATTTCAAAATTTCTGGAGAAAAAAAAAGTTTTTCTTGTTTTTCCCCATTTTCATTGATGATCTCACTTGATTTTTACAACCTGACACTTTACAGGGAATACATGGGTTTTAAACCCAATTACATGCTTGGTTTCATCTCATTACCATGAATTGTAAAAATGGAAAAAAAAAAAAAAATTAATTTCAAAGTCAAGTAGTGAACAGTCTCTGTATAAATTTGTATTTTAGCATGTTTCCGGGTTATCTTCAGTTTTTTAGGAGCTGAATTTGTTTTTGCATGCAAAAGATTCTCGTTGTCTTAGAAAGCTTCAAATTACTTTAATTGTTCAAATGTCAGAGTTTTAGTTGCATGGGTGGAACAAGGGGTTTAAATATTGATTTTGTAGAAACATTCCATTCAGTTCCAAGTGCTGGTTTGAGACGGTTCATTCAAATGAAATACTCACTTAAAATGGGGAATGAAACTTACTCTACTATTCCTGCATTTGCACATCAATGAGAATGTAAATAGAATGCATTATTTTCTACAACTTTGTAGTAAGAATACCAGATCATTACATAAAAAGGTTCTGTTTCCAATTAATGATTTTGTTTTGATAAAAATGATTTCTGGACCTGAAGTTCTGGCGCCTTTTTATCATTTAAATTTAAAATAAAACATTTATTTTAAAATATTAGTTTTAAATTAATTAGACAAACTTATTTGTTTAAAATTTACAGGATCATTGAGCCATTTCTTTTCCAACCATTTCAACAAGGTTTTGAATTATCTCCCTTGTAATATTAGCTAACTCTAAGTGATGTGTTTGATAATCAATGTGGACTTTACTGTCACCATTGATTGTCTCTTTGTCAAAAAAATAACGTTGGCAGACTTCCGCCCATTGTTTCACATGTGTCTGTTCTTAGAGCAATTAATCCTTGAACATTTCGATGTCTTTTTTTGAAATAAGATAAAGAATATCTTGTAAAATAATAAAAAAAAATTTCTTTTGTTCCTAAATGCTCTGTTCTTTCCCTAAGCTGATGTTACTTTTTTTTTCTGCGAGATGACATTTTAATTCAAAAAGACAGAGTTGATGGAAGGAAGTGGTCCAGCACTGGGCTCTGTTGCATAAGTCGGGACCAAATCATGTTCGTTGTTGATCATGCTGCTCACAGCGAGGCTAAGAAATTCATCATTGCCCAGACCATCTGTTGTTGGTGCCACTGTTAAAACAGATAATAAAAGAATGTTAATATTAAGTGAAGCATGCCAGAGAATTAGGAACAAGAAGTAGAAGGATGAAGTAGAAGTCTGAGAAAGAATTATTAATTGAGAATGAGTTTCTTTAATTTGTCTAAACTGTTGTATTTTTTCACAGCATTCATTGCTTTTAGTGTTGGAATCTAAGGAAAAAAAATTAGCATTTAAATAATCTTCAGAATTCTATTTTGAATAATGAAACTGATGGGATATCATGAAATAGATTAACAAATTTTTAAAATTATTTAGATGGTTAAGAATTTTAACAACTCTAAGAGCCAAGTTCTTTAGTTCATCTTCAGTGGTAGATATTTTCATTCTGCTGTCCTTGTGTATTTGGGATGTAACTTTTTTGTTTTGCACTAGCAGACCCAAAGGATTGATCTCACAACTTCTAGGTAACCAATTAACAAGCACTGTTTTGTTTTAAATGGGATTGAGAATAAGGAGAATTAAGATTGGTGCAGTGCAATCATCTGAGGAGTGCCGACTCACTTAAAAAAAAAAAAAAAAAAAAAAATTAGCTTTCAACTACTTTGACTTGTGCCATTAGGAAATGGATCATGACATTAATGATAAGATGAATGAAGATGAGTAGCAATAGTCTTGTTAACAATTGTGTTACAGTGAAGACAGCAGTATTATTGATTGTGATGGGCTTAGTGTGGTACAAGGCTACGAGTGTGGAGCACCCTTTGAAATGATTAGAGTGGCTAATTTCTTAACCATTTAATTGGCACTAAACATCCCCACACAGATAACAACAAACTAAACTTGAAATTTGCTTTACCTACTCAATAATAGGACATTAAGCAATAAATCATCGTGGCTGTGAATTTATTAATGAGGAGGTACTGCTTAGGTGATGGACCTCCAGGAACCAGTCATCCTGTAAAGAAAGAAATGGAGAGGAGTCTTACCCTGGTGTCTGTTATGACATGAGATGGGTGATGGGCTGGCATATAGGTGAGACGTGTCATCTTTGTTTCGGTGGGGTTGAGAATGTGGGTGGATGGAGTGCTGTGGTTGGTCAAGGATGTTAAGTGGATCATTAACATCAACTGCATGGTATTGAGAGTTAACTGTGCCTCGGTGTTGAATGACAGGGACATGTTCAACCAGAGGTTTGTTTGCTGCTGCCGCTGCCACTGTTTGCTGGTTGTAACTGGACGAGTTGGTGTAGTAATCTAAAAAGAACACAAAAATATCTTAGCCTGTTTGTTGAAGTAACATAGCATTATTTTAAATTTTGCAAAATAAATAGTTGTAGGGTCAAGGGAGGCAACTAAAAACAAAAATACTTGTACTTATCTCCCTTGAGGAAAAAGTGGGGCCGTGTGGAATAACTATTTTTTCCCTTTCAAAAGACAAGCTCTGGCATCAAAGATTGGATCTTTTGATCCAAAAACAAGCTAAACTTGGATCAGCTTTGTTGGAAAGATAATTACGTAGCTTCCACTGATATCAGATTTGGCAAAATAATGAGCAAGCTCTACCCATTTTAAAAAATAGTATCAACACAATCTTCTCCATTTTTGTTTTTGATTTCACACTATGTACCTTCAAATAAGTTGCTGCTTATTTTGAATTAACAACTCTACTGCAGAAAAGGATGGATACAAGTTGGAATTAATATTTCATCGCCAATAAAATGAAACTAGTATAGAGAAATCTTAATATTTTTTTAATCATTTCACCCCAAGCAAGGCAATAAAGCCACTAAGACAAGAAAAAGAAAACATTATCAGGGCGCGAGAACAATAAAAACAGAACCAAGACAGAAGATAATGACTGATATTGCATTTAAATTTTTGAAGATCAAAGTTGGAAAGCAAGAAATCGGAAGAGAGTTTTACAAGCAAGAAAAGAAACTGTTAGCAAAGAACTTATATCTCGTTTTATTTAATACTTATATTTTAAAGGGTCGATAAACATGGATCTATAACTCACCGGAAGTCTGGTATGAGGACTGCTGGGAATAATTTGGATTGATCTGGACGACATTGAAAGCACTTCCGCTTTGATTGTGCATTGGCGAAGGTGGATATCCACTCTGGGCAGCGGACATATTGGTGTAAGTTGACATGTTAGAAGACGCATAATAATTGTCTGCGCATGCGTACTGGTGCTGTGATTGGACTAGAGGATCTTGCTGATAAGGATAACCCATGTCCAACATTTCAGCCGGTTTGCTCGAATAGGGACTACTTCCAGTTGCCGTGTATTGTGTCTGGGACGGACGGTAAGTAGTGTTTCCGCAATATGGGTTGTTGTTGTAGTTGTAAGATGAAGGGGTCAATGGACTGTATGTTGTTTCGTGGTGGTTGCCTGAAAAGAGAGAGATTGAAAGTGCAGTTAATACCTTTTTTTTTTTACTATTAGGATTATTTTTTTTCTTCCATTTTGCCCAATTCAGCGAAACAAAATGGTTGTTTTTTATTTTGTTTTACGGCATATCAACCTCAATGGGTTACTGACAAGATTTTTTACAATATCTTCGTATGAGTAGAATATATATTGCTTGTAAGGAAACGGTTTGTAGATCCAGTTTCGTGGATATACTTTTGTAAAGAGGGCTGTTGTTGAGAAACTGCTTTCATTCTTTTCAAATACACGGTTTGTAGAGAATTTGGTTTTGACCTTTTCATTTGGTTTATAATTTTTGGTAGAGTCTTACTGTTTTTGAGAAATTATATTATATCATCCACTTTTACTTTCTCGAAGAGCTCATACATGTTGTTTATATTATAATATTTTTGTCTTGAGAAAGCAAGAGCTCAACACTCGGTTAATATATATTTAATAGTATATGCTGTTTTACATGCTTGGCATACTGGTTGATCTTTGTTTAGTAAGTACGAGTGGGTTATTCTGGTATAGCGAATGCGTACGCGGAGGAGTACCACTTTTTTACGAGATTTTCTAGGAGCTGACTTCCATTATCCTAGTTTGGGCTGGATTGTGAAGAGTTTGTGTGAGTTATCGTCCCAGTACGGTTGATACTCCTTTTGGATGTATTTATTAATAACCTCCTTAAAATCTGGTCCATGTATTCACATTCATATCTAAAGCCGACTTGGCTGCTAGATCTGCTTTCTTATTACCTTTAACTCCAATGTGACTAGGAATCCAGCAGAGTTTGATGTCTTTATGCTTGTTAAGAGGGCTCATTTTGCATAATATTTTCATAAGTGAGTTGTTAGATTTTTTTCCCCTTCAAAGCCAATAGGGCGGATAGTGAGTCCGAAAATAAATAGAATTTTTTGTTTGATCTCAGATAATATTGAGAGCTAGTTCGATTGCATAAGACTCTGCAGTGAAAATAGAGCTTCCCTCTGGGTGGAACTTTTTTTTTTTTTGTAATATTTTGGCACATCCTATCTTGTCCTCACATTTTGACCTATCTGTATAGATTGGTGTATGTTTTAGGGAAGTTTGCCAATATGTCCTGAAACTTATCCTGGAATGTGAGTGGATGCGTTTTTTTTTGGTGGGAGATTATATAATTCTAGCAGAACTTCGGGTTGCTTGATAGCCCGTGGTGGAATTCTGGGTATAATCATTTCTTGTATATTTGAGAGTTTGGTGCCTAACTCTTCAGTAGGTACCTCCACGAGATCGCTAAAAAAAGAGCATAGCATGATGAAAAAGACGCCAAACTTGACGAAAACAAAATTTTATTGTCTAAATATTTGTTATTATTAAGAGGAAAGATCAAAGTTTATTTTAATTATTTAAAAAAAATTTTTCTTTCTTTTTAGAACAATATGAATTTTCATTAAAAAAACCCTTGTTTCTCTTTGTATCACCGGAACTAGTAAAATAACATACAATTTTTAGCACGTTTTTTGTATGACACACATTAATTTGGAAAATCTTGCAAAAATAAAAATAATTGTCAGATGTTAATGAAACTTTCAGAAAGTATTCACAGATGATCGAAATTATTATAAATATGTTTTATTTTATTAAAGTCATGGCAGAAATATTTTTTTATATTTATTACCCCCCCCCCCAACTAATTATATGAAAACCCTAGAAATTCGATCGCGCCAGGTTTAGTGATTACAATAGTTAAAAGCACAAGGCTTTGGGGAATGCAAATCATGTTTTTTTTTTGTTTTTTTTTTTTAATTGGATCCCCCCTACCTGAAAATCAGCTCTGAATTGTAACATACAAAACTGAATAAAACAAATATACTATTTAATTTCAAATGCTTTTATTTGCTTTTATGAATATGAACAATATTTTCTGAAAGCAAAAAAAATCTTTCGATGAAATATGAATTTTTAATACAATTGTTATTTTTTAATTATAATAGATTTTTACATTTAAGTTGTTAAAATATTATAAAATTAGTTAAAAGCCGCATCAGGTTTTGTAAGTGTCCTTATGAGATAGATCTTTTTTTAGTGCGTTGTAAATTGTATCGTTTTGATAGGTACCTTCATGAGATCGCTAAAAAAGAGTATAGCATGACGAAAAAGTCGTCAAACTTGACGAAAACAAAACTCTATCATCTAAATGTTTATGTTGTTATTAAGAGGAAAGATCAAAGTATTTTTAGTGTATTTTTTTGCATTTTTTAATCGTTCCTAGCACGTCCAAAATTTTCGTTAAAAATCTTGTTTTTTTTTAGTCAGCAAAATTGACAGATAATCGATTATGTCAGACATTTTTTTCTAATTTATAAAAAAAAATATGAAAAAGTCACTTTGAAATTCTTTTAAAAATCAATTATAACTTTTTCAAATCTTATTTTAAGAAAATCAGAAATTATGTTTATTTAAAATATTTTGAACCAATATTAACTTAGCTTCTGCGCCGAAAAGATGTAATTTGAAAATAAAACAAAGCAGGTCATAAACTTTCGCGTCACTTGACAGGTGATGAATAACATATTGACGGATTCCGTGAGGATAATTTGTTCTACGGAAGGAGAAAAGTGAAATGTTTTACATTTAAGTGAACAAATTATTTACCTCGTTATTTTTAAGGAAAACTTTCAGCGCTCTAATTTTTTTTGTTTTTTGTACTTAGCTTTCACCTTTACGTTTACGATGCTTTATGGAAAATATATTATAAAGAAATTAAAATAAGACTGTTAAAAGTGAGATTAAATTTCATAAGAAAGGTATCTAATTAATTTATAGGTATCTTTCTTATGAAATTTTATCAGAAGTGTACATAAAATACTATAATTTTATGTACATTTACTACATTTTACTGTGTTATTTGTATTTCCATTCATTTTATTATTAATTTTGATATTTCATTTATGGAAAAAATGCCATAACTGAGATTAATATAAAAATAAGATCAAATAAACTTCTCCACACGTTTCGCAAAAGTAAAGGCCTTAACAGCGGAGAACAATGCTTAACTCAAATAACGCAACTTAATTGTATTCTGGTTGGTCTTCCGTACTTTATAATTAGAGCCCGATTATAAACACAAAATTACATTTCTTAATTACTGCGGATCTTCTGATTAGTCAAAACGGTTTTGATAAATTAATTAGATACCTTTTCGGCGCAGAAGCCAAGTTAATCTTGGTTCAAAATGTTTTAAATAAACATTATAATTTCTGATTGTCTTAAAATAAGTTTTGAAAATAATTGATATTTAAAAAAGAATTTCCAACTGAGATTTTCATTGATTTTATAAAATGGAAAAAAATGGTTGCCATCCGTTAATTTTTAACGAAATTTTCGGACGTGTTAGGAACGATTAAAAAATGTAAAAAAAATACTACAAAAATACTTTGATCTTTCCTCTTAATAATAACATAAACATTTAGACGATACAATTTTGTTTTCGTTAAGTTTGGCATCTTTTTCATCATGCTATGCTTTTTTTTTTTTTTTTTTTTTTTAGCGATCTCGTGGAGGTACCTACTCTTCAGCAATGGATTTCATCCTGAGTCCGTAGGGTTGTATGGCATCAACTTTTAGTTGGAATAGTTCGCAGTAATTCTATTCAAAAAGTAATGTTATAAGCTGGGTTAGTAGGGCATAATTTTATTTTTACATAGTACGGTAATGCCAGTTTACTGCGCCATAAATGTGGAGGTGTTTCATTAGCTTCTGTGTATAAGCTCTCCACTGGAAATGTTCTGTGTATTAGTCTGAGGCCTTGATGATAGGTTGCATTGAGAATTTTTAGTTTTGACTTTCTGGCCGCCCCATATATGAAACTAGCGTAATCCAGTTTTGAGCGAAGTAATGCTCTGTATCACTTGATTAATGTTGGTCGATCTGCTCCTCATTCAATATGGGCCACTAGACGCAGGAGGAATTGTAGGGATTTGCTACATTTTGTTTGCAAATATTTTAGATGGGGAATAAACGTTAATTTTTTTATCGAAGATAATGCCTAGAAACTTGTGTTGTTCCACTAATGGGATTTCTGCTCCGTCTAATTTTAAACATGGATCATTGTGCAATTTTCTTAATTTTCAGAAATGTAGGCGTTTGGTTTTCGTTTTGGAAAATGTAAACCCATTTCCAGTGGCCCATTTGTGTATTTTATTGAGACATTGCTGTAGTTGTCATTCAGTGGTATTCATATGTCAAGCTCTTTACATAATTAGAAAAGCATCGGCATATAGAGGGCATCTCACTCCTGGTCTTAGAGTTTTAACTATGGAGTTAATTTGTACGCCAAAAAGCATGACTGAAAGAATGCTTCATTGTGGAACCCCTTCTTGATCTTGCAGTTTCGATAACGTACTTCCTATGCAGTCTTGAAACCCTCCAGTCTTTCAGGAAATCCCCTATAAATAGAATCAGTCTTCCTTTTAGACGCAGTTCATGCAGATCTTTCAAGATACCAAATTTTCATGCTGTATCGTATGCTTTTCTAAGTCAAAAGATACTGCCATGAGATGTTTTTTCTTAATGAAGGCTTCTCTTACAAAGGTTTCGAGTCATACTAAATGATCCATGGTACTTTTTTTTTCTAAAAGCACATTGGTAGTCACTGATTTGTCCGTTAGTTTCCAGGTACCAAGTCAACCTTTTGGTGACATTCTTTCCTTAGTTTTACATAGACAGGTCGTTAGTGTTATCGGCCTGTAGCTTTCAGGGTCTGTATCATCCTTTCCAGGTTTTTGGAATAGGGATGATGAATGACTGTCTCCACATATTTGGGAAGTTGCCACTTGTCCATATGTTGTTATACAAATTTACTAACAGTTGTAATGATTTGTTAGGCAACTGTTTTATGAATTGATAGTGGATATCAGCTGTATTGTGGGCTTTCGTTAAAGATTCATTTAGTTCATCTATAGTGAATGGTAGGCTATAGCTCTGAACGTTATTTGGTTTAAAGTTTCATTTTTGTTTTTCCGCTTTTTGTTTGAGCTTCAGAAATTGTAGGCTACCATTTTTGGCAGATGAGTTTTTTTAGAGATTGTTTTAGCTAAATGATCAGCGATATCTTTTTTTTTTTTGCTGGTTATTTTATAGTTATTCATCGAGAGATGTTTTATAGCGTTAGAATGATGTTTACCAGCTATTTTCCTTATCATATCCCATAAAGATTTTGTTTTTGTGGTAGAATTGTCTACTGACGTAGTTTTTCCAACATTCTTTTTTGCTTTCTTTAATTGTTGTCCGTGCTGTGCCCAAAGTTGCTTAAATTGTAAAAAAAATTAGAGGTTAAAGTCTGTTTGCTGAAATCTCTCAAAGCCCTTCTTCTGAGTCCGATATCTTCCTTACACTCATCAATTTTTTTTTGTACCGAACTTTTTGGAATGAATTCCTTTGTAATAGACATAAGGATTTCTGTAAACTGTTTTAAGTGTTTGGTGCATTTACCTTCAGCTATTTTATCAGAACATTGGTTTTTAAATTCATCCCAGTTCGCTTCGTCTATTTTCCAGTGGAGAGGATTTTTATTTTTGCAGAACAATTGGCAAGTGATCACTACCGCATGTGTCCGCCAGAACCTCCCAAGAGAAATCCATATAGATTGATAAATCTATTGCAGAGTAGCTGCCAGTAAATCGATTTATGTAGGTCAGAGTTTTATAGTTATAAATATATAAATCATTGTTGTTTATAATTGTTTCTAAAGTCTTTTCCTTTAGATTTATATCTTTATAGCCCCATCTGGTGCTGTGACAGTTAAATTTCCCTAGTATCATAAAGGGTGAAGGGAGTTGCCTTATGATTTCATGAATTTCGGCTTCATTTACTCGTTTAGGTGGGGTATGTCCCACACACAGAACAAATGTTTATCGGCCTATGAAGGGTCACTTTAAAAGCAGTCGCCTGTAAAGTAGTAGTCAACTTTATTTTACTTTGGTGTACATCATTCCTAACTAGGATAGATGTACTCCAGATGCACGAGGCCCAGTGTCACGGCTATGGTTGTATTGCTGATATTCTTTTATATTCAGTTTGTCGCCTTGTTTAAGGAATTTTTCCTGAAGGCAAACAGCTGCCGGTGACATGTCTGTTATTAACAGAGGCAGTTCACTATTTACATTATTCAGACTATTGACCTCATCTTTGTTGCCATATTTATCACAACGTTTCGGCCGTTGTACACTCCGGCCTTCTTCGGGTGTTTGGAATGTCAAACTGAACCCTTCATTCGCTGGGGTAGACTGTTCTAGTTCCACGTGCCATGTCTAATGGATATCAGTTATCTTCTGTTAATTCACCTCTCCAAGTTCTCCACTGCCTTAACCAGTACCTGGCAACAAAGATGAGGACAACAGTCCAAATAATGTAAATAGTGTACATAATACCTCATCTCAGAACTATAGACATATAAAGAAGCAGTTCATTTATATTTGCCTTTATTCCACGGCAGTTCCATTGAATTATCTTATGTAGGTATGTCCATTTTAGGCCTTTTTAGCGTTTTTTTTTAGTTTTTTTCCAGTTGAAAGACACATTAATTTGGAAATTCTTGTAAAAATGAAGTACGTGTTGGATTTTAATGAAAACTTCAGAAATTATTCAGAAATGAATGAACTTATTTTAGAAATGTTTGTCTCTTTGAAAGTCATGGTATAAATATTTTTTTTATATCTGTTACCCACCTCGAACTTAATTTTATGAAAACTCAAAATTTTATTTGGAACCTGAATTTGTTTTTTAATTAAATGCACAAAACTCTGAAAAATCTAAATCATCGATTTTTTTGTTACAAAAATGTCCAAAATTGTCCAAACTTTTACCTCAATTGTAAAAATACAAAACCCAATAAAACTAAGACAATATTTAATTATGAAAGTTTTTAATGGATTTTCTGAATAATATATACGAAGGTAATTATTATCTGAAAGAAAAAAAAATTTTTGATGAAAAATGAATTTTTACATTAATTTTTTTTTGTTTCAATTTTAAATACACAATATGACAAAAGGTTGTTATATATTTATAAATTAAGTTCTTTATGCAACCTTATGGAAATGATATATTATGTTCTCTACTTTTTAAAGATCATAAATTTGAAAGCTTATTAAAATCTGACAATCATTGATATTTTTAAAATAATTTTTAATATTCCAAAATTGTATTTAAAATCATCTACAACGAAAGTACGGATGCACAGTGTTGAAATAATGTCACGTAAGTAGTTTCCCATGATAGAAGCAAGTTGTTTTTCCTTCAAAAATTGCTTTGCATTCGTTCAGTAACAACACAACAACGTTTGTGAAGTTTTCTGACTGAATATCGTCGCATTTTCAATTTTCTTTTCAAATATAATCAAATAGTTGGATAAAAGAAAATATCGACTATTTACAATTACAAAAAAAAAAAACGCCCTTGGAAGTCCACCCAAATTTTCAAGTTTGAAATCGAATGCATAAATTCATTGTACATTACTTTGGAATTATTATCCATACGACAAATTATCAGTTAAAAAGATTTTTGGAGTTTAAATTCTCTGGAGTTAGCTCGCCACTAAATACTTGTTGAGTCAAACCCAACATAGAATGTTAATTTTATTAATAAATAAAATAAAACTCATAACTGCCATATCACAATTATTAATAAATAGAAAAAAATCTGCCTTAATAAAAACAAATAAAATCTCATTTCATTAAGTTAACCTGTTTCAATTAATGGTGTTTCATGTAATTTTTATATTCTCAGAAAAATATTTCATGACTGAAATAATAAACCTCAATTTAAAAAAATGTTTTTTTTACTGTTTTATTTTTACTTGTAAAATTTGATTTTCTTTCATAATTTAAATATTATTTTCAGTGCAGAATTCTTCCTCAAACGTAAGGTAAAAAAAAAAAAATTTGAAAGTGAATTTAAAAAAAAAAATCTACAAACCAGATTCACTTAAAATTAGAACGAATTATATCACTTCTGCGCTACCGTCCGATAAATTCCCCTGCCGTAAGTTGTGAATATATTGACGTACATCAATTAACGCCTGTCAAAAAGGAAACGACTACGGTTGGAAATATCTCTCTTAAAAAATTTTCTGCTAAAAATGTAAGTAATGTTTCTTTCAAATTACATTAAGTATACTTTAATCATTCTAAATTTCCTAAGATAACAAAAGAAAAAGGTGTAATTGATTTTTCATGATTTTTTAACTAACAAACTATGATCTTTCCGACAGAAATGTCGATAAGTTCGATTTTACGAAATTTTTTTGACTCGAAAAAACCAAGATTTTTTAATAATTTTTAACATTTATAGGAAGGATTAAAAAATCTGAAAAAATATTCAGAAAATACTTTGGTCTTTCCTCTTTAATAACAACATAAATATTTAAACGTTAAAAATTGTTTTATCAATTTGGGGACCTTTTTTCGTCAAAAATTTTGCCTAATTTTCTTTTAAAATATAATGCAATTTCTGCTTTTTTTGATGGAGGCTGTTTGACATTTCAAGTAGATAATCATCTACTAATTAGGTTCTGTCTAATGTTCTTTATACCATTGTTCATTCAATATAAGGCCTAAGAGCCACTCACGGTAGAGAGCTACTGAATAAAGTTGTTGTAAGGCTGTAAAAGTAAGAAGCGCATATTATAAGGTATGTAGGATAGATAGCGATTGATCCTAGAGTTGAAGAGTTTAGGATTGTAGTAGTTGAGGAAACATAATCTTGGGAGTCTGTTTGAAACTTTTCCTTATCAATGGAATACGAAAGGAATGAGCATGAGTGAACCCGATTTACATTATATGGCGGGTCTTAGCTGTGAATATTTGGTGGCGCTAAGAAATGTAGCTTGTTTGAACATTCGCCATAAAAGTAGCGAGAAGCGGTTGTAGGGTGGAAATAAACGTTTTTGAACTCCGTCGAGGCTAGAAAGTGAGGATCGAGTAGCTACAATCTTGATTTGGCACCAATACTCCATTTTTTTAAATTTGATTTGATTTGACTCTTGTAAAGATGAAGGCACGGTGGAGTAATGGATAGCGGCTCGGATTGAGAAATCGGAGAGCCGAGTCGAATCCATTACATTCACTTACGTGCCAATACCCTTGGGAAAGCGTCCTGGGTACGACGTTAAACTGCATCCAACAGCAAGGCCTTTGATCAGGAGGTTTTGAGGAAGCGTGGAACCACCTTTTAATTGCTGGTGTTCTCAGGTCCACCCTGACCCGGTGTGGTAGCACCTGTTGGGGGGCGGGGTCCCAGATATGGGCAAATAGTGAACTTCCAGGTCTTTTCCAGTACATTTACACGTCCCGGGTATGACGATAAACTACATCCGCGTCCCGGGTATGACGATAAACTACATCCGCGTCCTCGGTGTGGTGGTAAACTGCATCCGCATATTTGAAGCGGTGGTGTTGCCAACTGTGCGTTTTTGAAACAATAATGTTGCCAGCTATACTTTTTTTTGAAACAATGATGTTGCCAGCTATACTTTTTTTTGAAACAATGATGTTGCCAGCTATACTTTTTTTTTTGAAACAATGATGTTGCCAGCTATACTTTTTTTTTTGAAACAATGATGTTGCCAGCTATACTTTTTTTTTTGAAACAATGATGTTGCCAGCTATACTTTTTTTTTTGAAACAACGATGTTGCCAGCTATACTTTTTTTTTGAAACAACGATGTTGCCAGCTATACTTTTTTTTTTGAAACAACGATGTTGCCAGCTATACTTTTTTTTTTGAAACAACGATGTTGCCAGCTATACTTTTTTTTGAAACAACGATGTTGCCAGCTATACGTTTTTGAAACAATGATGTTGACAACGTTATCCTTAAATTACGTTTACAAAGTATATATATTTAATAAATATGTGGAAACTGGATCTGGCATTAAATAACCCATAGTGGTTGATATGCCATAAAACCCCAAACAACCAACCTTGGGAAAGGTATGAATCCTCTTCTTCCCCACCCCCGCAGCTATGGGTAAATAGTAGGACAGACCGTGTTCCATCGCCTTGGATGGCAACTGGTCTACTGCAGGAACAAATGAAAACCTACTGCAGGAAAAAAATCTGCCTCGTTAGTCATGTACCGAAAGATACATGATTGCCTAAGCGTGTATCATGTATGGCACATAACTGACTGAAAAATGGAGTATAGCACGGGTCAGGTACTTCGTTAATTGAGGTCACGAGTGTAATTCCAGGCATCATTTTTCGAATTTTTGTGGCCTTCAAGATTGAATTCTAGTCGTAATTGTTAGCACAGTGCAATGGTAGAAATTGTGCCTTTTATCGGTTGTTAATGTATAGCTATAAACTTAAGACGACAACCAACAAATAAGGCATTTCACAAATGGCCGCTTTTTTGTCGAATGAAAATAAAAATAATCTAGGCAGTTTATTTTAAAACGTTGTCGAAAGAATCATAACGGTTGACGACTGGAGCGATGGTTAGTAAACACGGTTTCGTACGAAGCTCAACTTAATTCTACTTTTGTCACACGACAACTGTTACATTGAATGTATGAAATGAAATAGTGATATAGAGTAAAACTATTATGGGACTCGTGTAAGGAAATAACTCGATATTTCTCACTTTAAAAATCACCAAAGTTGATTACTTTTTGGAATAATTCTGGTGCCATTATATTCTTGAGTTTAGATTATGATTAGCCGCTTATGATACAAGGTGTTCCATAGTGGTCACCCATTTCAACATTGACCAGATTTGACGGTGATTAACTTTGATCCTCAGACAAGCGCTTTCAGTATGATCTGAGCATAAGCAAAACGTTTTGAAAAAAAAAATTAATAAAATCATGCCATATCTATTGAGATCAATTTTATTTTAACAAACTGTAATGTCACTTCAGGATGTAGGCAGCTTGGGAAATATAGTGGTTTCCTATTGTCTTGAGTACGGTTTTGAATTCAGAGTTGTTCATCAAGACTGGCTGTTAGCCAAGGCTCGAGAACAGTCTACCCCACTATTTAACACATAGGTGGTGTGGAGGAGAAGAGATGTATTCATACATTTCCCAAAGCTTGCCCTTGACAATCGACACCTTTATTAAAATTTTGTAAATAAAGCGTCTTCCACGCACTTTATTTCAAACCACCTGTTTATTGAATTTCTAAGACCACCCATTCTTTGTTTATTTTTCATTTTTTTTCAAATCTAAGTATTCCTTTTTATTTGACCCCCACCCTGCGTTTTTTTTTAATTTAAAGACTCCCTCTTATTTGATTATCCCCATTTATTCAAAAGTTTTTGATTAATTCGTTTGCTACGGTTTATCAACTCATTTGCAGGTTATGTGAAACCAGAAAATATTTTTAGATTGTAAGAATCTTTTTTGAGATATAACGGTTTAGTGAGACAAATATAACCAAGCCATAGCTGGCGGGAGATGAAGGTAAAAACACTTATCAACATTTAGTTGTAAACAATGACCTAGATGTACTTGGACACGAACTTTAGAGAGGTTATCCACAATTTTATTTGAATGTTCAACAACTTATAAATATAAAACACTATAATAATAGTTTTTATTGATTGATTGATTCATTTCATACGACTTATCAACCCTTTGCACGTTATATAAACCAGAAAATATTTTTAGATAATAATAGTGTCGTGATACATGTCTTGCTAATTAACCCATAGATAAGGGAGAAGAGGTGGATTCATACCTTTCCCAAGGGTATTTACGAACCCAATGCAATTGGAACTCGGCTCTCCGATTTCCAATTCCGAGGCGTTATCCAAGCTTACAACACCTGGTATTCTTAAGCGATCACTCATCTAGGTACTGACCAGGCTTGACGTTGCTTAACTTCGGTGATCGTGAGCCTCGTTTATTCAAGTCCTGAACATGAACTCGGTTCACCGATTCCACTTTTTGCGCCGATAACCGTTATGCCACCTGCCCACCCGTATCAGGAAATAAAATGATGAACAAACGCTCTTTTCGAAGGATTAAAAAAAAGTCACGTGATGCAGTTTCATTGGTTATATCTTACCGTAATATGCGTAGCCGTGATGACCAGGAGCCGCCGCTGGTGGTGTGGTTCCCGAATAAGGATTGTGGTTAGCCGGTGGGTTGATGACGCTTGACCGAACTGGGACCCGAGGGGACATGGGCGGAGTAACCATCTGACCATTACCGTTCATTGCCTGCGGAAAAGATTTTGAAATTTGAGAGAGGGAGGAAAAATTAACCTAAGAAAGCATTCTAAGAGATCTTCATAGTCAATGATCTTTAGAATATACGGCGCGTGACATACCTGGCAGGGTTTAAGCAAGTGGATGACAGAACGTTGTCTGGAGGAGGAAGCAGAGGGAGGGAGGCAGACTGCCTACGTCCTGAAAGGACATGGCACAGAAAAAGAAAGAATATACTATATCTTGGAAAAAAAAATTGTCCGAAGACTATACCGATGTAAGTCGAGAGATCGCTGAAAAGTTCTTGGACTTTCCAAAATCAGACCCACGTGATGCTTGGAAAGAATGAAAAATATTTTGGTTTTCTCCACTTTCTAAGGTCCACTATAGGCATTAATATATCCAACATATACTGACATCTTAGCACAATGGAAAGAAGGACGAGATAAACTCAAGAAATTAATTCCAAAAATGAGTTATACGTAAGAATATTTTTGTACAAGACTGAAACACACCAATATAAGCCCTACTAAGTACATATATATTACTTCAAACAATATTATAGTGGACACACCATATCTGAAATAGACACTAATTTCTATTTATTAAACAGTGTGTATTACGTCTTTCGGCATTTGCAATTCAGCATCTTTTTCATCGTGCATCTGAGATTCGAGAAATGCGTTTCCAGGCAGGATCGGACTTTCGTTCCCCTTTGTAGAAGCAACCGTTCAATAACGTTCTAAATAGTAAGAGTATCGGATTAAAAATAAATCTATTAATTCTTTAGAAATTGTTTTGATTACGATTCAGATATGAAACTTTTGAGAAGATAATCTGGGTGAAGAGAGTGTGGAATGTAGAACATTGCTTGCTGCGTCGTTTACCGTGACCGAGCAATAAAGCACACTGGATCAAACGGTGGTTTCCCCTACAAAGGGGGACGCAGATTCAAGCCCTGCTGAGGAACGCATTTTTAAGGCTGATAGACGTAATACACACTGGTTAATACAACCCTCCTTAATTTCGTTTAAGATGTTTCGACAGCCATTTTAGCATTGAGTAAAAGTAACAAGACATCGTATGTAGACTGTGGAGCGGAGACTTAATTTGGTGCCATGTTTTGATCAGAGAATCCTGTGTGACCCTTGAACAATCTTCCCGCTCGGTCGATTCCACAGTATAGATACTCACTATCGTCTGAGTGACTCCACGTGAGTGTTCAAGTATGAGGAGTAAGGTGCCTTCCGGTTGGTTGCCATGTTACATCTTTTTTCATTTTCTATTAAAAACTAATTCCCCTTCTAATGTTATTAGAAAACAATTCCTGGCAAAGATTCAAATCACTTTATGCATGATTTTTTTTTCAGTTCGAATTTCAGACGCGGAGTTTTCTCATTTGACCAAAGTTATTTAATGTTTTAAAGATTTGTGTACAGAACGTCGCGGAAAATGAAATTGGCATACCGAGTTCGTTGTGTTCACATTCTCACAAAGACTGGGCTCTCTCGCCTAGGTTGGCAACCAGTCTAAGAGAAGAACAACTCTAAATTCAAAACTGACTCTGCATGGAGCTAGCAGTTTCACCTAGTAAATACCTACTTACTATGGAAATCACAGCAGCAACATTTAACGTGGCGAGGCTGTGGTTCTATGCTAAACAGGAAAGATTTTTCAGATTTTATACGTAAAGTATAATAAGGTATCATTAAAAAGATAGAGCTTACTTGTGTCAT
The DNA here is from genome assembly GCA_964036315.1 of Acanthosepion esculentum. NCBI lineage: Eukaryota > Metazoa > Mollusca > Cephalopoda > Sepiida > Sepiidae > Acanthosepion > Acanthosepion esculentum. Next base: position 126,940,073 of record OZ038477.1, on the reverse strand, counting down.
GGCAGACAAATGGTTCAAGTGGTCAGACATCGAGTAGTGATCATGTTGATCGGCGGCCTGCATTCCATCATAGTCAATATCGAGTCTTTGGGAAGAAACGTCCAAATAATGTTGCTCTTGTTTAACCGAGGAGAAGTGTTTTGGGGTGTTGACATTTCGGTTTGCCAGAAAACAAGTACCTGGTGTATTTGATGACAGGTTGGGACGAACCCCTTTGTCGTCTGGAAAAAGGCCAGTAAAAGAAAAAAAAATCATTCAATGATGAATTACAGTTTTTTATGTTCAGCATCAAGGTCTGTATGCGTCGTACAGTAACAAAGATTTTTTTTTTGTTTTGATGAATATATTACAAATAAAACGAGCTTTTTAATCAAACTCTGCCCCTCCGGCGGCCACGAAACCCGACAGTGACCGTGTCTTTCGCCGGCGGTTACAAAGCGCAAGAAGGCCAGTTGTTAGCAGCCATGGGCTGCTGGTTAAAATCAAATTATTAGGGTTTTGTGATCCCCACAATGCATCATAATAAATTAAATACAAAAGAATATTTTATGGCTACTATAAGAAAATTTGTCGATATCGAGTTGACAATTGTTTAGTAAGAAAGTGACTGCACAATTTCTATCGACAAAATATATTTTATAATTAAAATAATGAATACGGAAAAGTCATGCTCACATTAGAAAATAAAGACTATTTGGTACCAAATAAAAATACCGCTGCGAATATTTTAAGTTATAAAATAAGCGGAAAATCTTTTATCCATGGAACGAAATAATCACGCTGCTGAAAAACAAAAACTAAAAAAAAACAAGAAATATAAGTAAGAATAATGCTAGGCAAAATCTAACAAAGCCCCAAAATGGAAATCGTCATGGAATAACAAAGTACCCAACTTTTGGCTCTATCACCGATCCATAAAACCATTGCGCACACTTTATCAATGCTAATTAATACCCCCCAATGAAATTCCAGAATGGATCACCTGAAGCTATTACAGATCTCTTACCAAAAACGGTTGAAACAGATGACCCCCCCCCCAAAATATAGGTCAATCACGTGTCTGTCCACCACATATAAATAGATCACGTCTGTTCTGACGAACTGTACTTCCTCTTTTCTAGATTAAAAGAACATTCTTCCTCTGGAACAGAAAGGATGTCGAAGTTGTTCATCTAGTTGAAAAGATTATTGATAAATAAAATGATCCTGGAAAATTGCAGGAAAAAAGTAAAAATTGTCAGCACAGCTTGGATAGATTATCGTAAAGCCTTTGGTAGTGTCCCGCACTCTTGTATCCTTAAGGCTTTGGAAATGTACAAAGTCTCCTCGGTAATAGTAAATTTCCTTAAATATAGCATGAGACTGTGGAAAACCACATTATACCTAAATCACACCAAGGGTACTGTCACTTCCAATGAAACTGCCTGTCACCTCTTCTGTTTTGTCTGACCGTAACCCCTATTTCGCATGAACTAAACAGTAATAACTACCAATACAAAGTAAGTGGGCCAATATATGCACTGAAATATCTGCAATTTTACGGAAAGAAAACTGGTATGGACGCCACCGAGGCACAGTTACAGATAGGATCTGTAACAATTTTATGGGATTTTACAATATACACAGAGAGAACAATCAAAGCTAATCGCCCAGACATGGTGATCAAAGACCACAAGAACAAAATGTCCCTTCTTATTGACATGGCAGTCCCTGCAGATTGTATCTTTGAAGATCTTCAAAAATTATCAAGATACAAGGATCTTGAAATGGAAATATAAAAAATATGGCAAACAAGGATCTTAGTAATTCCAGTTGTAGTTGCAGCCTTCGGATTGATTAGGAAATGTTCCGATAGACTCATTGAAAGGATCCCTGGTAGCCCATGCTTTAAAGAAATACAAACAATTGTACTCGTAAATACAGCTCACACCTTATTAAGGGCTTTATATACGTAAAAAGTGTGGGGTTTTATGTTTGTTTATTTTATTTTATTTATTTATTTTTTTTATAAAAATGGTTAGTGGAAAATGTCATGATGGCATTTATGCACGCAGCATCTGATTGGGACGCAGAATGAAATAAGTATACGAGATTAATAATGAGAGGAATAATAATAAAAATAATAAGAGGAAGAAGATGTGAAATAATAGTAATGATGATAAAAGGAATAATAATAACGAAGAAGCAGAGGAATAAAAATAATAATAGGAGGAGGGAAATAATAGTAATAAAAATAATAAGAGGAATAATAATAAGACGATGGGTAATAATGATAATAAGAGGAATAATAGTAATAAGAGGAGGAGGCGGAATAATAATAAAAATAACAGTAATAATTATAATAGTAATAAGAGGAAGAAGAATATTTTCGGAAAGGTTCATAATTAAATAAAAGACCAAAAGAGAAGAAATATTGTCTTGTTGCCAACTGTTACTCAAGTGAGTTGGACCAACAACTTAGTATAGCATAAGATGAATCTGGTTGAAATACGAGTAGAAAGATTGTGTTATATTTATTTTCTAAATGGTGGGAACCGATTTGCCTGGGTGCGAATACTGACCTCTGCCACAGAATGGTAAATACATAATTAATTTATCTACGAGGCAATCAGTAAGAAAGAAAGATGGAAATCGAGTATCAAGGAAATAAAAGAAATGGGAAGAAGAAGGAGAGAAGAAAGAAGAAAGAACTGGGGGAAAAGAAGGATAAAGGTAAGAGAGAATAAGATATACAACAGAGGAGGAGAAAATAAGTGCTAAAAGAACGAAACCATTTCTAGAAAATATTACCTGCTTTCATGTGCCGGTCTAGGATGATTTGCAATTCAGCATCTTTTTCATCGTGCATCTGAGATTCGACGGCCAGAAGAACATATTCATCCATTAACATTCGTATCAAGTGAACAGAAGCTGAAAGAAAGAAAATCGAGGAGAGAAACGAAGGTGAGACATTGAAAAGAAAGAGGAAAGCGTCGTTAGGAGAGAAAAAACAAAACTTCGCGACATGAAGGATAGAGTGCAGAGGAAGTGGAAGAAGTATTCGAATAAACAACTTAATTATACTGTCATCTGTTTGTAAATGAAATAAAAGAAAAGTTCTGTAAATGTTTTTTTCCATTTTTCTTGTAAAATAGACGTACCTTAGACATTTGCTGGAATGGGAAATATTTTGTAAAGTGCTTCCCAGAATTCACCACTCACCAGTTTCATGAACACTCAAGAAACAATTAAAAATCAGATAAATGCTTAACCTGTGTGAATGCCTAAGCGGACATAAACATTTGAGCGTGTATATAGTTTTTTTTAATCATTTCACCCAAACAAGGCGACGAAGCTACTAAGATACAAGAGGTTTACTGAGAGTGAAAGAAAACGTTAATGAGGAGAAAGGACAACAAAAGAACAGGTGTAAAAAAAGATGCCGATTGACGTTACATTTAAATTTTTGAAGATCATAGTTGACAGGAAAGCATTAAATCGGAATAGTGTTCCAAAGTTGAGAAGTACGAAAAGAAAAAGAAACTATTAGGTTACATCTAGATATTTCATCAGTAAAAAGGATGAGACCTAATTGCCAATCTAGTAGTACTTTTAAATTTGTGAAGTCGAGGTACTAAAGAGGAAAGCTCACGAGAACAATTGCTATGAAAATATTTATCGTAAATGTACAGGGAAACTGCGTTATTACGCATGCACATTGTCATACAGTTTGCAAACGACTTAGGAGACAGGGATTGGTTAGGGATACCCAAAGATAACATGGAGGCAGATTAAGAGTCTCTAGTACGCACGAGAGGCTTCCTGAAATTGAATATTTCGTATGATATATATATTTTTTTTGGTGGGGGGGTGAAATAATCCATGAGTGAGTGTTTTACTCTCTCAAATTCCTTTTTCCTCGTCTGTAAATCTGTGTCAAATGTCGTCTCCCAGCATAATGAAAGGTCATTGCCTTTATTTCCAAATTTTTCCACCCATTTGTACCACCTCGTACCTTAGGGGTGTTCGCCGTAATACACTGCCAGTATTGAAAATTTGGGGGAGGTTTTCTATTGTATCAAATTCCCATTTTTTTCCAAAAAGAATCCAGTCTTTGTTTGACAAGCTCTTATCTCATTCTCGCCGCCAAAATATACTTCCCTGTCTTCGGCTGGCGTAGTTTGAAATTAATATTAGCTTAAGCCCCCCACCCCACCGGGGGACATCCTCCCAGGCAGTACCTCTCCTTCGAGAGGGGTCTGGAGTTATTACCCGGCGCCTGAGGCGTTCACAAAAGGGGAATTGCCGATGGGACTTGAGGAATTTTTCCACGGTATTTCTGGTAAATCCATTTTAAACCTCATTCAATTATGACATGAGCGCACTGAAAAGAAATCAGAAAATGTCGTACAGCTTGTGAAAGACTAATGCACCAGGGACCTGTTAGGGACATCGAAATAAAACACGAAAAGTTAAAGGTTTCTAGCATGTACAGAGGAGCTGTCTGAAGTCGGCTGATTCATATATCGCGTACCTGCGCTATCTTTATTACAAAGGATTGATTAGTTTTTTTACAGTTTGTCAACCTTTTGCAGATTATTTAAAGCCAGTAAATATTTTTGAATTGTAAGTTTTTTTGGAGATAATAATGATTTAGAAATAATTACTAATTTTAGGTTATCTTGCAAGTGAGTCACATGTGGAAAATTGTATTCTATACGAGAAAATTTCCGATGAAAATCAGGATTTTAAATCTTGCCTCTTATAAGATCTGGTGTTGATATGAAATATGCAACTACTAACGCCACCGAACAGGCTCTTATTGTAACAAGATCTATGACTCAACACTAATAGTTTGCAGAAATTCAAAGCACAGAAAGATGACCGTCCAAATTTATATGCATTGAAAGTCATTTTGAAATGCAATCATAAAAACAGAATTTGACAACACGAAGAATCAAAATCAACTCACCAAAACTCTGCGCATTGCTGAGAGTCAAATTGTGCATGACTCTGGCACCAAAAAAAGACCATTTTAGAAGAAATTCCTGTGCGCGTTTCTTAAAAGATCGGCCATTTTGCTTGCTTGGCTACAACAAAAAGAATTCTTTTAAACACTTGCTTGTAAATGCAGTCGTATGTATTTCAGTATTGGTTTCAAGTGTTGTTGTTTTTTTTTAATAATTCGTCAGTAATACTTGTATTCATTTCTAACCACTGACAATCCCTTTTTCTTTTATTTTTCCACACTTTTCTATAGTAAAATTATTGACAATAATTTACGACTATAAAACGAGTAGTAATGAATTTACTTTATACATATAGCAGCTTTATTCTTCCAGTAAAGCTTGTTTGAATGTACGTCCACTGACAATACTTTTCTTTCTGATTTCAGTGCAATTTTATAGCAAAATGCTTAGCAATTATTTTTTTAATCATTACATCTTAAGCAAGGCAATAAAAGCCACTATAATGAAATGCTTTACTGAGTTTGAGAGAATATGAGAAAAAGAAAACTTTATTAAAGGAGAGAGAAAACAATAAAAGAACAGGAATTAAGAAAGCCAAAGATAACCATTGACATTGCATTTAAATTTCTCTTGATTTACTGAAATTATCAGTTGGTACAACAACGGATTGACAGCTTAATGATAAATAGCATTTTAGACAGCAAATATCTATAGATTGAATATCATCAATGGGATTTTTCCAAGTAAAATTCAGCTAATAACTACGTATCGGGTCGCGGACATATTGATATGTGCTTGTGAAATATTTCTATTTTGTCAGGGACAGTTCTTGCTTGCTTGATTTTTAATGTACAAGTAAACTGAATACTGGAATCTAAAATTACAGGTAAACAAATGTTTACTCGTCAATTTTTCCCCTAGGGTCAGACATATCTGGTTTGTTTGTGGCGAGAAAGAATAGGGAGTGGTAGAATAGCAGTAAAATAAGTGGGTAGCAATAAAACGTCTATGTTTACTTAACATGTTCAGGTGATACTAAAGTAGGATCACTTTTTTGTCATTAAGTAAAGGCATATTTATTTAATAAATGCTACCTATGACATGTTTTATATCAACAACGAGTAAATAAGCAATATGAAATGAGTAAACAGCATGAACAAGATCTTGAAAATTTCAAGGACGGTAATTAAACGTACAATTCGTTTTATTTTGCCAATTATATTTCAATGAACATAGATATTTTTAAACGAAATAAAAACGTGCGAATAAAAACCTACCTTAACAACTTTCTGTTCAACGACCACATCCAACCATTCTGTGAAAGCTTCAACGGTCGCCTGTTTTCGTAAAAGTTCCTTAAATTCTTGAAGAACTGCAACGAGAGAATGACGAATTGGTGAGAAAAAAACCCTCAAAAAACAAAACACCCCCCCCCCCAAAAAAAACCCAAAACAAAACAAAAAATATTAATTCCCTTTTTTTATTTCTACGGAATAACAATCTCACTTTCTCTCTCTTTACCTCCTCCCCCGCATATATAACAAACGTTATTTTTAGTGAATACTTGTATTTGAGTAGACGCTCCGTTTATTTATTAAACAGTATAATGTGTCTCTAATAAGATTTTTTGAATATTCAGGTTGGTAGACAAAAATAAATATATTATTTAATCAATAAACGGAGCGTCTACTAGAATACGAGTAGACATTAAAATAACGTAAAATCTGTCGGATTAATAAATTTTAAAAAATCCCTCCCTTTCTTTATAAACATAACCTATTCACGTATACACATTTATTTACACACACACACACACACATATATATATATATATATATATATATATATATATATATATATATATATATATATACACACACACACAGACAGACATATATTACTTAAAACGTTATTTCTAGTGAAACCCGTATTTGAGTAAACCATCCGTTTTTTTAAACAGTGTTTATTATGTCTTCCGGCCTGCGTACCCGAGATCACATAATGTGACCTCCGGCAGGGTTCAAACCTGCGTCACCCATTGTAGGAGAATCACCGTCTGATCAGGCGTTCTTTAGACCGCAACTATCATTGGACCTACATTGTTTTTCATTATCAACGATCTTCCCGATGTCATCAGTTCCAAACTAGTTACTCCTGTCTTAATAGTAAGTACAATAGGTTCGACAGAGTAAAACTAGTAGCTGATCTTGATAATGACCTCCAATCAGTTGGGAAAAGAAATGACTGGAGTCATCTTAGAGAACAATGTTTTCTTTTCATCAGCATGACTGATGCTAACCTCCAGTAGAGCAACTCACTGCGCCTTTTTAGTCTCACATTTTCCGCTGACATGTAAGTGAATGATTATATTGCATCAATTGATATGTCTGCTGCTAGGAATGTTGGTTCACTGTGTCTTTCCAGACCAATTCGTCTGTGGATTGAATATTGCGCCATATCTGGTCTAGTGCTCCTACTATATATCTCAAGATTCTTGACAAAATTCAAAGAAGGATCTGCAATGTAATCAATCCTGACTTGGCATCTCGGCTACTGTCACTTTCTCACCGACATGACGTGGCTTTCTTTGTCTTTTCTATAAATATTTTCATGGCAATTGTTGTCATGAGCTTTTTTCCTTGATCTTTTATTGACCTTTCTCCTAACCTAAGTCTTATTCTCTTTGATTCCCAGTAAGTCTTTGCGTCTTAGTTTGGTGTAAAATGATAAAAAATATGAGCATTATTTTGATTTGGAACCATGATAACATGTACTTAACCCTGGAGTCATTAGGGAGGATAATGTGTCAGCTAGGGATTTTAAGTATTAGTCTCGTAATAAGATAAAGATGTTTTCTGGATTTTTTTTATGTGGACCTAATATAGCTCAAAATGCACATGAATCTTATGTGACGACATATATAAAATCATCAAGTTGACTGGTATTTATTAGCAGAAATTGAATTGGAGATATTTTCTATGCTTAGTCTGACAAAAGCACAAAACAAGGGTCACCATCTGTGAGACTCAAACACACCTAGCTGGATAATAATCTGAGATACGACCTTGGAAAACATCACTCACGCCGTCTTCTCTAGAAAGTGTTATGTGTTAATAATTACGAGACGATGGCAAATTAGGGCTGGTAGAAGATTGTATTCTGCAAAGTGAGGCGGTTCAACTACTTTGAAAATTCTGGATTGAGAAGGGGGACACGGACTTCAAGGTCCGGTTGGAAATGCGCAATGACCTTAATAATACAGTCAACCATTGCGTTTCACTTGGTGATTTCATTTAGTATGGCGTAAAGGTTTCCAGTACAGAAAATAGAATCAGTCAACACAGTTTGAATTTCGGTTAGGACTGCTTACGTTAATTTTAACTAATGCACTTATGAAAAGCATGACTCTACTTTTCCCTAGGCTATCAAATATTGGGATAAGATTGTCGCGTCACTGATATGCTGCGATGATCAACTGAAAAAGGGAGTGGGTAAACAATCGCCTGGGTTAAACCACTCACTCATAACCTACCTAAGCCATGCCAGCTGAAAGCTGTTACCTCTATAATAAACCTTGACAGATATTGCAGTGAAACAGGATGACTTTGACTAATTATAGCAAATGATCTGTACCTTTGAATAATAAAAATACTTTTTTTTCAATTTGTGAATCATTAAATATTCAATAAAGAAAATGTATAGAAGAGATTTTTTTTTATTGGGTTTGTCGTTTTAAAAGTAGCCAATGTTATTTACCAAACTGCAACTATGTGTTTTGTTTAAATGTTTACCTTGTCCATATGCACTAAGTTTCGTCCCAGGAGGATCAGGGAAAACAAGAACAACAAAACTAACAAACAAGAACAACAAAACTTACCCTATATGTCCTCGGCGCTCACTACCCTCAGGGGTGGATATTTCAGATGCGACTAGACACAAGAGATATGGTCAGTCTATTTTATTTTTCAATTTTATCGCGTTGTCGGCAGACATTTTTTGTCGACTGACCTTTGAGGGCTCAGGAATAAACATCAAAGTGGTCAGAAAAGGTCAACTAAATACACAACTGGGAAATATTCATTTTGAAAATGAGTTTGTGCATCTTGTAAGCCTGGCTGCACATTATTTTTGTAATTTTTCTGTCAGCTCTTTTCCTCCTTTCTAACTTTTTGTTCTCCCTCTCTTTCGATTAATCTCCTGTCTCCCTCTCTCATTTCGATTAATCCCCTGTCCCTCTTTCTCCCTAGCTTTCGATTCATCTCCTGACCTTTCTTTTCTCTTTCGATTCATCTCTCCTCTTTTCAATTCCTGTAACCCTTTCTCACCCGCTTTCGATTCCTCCTTTTCTCCCCACTCTCTCTTCTCTTTCGATTAATCTTCCTATACTTCTTTCTCTCTCCCCTTTCGATTCATCATTTGCACTCCTGTCTTCCTGTCTCCTTTCTCTCTCCTTTCGATTAATCTTTTATTCTTCCTTTTTTCCTTCTTTTTTCTTATTTCCTTTTTTTCCTTTTCTTATTTCCTTTTTTACTTTGCTTAAATATAACAGTACGCCATATGTATTTGCGAACTTCTCATTATTTTGTAACTGTTTCCGAGAAGTGTTTTTTCTTGGAATTCCGTTCGTCAAATGATTAGTTTAACTTGACACAATGGATCGATACGCTCTTTCGACCGTTATAGCAAATGGTGTAACTTCCAATAATATCGTAGCGCTTGACGTTAGCCACCACTGGATACTTCCTTTCAAACGTTGTTTTATTCATTTCGGTTGCAGACATAAGTGAAGCACAGAACCACTTTAATTTTTCTGCCGCATTTTCATTTCGATTTTTCTACGACAGACTTGGAAGATTTAGTCTTTTTTCAAATTTTTCGACAAAACATTTTTAAAAATAATTTCACCAAAAGCAGAGAGATAACACCACTAGGACGCATTGAGTTACTGGGTGTGAAAGTGAATGAGAAGACTTTAGTGACGAGAAAGGACAATAAATGAACAGGCACTAGGAAGACAGAAGATGGCCACTGGCGTTACATTTAAATTTTTGAAGATTGCATGTGAGAGGGAAGCAAGAAACCAGAATAGAGTTCCACAGGCGAGAAGTACAAGAAAAGAAACACTCTGAATAGAACATACGGTTGCATTTAGATAGTACAAAAGTAGCACACTTAAATTCATGCAGACGAGGTAGTAAGGAAGAAAGTTCATGAGAACAATTGCCATGAAAATATGTATAGAAAAGACAGAGAAAAGTCACGACATGTAGATGATAAAGTGATGGAAGTCGAGATGCCAAGTCAAGATCGATTACATTACAGATTCTTCTTTGAATTTTGTCAAGAATCTCGAGATATATATATAGTAGGAACACCAGAACAGATATGGCAGCAATATTCAATGCACAGACGAATGGTTGATATATAAATGTGCAAGTGAACCAGCAGCAGACCTAGCAATTGATTCAGTATAAGCATTCAACTTCATGTCAGTGATAAACATGAGATAAAGAAGGGGCAACGAGTAGCTGCCTTGGAGGTTAGCATCAGTTATGCCGATGAAAACCCAAAAAATAGTTGACTTAAAGATAGTAGTTTCATTTTGAAGTTTAGCATTAGCCATGCTGATAGCAGACAGAAAAGTAATATATGGTGATTAAATTAAATGAAAGCAGTTTTGTATTGAAGGCGTTAAAATTTACAAGCCATTCCTTACCCCAGTTAACCACTGATAGGAGGTCCTTTTCGGAAGCAGTTGCCAGGTTTTTCTCTGTCGAACCTGTCGGGCTTGCTACATAGACAGGAGTAAATGATTGTGTCATTAGCATAAATTCCTAGTTGGGAAGTGATGACATCGGAAAGGTTGTTGATGAAGATAAGAAATGACCTAGGTCCAAGGGTAGAGCTCTGCATTAATGTGAAATGAACTAGAAGTGTGTCTGTTCTACATGATCCTCGATTTGTTAGGAACGACTAGATAAAGTAAAATATTCCCCCAGAGACACCGTAGTCCTTGAACTTATATAGAAAGCCAGCATACCAAACCCTGTCAAACGTCTTTGAGATATCTAAAGCCACAACACGAGCTACACTGTTCTTATCTAAAGCTTGATAGACAAATTCAGTAAGGCCCGTAGACGGCAGTAGACTTTGAGAAACGGAAGCCATATTATTTATCCGAAAGGAGGCCGTATGAAGTGATGTGCTGAACAAATTCGGCGTTGATTAGAGCCTCTTGTACTTTGCCAAACAGAAGTTAGATTCACTCTTATTTTACTACTAGTTTTACTACTATTACTATTTTATTATTGATGCTATTTGCTACTATTTACTGTTTTATTAGTGATGCTTTTTAACATCTTTATGCTCCTCTTAATCATCGACGCTTCTATGGCCAAAGGTTATGCCCATGAAAGATGAGCTCCCAAAATATAGGAAGAGAATTAAAGTATCATTGATTTTTGATTTCCTTTTCGCCCGATCGAAGTGCGTGTCGATTTAAGTGTTGCTAGAAAAATGTAACTTGAGGCAAAAGATGTTCATAAAAAATAAATTGGTCACTTAAAATTATTTGGCAGTTTTCTTTTATATGCCATGTCTTTCAGGATGTGAGTGATTATGACTCTCCATAATTCCCTGTCTTTTGTTGACCCCAATAGCTTGTTCTATTATCACCTCTCTTTGCCTTTGTGTTATATTTGTTTTGTCATCTATTTACTCAGGCGCATCAAGTAGCTTACTCGCTGTTTTCCCCTGCTTCTCTTGCCTTCAGTATTCTCAGTATTTTTGCTATACCTGTTTTCTTCATGAGGTGTCCAAAATGTCACCTCTTTCTGATTGTGTTTTGGATTTTCATTCTACTTAAAATTTATTCGCTTCTCACATACTCTATCCATAGTCTTCATCGGCCCGGAAATTGTCCAGCATCCACGAACATATAGATTAGATAATATAATACTTGCTTGCTTTTTTTTTTCTTTCACATTTTCCTGTCTCTTAATACTTTGCTCCGTTTCTGAAAGGCGTCTTATGCGTTTTCGGATTTCTGCGTCGCATACTCCGTCGTTTGTTCCTACACAATACAAACAGTCATTTCTGCACCTGCTTCAAGTTTGACGTCCCCAATACATAACTCACAACTTAGATTCTCTCTTTTGTTGACAACCATACATTTTGTTTTTTACAGTTAATAGTTTGACTATCTTGCTTTCCTTGACAATCGTGTCTGTTCTTTCACTTTTATTCGATAGTAGGAAGCAATAAGGATAAAGAAATTAATAATTATTCATGCACTATTCCTCTTATTGGTGTTTTCGCTTCTTGTGATTTCGATTACCAACCGTCAAATGCGGAAATAATAAAAGATTCTTAAAATTTACATATGAATTGTTTGGTTCATTACTTAGAAGTTTCCAAAGCGATTCCAGAGATTTGATGATAGCAATATGGAAATGTTAAAGAAATCAAAAACGTGAAAGTTTTCGATTTAATCTCTAGTTACAGGTTAAATAGTAAGACTTGTATATGGGGAAAATAATTATCTCCCAAAATTTGTCCTTGCAAAAATAAAAAAAATATTATTCTTACAATCCAAAATATGTTTCGGCTTTAAATAACTCATAAAAGGTTAATAAGCCGTAAAAAACCAAATCAATCAATCTTGATTAAATAAGGAAAAAATCATATCTTTAAGATCTACGGTAAAGAAGAATCTTCTATTACAGTATATTGTTTAATTATCCTATTGTATTGCCGTATATACTCGTGTACAAGCCGACTTCATGTATCGTGCGATCTCTGAATTTTTGGCATGGATTTAAAATTCATGCCAAAAATTCGGGGATCGCACTATACATGAAGTCGGCTTGAAAAAAAAAATCTGTCTATAGTGCAAGCGGTCACCGAAAATGCATGATTTTTAACCTTTTAAAAAAATTATCTGTGTATAGTGCAACCACCTATTTTCTACTAAAAAAAAAAACAAACAAAAAAATTGATCATAAAAACTCGCTCTATACTAGAGTATATACGTTATTAGTAATTTTTGTTACTGTGACCTGGGTATAGAAAATAACAGAATAATACTGTAATAATTTATTAATAACTTAAGTATTTACTATCATTTTTAGCCGGTCAGATAAATTTATCTGACTTGCTTAAATACTTAAGTTTTTGATATGTATAATGCAATTATAAGAGTATTACTCCTTTATTTGCAAGTTAAAAATAAGATAAATTACAGTATTTTATTACATACACACATAGAAACACATTTAGTTTTATATGGGTAGATGTTTTTATAAGAAACTATGCTTAAATTTTAGTAAATCTTATGTAACTCCACTACTGATGTCAGTGTGACTTAAGCGACACAAAAGAAAACAAAAAAAAAACCCACAAAAAACAACATAAAAACCCCGTAAAATTAAACAAAATACCATTACTAAAACGTTAATTTACAATGTATTAAAAATTCTACTCGTTTGGTTAGGTTGAAATGTTTTTGTTTTTCATTTATTTGACAGCAACTTGAGTACTGGTTAAGTAAGTTAAATTGCTTACAAAAAATTAATATTGTTACTGAAATCCTACGTTCGTGCCATGGCGTTCTTTATTTCAAGCCAAGTCATAGTGCAACTCACGGCTAGAACTGAAGGCCTATCTTAAATCTTGTCCTTCCACCGGGAGCGAAGATTTTTAGTTTCGGTTTGCCGTAGTTCGCTGCTGTAATTTGCTTTAGAAATGTTTTGCTTTTTACATTTGGGATAACTTTAGCTTATTTAATTGAAGTAAGTATATAGTTTATTTTATTTCCTTCGGATAATATTTTATGTTTTCATTTATTAGAAATTCACTTAAAAATGTAATTTAGGAAACCTGGTCTTGTTACTTGGAAGTTAATTTAACATTTTTTACTTAAAATTAATATTTTTTTTTTTTGTGAAAAGTTTACTTATAAAATCGAATCCACTAATGATCAACTTTCTTTATTTTTGCGTAAACTGTATTTCTGTTTCTAACAAATGGAATTAAGTATGTTGAATTTTTACCACACTTCTTATACCGAAATGTAACATTTTGGTTTTACTTGATGCGAATAAATAATTTATTAATCCGATTTTTTCTCGTCTTTCTTATTTCAAATGTTAAAGAGTATCTTCCAAGAAAGAAGATTTTAATATTGTTTTGTTGTGTTTCAATTTTAACAGACTCTTGTCCCGAAAACTTGTTTTCGATTTTTGCACTGCGAAATTTAAAAATACCATTATTTGTTAGATGAAGTTAATATTTTCTCTACGATATTGTTATCATAGCAACAAATATATTGATGAAATTTAATTTTTAATGAGTAATTTGTGTTTTTCTTTCTAAGAGGTATTTAAAAAAGCATGTTGAATTTGTTTACCGTTAAAAGACAACATAAGAGCGAACGTGATATTTTATACCGCAAATGAAAAATCATTCAAGAAACTTATGTAAAGTTAATGCCATAATTAAATTCAATAAATTTAATCAGATATTTTTAGATGTTGTAAACAATATGTTCCAAACATTGACCATTAATCCTGCTGCTAAAGCATGCATTTTTAAGAGTCATTTTTTTCTAGGTACTTCGATAAACATAAAAAGTATATGTATGATAAAATGTCACCATAACAATAGTTCTTTATTTCTAAACAAATTAAATAAAATAAGAAAGTTACTTTTATGTTTATTTTGGTATATCTTGCTTCCAGAATTCATAGTTTCGATATGGCTTTTGTTTCATTAAAAGTATTTTAACGTGAATAATTAATTCAAAGATTAAAAAAAATAATTCAAAGATTAAAATGCATCTAACATTTCCTATCTTGTTATCTGGCTGGGAGGTGATGAATCCGAAGTTTATATAGTAATTGTAATAAGACCCCAGTAAAGAAAAACTACACTATTCAAGTTAAATCAATTATACTATTAATCACTATTTTTTTGTCTTGAATCTCTTAAGCTGATGCAGCAGCGGACTATCGCAAAATGAAACCGAAAGTAAAAATCTTCCCTCCCAGTGGAAAAACAAGATTTGAGATTGGCCCCTATTTCTGGGCGTGAGTTGCGCTATGACTTGGCCTGAAGGAAAGAACGCCATGGTTCGTACAATTACCTCCTACTCTGTAAAAAGTAGAAAATATGTAACTATTAAATAAGATGGTTATTTTAACGACATATCAACCCGCGTTGGGTTATTTAATGTCGAATAAAAGTTAAAGATAGACATAGATCAGGATTATACCAAAGTCTATAAGGTGGCCGCCTTTTGGAGAGACCATAACCTACTGAAGGAGATGCAGTTGGCGCATTCTAAGCCCCGTCGAAAGGGTAAAAATGCCTAAGTATGACCGCTAGGAAACAGGTAAGACACCGCATCGCACAATTCTAAACTGTTATTTCATTTTATTTACAGGCTAAAAATCCTCCTACATGGCAGTGAATGCCAAGTAATTTCCTCGCAGATGAAGAGAATTGAGGCAAAAAAGATGTTGTTCTAAAGAAGGATGTGAGAATACTAGAGACCCAAAATGCAGACCATTTTCATTTTCGAATATAAACTTAGCTATTTGGGAAGATTAGACAAAGTGGAAAAATCTTTACAGCTCTGCCCCTTCCCAAGACACGTCTTACAGTCGGTGTTCTCAGGATGGAATAAAAGACAAACCTGTGTTAGAGTATTTTCCTGCCTTTTTTATTTAACATTTTATTTTTAATTTAATTTTTTATTAATTTAGTTTGTTTTTTTAAAACTGTTTTATTGTTTAATTTTATCATTTATTCTTTTTAATTTTTTAACGTACATCTGATTGCAACTATTTGCATTAATGACACATCCAGATTCATTTTCGACGTAAAAAACAAAAAATACTATTCAGTTTCAAGTATTGAAAAATGATGCAGGGTCAACCGAAATTTTGTAATTAAAAAAACAAAAAAAATTGTGTCAGCTAAATAAAAATACATGAAAATATCAAACCATTTTTGTTATTGAATACATATACATTTTTATATATCAGAACAATTGTAGGAAAATCTGCAACAAAGTGGAATGAGAATTTTCAGCTGATGCTTTTTGTCCTTAATTGGACTAAAGTGATATTTACGTTGATGTGATTACGCATGTCCATGAAGGAGAGAGGACGGTGAAATTTTAAATTAATTTTTTTTTAAATATTTGTTTCGGCATATAGTCTAGCAGATTTCATTTAGTTTCTTTGTGTTCATTTTTCCATCATTTTCGATATTAAATATCACACATTGTGATAATAGAAGATCTGCCAAGAATGGTAAAATGTTGTAAGAACCTAGACGTAAATTTACTGTGGCTGATCTAGCGATTAAAGCACTGTCTATATACTTTCGTCTGAATAAATTGCTTTCCACTATTTTACATTTTGTCATATATATATATAAACATTATGGGCAGATAGAAGCTCTTCAGCTCTGGCTGGCAATTGATGATGACTCGATAAAAGTATCCATTCTCCAGCAGCCTGGGCCAACAGTGGAGAATGTCTTGGTCTGTAAGAACGTACAATGGTTAAAATCTTCATTGCGTAATCTGATGTAGGCGGAGATAACGCCAACTTAGCCCTTGGTGACACTAGAACAAGGCGTCTATACAGGAAGTAAGAAGCATCCGACCACAAAAATGTTGTCCTAAAGTCTACACAAATATCAACCTCAAGAGAAGTCCTATTTTTATTTACACATTTTTTGCACGAGTACCTTGTAGGAATCGAACTGGGGAGTAAATAGTCTGTTCGACTAGGTAACTCCTCATCATTATCTAACAGTCGCCCCATTCGAGAATACGACATTCGTTCGAACAAGCGACTTGCATATTATAAAGAATTTTGTTTATACTTACATTCGGCGTTTAATTCCATGTCATGCTCGCAATCTGTGTCTGTGTAGAGAGCTTGGCTTCCAATGCAGCTCAGGTCTACTCTGTCGACATCGGCTATCATCTGATTCACCATATGAACATCATACAGCACTGGCCTCGCTGTCTGCAATATGAATGATAATTGTTGAGGTCGTTTTATATCTAAGATCATCTCAGGATTTATCAATTGCTTCCTTATGAGGAATAAAATATCCACAATAATATATAAATTTTTGAATAAAGACTCAGTTAAAGTGAGCATTTTTGTTTAGGAAAATATGTTTAATCATTTCACCACAAGCAAGGCGATAAGGCCACTAAGACGTACGTAGCCACTGGGAGTGAAAAAAAAAAACAAAAAAAAAAACGGAAACCCAATCCTAAACAGGAAACAAGGGATACACCTCTACTCTTGTGCAATAGACAGGGAAGAGAGTGTGAACCGGATGATAGTTTTTAACAACTAAGAGCGCCCCAATGAAAAAAAAGTAATTTACATAAAAACAGGACAAAGTATTAATGTTTTCGCCATTTTGCTAAGCACCAAACGATGTTAATTACGCAAGATTCTCCTCTCAAATTTCGTCCATCTCTAATATTGCCTTCCAAACACCGACTAATACAGTCACTGTTGAATACCCATTATTCAATTCTTGGCTAAGTCAGTGAAAAAAGTGTTTGCGCTGAAAGTGTTATTTTGTACTCTTCAAAAAAAAAAAAAAAAAAAAGCCATTTTAACCTGGTTTTTGCATAAACAATTTTTATTTTGTAACATTAATGATTTCACGAGATTTTCAATAAGTATTACTCTTTAGATTCAAAGTTTCTTTTGTCTTTAAAAAACAAAGCAAGTTTTTCAGGTTTGGGACAAAAACATCCCAACATGATTATTATGATAACTGGGATTATTTAAAGAAATTAACAACTGGTATTATTAACAGATATTTTTGGGGATGTGATAGATCCATTAGAATAAAATCGATTCCAGTCGTATTGAATTTGTATCTTTTATAAGAATATAAAATTATATCTGACTGATTCAAAAATTACCTGCTCCATCTTTTGCTCAATGTTAGGAAAATCTTATGTGTCTTTGAAATGTACTCAGCTCTTTATCCGTCAACTATTGTACATCATCTACAAGCCTTATCAAAAATTCACAATCTGGACTCCGTATGACTTATTGAAAATAGCGCCGATCAGCGTTGAAATACTTGTCTTTCTCTTCTTTGAACATAAAAACGTCATTTTGAGACAGATCAAGCTAAGATGGTTAATAGAGAGAAAATGGATTTTTACAAAAATTCAGAATGAAAAAAATCGTGGTTAGACTCGGGAAGGTCTTCCACATTAAAATTTAAACGGAATACACTCGGGTAACAGAATTTTCTTTTGTGCGCTTTTGGGAATTAATGAAATTTTTGTTGAATTGCTGAAAAGTAGTCAAAACTATTACATGAAGACATTATAGCGAGCAACTGGTTTGAGTATTAGAAAAAATGCCTTTTTCTGAGAAAGGAAGTTGACCGGTGATTGATTGTATGGCACCATTTGTTCCGCGCCATTGAACATTAAATCAACAAATTCAAAATATCGAAACTTTCATCAAATCAAACCTAGAATCATTATTTTATGGGAGAATATTAAATTTAGGTGAAAGGTTCAAATTCATAAAAATCCATCAAATACTTCAGACTCTTGTTAATAGATAGAAAACTTCCAGTGTTTTTTTTTTGTTTTTTTTATATAAAAACGCTTTTTCATCGATTTAATAAGTAAAATCATGTAAAAAGAAAAGCCTTTACATTATTTACAGTCGGACTAATGTCCTCATTTTTGTTGCTACCATCATAACGTTTCAGTCGTTGTGCCCCCAACCCCAACCTTCTTTAGTAACGAATTTCGTAGATTAAATAGAGTAATTTCCAAATACACTAATGATTACTCGGATCAACATAGACCTGAAGAAAATCGAAAGACTCGACTGTCAAACTGTGAATAATGTAAATAATAATAGCTTCTCATTTCAGAAATTCAAACAAAGCCTTTACACATGTGTGCGCATATATAAACATAGCTTTTACAAATGACTATAAACGTTTAAATTAAATGTAATTAAATTCAAATTACAAAAATTAAAAGAGTAAACGACATAAATAATTCTGTTAATAATAATTCTGTTTTAAATTATAATATAGAACTCTAACGCGGTAAGAATTTAAAATTTGAAAGTTATGACTAGCATTTATTCTGAAGAGTATAGACCTGATAATAATTTTAATAGATTTTCGAACATCTGGCCCTGACGAACATTTCCCCGCGAAAGTCGGATAATTGTTTATTTATTGAATAACATAGAACTTTATTGGGAATTCACACTAAATGGATCTTATTTTCTGAAATGTTTTCACGCTCAAAGAAAATGTTAAATCTTGAAAAAATAGAAAAATGCTGAGAATAAAAAGTCTACATAAAGGGTGTCTTCTTACCTGTGCTAAATGGAGAAAAGATGTCTGCCGTTTGAGTGACTGAGAGAAACGATGTGCAACTGGAAGTTTCTGTTCCGACAGTTGTTCAGGAAGATTCTCTAGAGCAGACGACAACCAATTCTCCCAATGCTTGGCGAAATTTCTAATGTCACACATCAACCTAAAATGAATTTATAAACCGAAAGACAATACAGACAATTTATACTGGAAATTACTTTCAATTAGTGTCGTTTAAAAATAATACAGTAACAAAAAATAAAATAATAATACGGAATCTGCAATGTGAAAAAATTGTTTTATGAATTTGTCCGTTAATATTTTCCTAAAACTTCGAATCAAGTACTTATACGCACAAAACATAATTAGTAATACAACGAGTTGTAATTATCAGAAGCAAACATTTATAGAAGTAGAACTGATGCAAACCCTACGTCGGCTTGCGGGATATGATTTGCAAGATTTTGTGATCGGGTTGTAGTTGAATATTTTAAAAGAAATATTTACTAAATGTACAAATATTTTTTAAAGTGTGTTATTTAAGAATAAAGTGTCGCTGCCGACGCTTCAGTTTCAACATAGATCACCAGTGAGCAAATATAGACGATCCCATTATTGAATTAAGTAGACCACGTGACCATAGAGGAAACGCATATATGGGAGGGAGCATGTGTCTAATTAATCTGTATTTCTAGTCTATCCTCTTTTACTGTTGTAACCTAAGGAAGGTTACTGAATATTCATACGAAGGTTGGTAATGAACGATAATACTTAGGACACGAACAACACATATAAGATTCGCCAGCGGCGCGTAGAAGTAGTAGTCAACTGCTAGAAGTGAGTCAAGTGAATTCCACAATGAATCTCCAACTGCAGGATATCTACCAACCGCCCCACGTGGTCAGATGTGGCACAAGGCCGAATTTAATGTGGGGTATCCGAGCCCGTAGGCTCGGTCAAAAAAAAAAAAAAAATCCCCGTAAACCCCGTATAAAACGGGATCGGATAGTTGTTTCCCGAGACGAGACTCTTCCCTTTGACATAGCCTCGTCTGAGGATTCTCTCTGTCCGGAGGCAGAGAGTTTGACCAGCACAGCTGGAGACGAATCTCCGACTGAAGACTAACATACAGTATTTACTATTGTATTTATGTGAATGGGGACATACCCATTATCGTCCGTAGGTATGCTACAACAATTGCTATTCGGGTCTCCATTTCTTCTCTATCCTCTATTACTATAGGAACCGCTATTTTCTGCTCTGTTCACTATACTAACTCTACTATTCAGATCACTATACGGTAGTTACTATTCGAGCAAGTACTATTAGTGCGAGTGATATTCGAAGGCGTCTGACACCAGCATTGTTCAACGGCGTTACTATAGTTGTATCTGCGATTACTAAAACGAGCATTACGAAAGTGACAACGAGTATTCGTTGGCATTACAAAAGTGGCAACAAGTGTTCGTAGACACCCCCCAAAAAAAACTGCATGCCATTTCATGGAAATTAGAATTCTTGCAAACCAAGGCATTTGCCTATTTCGTGTGACAGCTTGTATGATGAACGAAATACACAAGAATCTTCTAAGGCTGTGAATTTTCAAATAAATGCTAGACTTCTGGAAAATTTGATGAGAATTGTCTATAAAACAAATTTTGGCTCACTCTAGAAATTGGAACTACTATTCAGATCACTATACGGTAGTTACTATTCGAGCAAGTACTATTAGTGCGAGTGATATTCGAAGGCGTCTGACACCAGCATTGTTCAACGGCGTTACTATAGTTGTATCTGCGATTACTAAAACGAGCATTACGAAAGTGACAACGAGTATTCGTTGGCATTACAAAAGTGGCAACAAGTGTTCGTAGACACCCCCCAAAAAAAACTGCATGCCATTTCATGGAAATTAGAATTCTTGCAAACCAAGGCATTTGCCTATTTCGTGTGACAGCTTGTATGATGAACGAAATACACAAGAATCTTCTAAGGCTGTGAATTTTCAAATAAATGCTAGACTTCTGGAAAATTTGATGAGAATTGTCTATAAAACAAATTTTGGCTCACTCTAGAAATTGGAACTAGTCTGTAATTTTATTATGGATTTTAGGAGATTTATATTCACAAAATTACTTCAAGAATTAATTATCAACGTAATATTTAAAAATAAATAGTGAAATTCTCAGATGGAAGTTACATTAGCTGAAATAAGACAAAAAGTATCATGAAAAGTCATTTTTTTTATTTTATGAAACTGATAAATTCAAATTTGACTATTCTTAATAATAATCCCAGTGTTTTTGTGTGTCGACACAAGTATCAAATTGTAATTTATGTTTTGGTTTCTTTAATTAGGTAAAACTTTCTATAATAAAAAGACTATTGGTTAATTTGAATTTGTTAACTAGACAAAAGTTATATGACAATATTAATACAAATTGCTTTTAGGATCTGTAGCTTGAATTTATTATTTTCTTGGTGTAGGATAGTTGTGTTGTCGATCAGTAATATATATATATATATATATATATATATATATATATATATATATATATATTCATCATTTTTCATTAATATCAAATTACTGTTAAATTGATAAAAGTAGATACCCGTAAAAGAGCCTCTACCCGATTCTCGGGCAAATTTACTCACGTTTCAGGCATTTCTTGCATGGTGGCGGGTATCAGCACTTCTGTTAAAACCTGTTAAACCAACAAGAAAAATAAAGAGTTTATAGTAGAGAAAAAAAAGTAAGATTTAATTTTTTATTAAATCGATAGAAAAAATGTATTTTTATCAGATTTAATATTTACTAAGTGAATCTTAAATGAACCCAGAAGAGAAAGGCGAACAGGAAGCCTGTGTTACGCTATTTCAAGTGTAGAGGTTCTGCATGCCTTGAAAAAGTATCATTCAAAATCATGGCTTTCACTCGGCATCGAACATTGGCGTTTGGGGGAAGTTTATAGCTATATCAAACCCTACTGTATATATTTTGTTTTAAATGCAGATCACATGGGTCAGGTATTTGATTTGAAGACTAAAACAGCGGTTTCGAATCCCGAATTACTATTAGAGTTAATTAAATTAAAAAAAGTCTCTTGATAACACACACAGATGAAACATATTTAATATATATATATAATATTTTATCTAATACATACATGCTTATCAACTGTACACATTACGATATAATCCTAGTCATTTTGTTATTTTATATTCTTTCATACCGAGAGAAAATTAAAAAATATTTCATAGTCTTAATTATTATTTTACTTCATCTTATTTTTTGCCACTTTTTTCCTATAACACATCGAAATACTCTTCAATTATAAGAGCATATAGCACCAGCGGTTACAACCCCCCCGAAAAAACAACAACAAAAAGAAAACAAAAACTGATAACGACTTTCTGTGTAGCAAAAGAAAGTTGACACCGAGAATCAGAGTGGTAGAAGAATGACTATAGATTTTAATTCTCATTAATTACCGCGGTTTCTACTGCTGAAGTGGTTAAGAAAAAATATATTTATGTGAAAGACGTGTTTCTTTGGCTGAAGTTGTTAAGGCGACGTATGTAAAAGACAGGGTTCTGTAACTGAAGTGATTAAGGCGCCATATGTGAAAAACTGGGTTCTGTGGCTGAGGTGGTCAAGACAGTGTTTCTTAACCGGTGCGCCCTGAAAGGTAGCATGGTGCGTCCCAAGTTAACAGAAGTGTAATTTATTATTTTTATATCTAAAAATCTTTATTTTTATAAAGCTTGAGACACAAGTATATGGCTTCCGTGTTTAAGTCTTTGTCATTTTATATTTTAAACTAGATGCGATATTCTTTAATTTTTAAGGAGTGAATAATCCTTTCACTTTTGCCAAAATAAAACGCAATAATAATGGTGTAAAACTAGTAATAAGTTATGAAGGATGCTTCATCAAAATTTAAAATGTGATCTCTCAGAGTCGCTAGAAATTCATCAGAATCACCAAGTCAGTGTTTGATGAATTATGAAAAGCGAATGGCTTATTTCCGATTTCTCTATGCAGAGTATCTTTGATTATTCAATGATTAGGCCTCAGTAAGTTATGCGTGATACACGCGTAGGCGATCATGTATCTTTCGATACATGACTGACGAGGCAGATTTATTCCTGCAGTAGGTTGCCATTTCTTTCTGCGGTAGACTAGTTGCCATCCAAGTCTATAGAACCCGGTCTGTTCTGCTATTTATCCATAATTGGGGGGATGAAGAGGATTCATACCTTTCCCAAGGGTATTAGCATGTATTAGACTGGAATTCGAACTCGGCTCTCCGATTCCTCAATCCGAGCCGCTATCCATTACGGCACGATTAGACCTACATATCTATAAACCAGTTTGTTGTATCCAACAGCTAAAAATCCATAGTCCTCATAGTGTCCTCATAGTGTCTTTTTTTGTTCGCCCTAGCACTTTACTCGTTATTAACTATATCAACTGAACAAGGACATCTTGTAACTAAAGACAATATTCATCGGTGTTTTTCGCCAGTTTCTTTCGACATTTTTTCCACAATTTGTAAATATTTTTCATTATGTCTCGAGTAGAATATACATATATACTTCCGAGTGTAATTGTATCAATATGATGTTTTGGGGCGCGGACGATTTTATGAAATTTTTGTTTGCATTAGATAGTCACTTTCGTAACTGACACTGTTCGGTGTAAATCGAGATGACGGCGTATTTGTATTTACGCATAGTGGTCACTTTATGCGCGATAGTTTATGAAGAAACGCCTGAAGGAGGAAAAATAGAAATACGTATTCTGACGAAACAGGCGATGTAAAAACAATGTAATATATAGTGACCCACTATCTGTAGGAGATATGTTTAAATCACTTCAGTGGATGCCTGAATCAGCGGATAATAGTAAACTATATATATATATATAATTGTTTCACCCCAAGCAATGCGATAATGCCACTAGAACACGGGAGGGTGTTACGGGAAGTGAAAGTGAATGAGAAAACCGAGAATGGAGAGGATTGAGGAAAGGACAAAAATGGAACAGGGTTCAAGAAGACAGATATGGCAATTGTCGTTGCATTTACATTTTTGAAGATTGTAGTTATCAGGGAAGCAAGAAATCGGAAGGCAGTTCCACCGGTCGGAAGTGCGAGAAAAAAAACTGTTAGAGTAAAAGTGGTGGTTGCATCTAGCTAGTTCAACAGTAAAAGGTGAGACCTAGTTGCCTATCTAGTAATACGCTTAAATTCATGTAGTCAGAAAAAAAGCTCGTAAGAAGAGCTCCCATGAAAATATTTGTAGAAAAGACAGAGGGAAGCCACCTCACATTGGTGAGAAAATGATTGAACGTTAGTTCAAGAAGATGCATTCATTGACCGAACAGTTAACGTAACTGTTGAATGAAATTTCTTAAAACAGTTTTTCAGGAAAATATACTTCCCAAGCTCGTTATCGCTTTTTCTCTTATTGATGTGAGTTTCCTTCTTAACCTTTTGTTTAAGGTAATGCGGAAAGTCAACATCTTTCTTTCAGATTGTCATTATTTTCCTTTCTAATTACATGTGACACACATTAGTTGTTGCCGGAAGTTTTCAAGTGATGTGGGTTTTGCTATCTAGCAAAGACTGTTGTTTGTGATTTTATAGCGCCAGTCTATAGGGTTTGATGAAGGGTTGTTCATAAGACCTAGATGATTCAATCCCTTGAAAACATTTTAATCATTGATCTGAGAAAGCAATTGTATATTGATGCAATAGGTGTTTGAGAAGTGTGTAATGTTAATGTGAGATGTTATTTGGAGGATTGTGTTTGCTTTGTTGAGCTAAACATTTCGATCCCGAAATCATATGCCGGAAACGCTAGAAATATACTAATTTTTCCTTCAGCTAACATCCTTATGAATACTATGAGTAAAATGTATTTAATTCATATATATATATATATATATATATATATATATATATATATATATATATATATATATATATGTATGTATGTATATATATATATATATATATATATATATATATGTAATGCATTTGTTCATTTAGGCGGTAATCCCTCTTTAATACAGGTTTCGTTGAACAAGAGTGACAAGGTACTTTTTAGGGTTTTTTTAAAAATTAAATTTTGCTTGTATACGTACAAGTGTCTCCTTTTCTGGACTAAGTGAATGTAAAATTTGTCCAAAGTTTTGATAGTAACGAGCGCTTTTTTGAACTAAGTGAATGTAAAATTTGTTCAACGGTTTGATGGCTCCGAGCGCTTTCGGCTCAGCCGTTAGCCAGTTACGATGATTGTTGCCCAAATACAAAACTATAAAATTACATGATCCGACAGCTAACAAGGAAACCAACACAACAACATTGCGGAAAAATAGTTTTAAGACAAATAAAGCTTCTATAAAAAAAAATTTAAAACAGTCAAATTGAAAAATGTACCATCTACAACAACTTATCCACCATTTATTATAATAATATTAACAAAATCCTTGTAAATGGTTAAAAGTTTAGCCGAAAGTCCTCGGAACCAACAAACTTTTGGACAACTTTTATATTCACGAAATCCAGAAAAGATGCATGTAAATATACAATTGATAGATTCGTTTTCTTTGCAGGTTGATTATAGCCAGAAATGTTTTTTTAGATTGTAAATTTTTTTTTGACAATACTTGTCTTGGGATACAAGTCTTACTAATTAACCCAAAACTGGGAGCTGGATTCATATCTTTCCCAAATGTATTTGCGCGTAAGTGAACATAACGAACCCAACTGGATTGGAACTTGGCTTTTCGATTAAAAATTCCGAGCATTATCCATTACACCACTCGCACATCCAAGCTTACAGCACCTGGTATTCTCAAGCGGTCACCCATCGAAGTACTGACCCGGTTCGACGTTGCTTAACTTCGGTGATCGTACGGAAATCGGTGTTTCAACTTTTACATATACAAGGAAAGTAGAATTAAAAAAATACTAAACAAAAGTACCTTGTCAGTTTTGTTCAACGAAATTATATATCAAGTATTTACAGCTATACAAATGTACGAACTACTTCAGATGGAAGAGAGATTTCAAAATAGAATGGTCCGGCTCAAAAAGTTTAATGTTTTTTTTTTTTTCGTTTTTGATTTTTATTTGAGTTCAATTCCCAAATTAATAGAATCTCAAAATACAGATAAGTAGTACATGAGTTTGTCTCATTTTCTCTTACCTTATAAAGTATTGAATCACAGATGCAAATGATGTCCACAATCACCTGGTTTTTCACCAACGGCAGCAAGTGTTCTGGCAGGCCTTGCCAAAAATGCAGTAGGAAATTCTGAATCTGGAATAAAAACAAATTTTAAAAATCACCTGACATTCAACAACAAATTCCAGACTCGTTGTTCACAGATTAACAGACCATCTATTCGACACAACTGAGGATCCAGATATTATTCTAACTGGCAGAATTTCACATGTTTTTTTTTGTACCGTCGTAACAACCCACTGTTCATATTTTGGCTGTACTCGTAGCACCATTAACTGTAAGCGCTAACACAAAAACACAAGCAATTTTTCTTTACCGCGGCGATTCCCTTAACATTAATAGGAGTAGACAGATTCACCTATCTCCCGGTTCACACTCCTTCTCGTTTTTTTAAACAAAATTAGGGGTTTATCCCTTGTTTTCTGGAATCTTTTCTGTTAATTCCCCCCAAACTAAAAAGAATGTATATTTACTAAAATTCACACCAAAATTAAGAAATGTACTTTAAATTCTGTTAAAAAAATGCATTCATTGTTATTTTTTGCCTTACGTTTCTAAAGAAACTCATACAAATAAGAGTCTATCATGCTGTGATGAGTTTTGAACATGGGCTTATTTTTCATTTTAGCATTCTGCCAGATACTTTCAATTGTTTGTGCGTGAGCTGATATTTGTAGGTCGACGAAATTCATACTGTGATTTACAGCCAGATGAATATAATTGGGATTATCCTTCAAAGATTTCCAATCTTTCCAACAATCCGACATAATCGTAGTCCCAGGTAAAATACAGCTTTGGATTGTGTCCTATAATGTACAGTCTGTTCTATACCCCAGCCACTTCATGGCAAGCTAAAAAAATTGATTTAAAATTTATAATTTCTTGGAGTAAATTAATATTTGTGGTAAGTAACTTGACATTATTTGCGGTGAATTAACAGAAAAGATCTGTTTTCTGTTGAGGATTGGATTTCCGGTTCCTTCTAAAATCTTCATTCTCTTTCACTTCTAGTTGCTCACTTGCGTCTTAAAGGAA
Source organism: Acanthosepion esculentum (assembly GCA_964036315.1). Lineage (NCBI taxonomy): Eukaryota > Metazoa > Mollusca > Cephalopoda > Sepiida > Sepiidae > Acanthosepion > Acanthosepion esculentum. The sequence goes on along the minus strand of OZ038477.1, from coordinate 126,912,429 downwards.
TTATTGCTTTGCTTGAGGATGAATTGATTATAAACAAAAACTTACTTTCACTTAGGCCTTCATCTATAGCTTCCCTGAATAAAGTAACTACTGAATTTTGACTGAAAACAAGACACTTTCAAAAATCGCCATATATCATATGTGAAAAGACAATGCTCCCAGTGGGCTAATTTTATCCCCATCGTTCACAACTGGATGTCATAATTTTACCAAAGACCGTCATTTCGATCTAACCCTATTCCATAATAATATTATTTTCTCAAGCAATATTTTTTTTATTACCATCATCACAATTATCACTATAAAAGAAATTATCGCAACGAAATACCGACGACATTAAGTGTATTGAAACATATTAACTTATGATGGATATGCATCCGTCATAAGTTAATATGTCTCAATACACTTATTAAGCAGGAGATTTGATATACACAAGGTTTTGAACTTTTTAGATAATGTACTTTTGTGGCCCGGTGAATATATCTAAATTTCTAATTTGGCCCAGTAGGAAAAAAAGTTTGGACAACCCTGGGTATCACCCCATGAAAGGCAGTAAAGCCACTAAGGCACATTATTGTGATTTCTGGCTTTATGTTCACCCGTACTACGAAAGCTCTTGCTTTTTATATACAGTAATTTTTATGTTACAATATAGCTCGCTTTAAACATTACTTACATACTCTAAAAACATTTTTCTAAATATACACGTTTCAAATGGGGAATCTTTTATGTTTTTAAGGTGGAGCTTCTGGTGGTCCTAAGTAGATAAAAATAGATGGGTTAATGGGTTTCTATGAGAAAACAATCAGGGCGTTCAGAATGTAATCTTGGAAACAGAATAAATACGTGTATAAATGCAACAAACAGTATGTTTATTTGTAAAGAATATTATCATTTTTTTCTTTAATCAGTTCACCTCAAGCAAGGCGATAAAGCCACTAAGACGCAAGAGAGAAAGAAAACTGAAAAAAAAGTTGAGAGAGATGCCAGGATTTAAGGAGACAGTAGATGACAATTGATATTGCACTTACATTTTTGAAAGTCGTAGTTGACAGGAAAGCAAAAAACCGAAAGAGAATCACAAATAAGTTCGAGAAAAGAAACCATTAGTTTACACTTAACAATTTCAACTGTAAAGTGATGAGACCTAGCTGCCAATCTAGTACTACGCTTAAATTCACGAAGTCGAGGTACGGAAGAGGAAAGCTCAGAACAATTGTCATGAAAATATTTATAGAAAAGGCAGAGGGAAGCTACTTAACGGCGCTAGGAAAGCGACCGAAGTTGAGATGCCAGATCAAGACAAATAATATTGCAGATTCTTCTTTGGATTCTGTCAAGAATCTCAAGATACATAGAGGCAGGTGTGGCAGCAATATTTCATGCACGGACGAATAGTAGACCTATAATTTTTACCAATGACAAAAGCCTATATAGTAAGTTATATTTTATTCGTTGCCAGTGATTCTCTAAAATTCGAGAGAAAAATTTACATCAATTTCTAATTTCTCCCCTCGATAATCTAAAAGTGAGAAATCGCTTTTTGCATTTTACAAGCTCTAACTTCAGCAGATGCTATCTACTAAAGTTAGCTTAATTTTTCACACGATTAAAAAAATCATGTGGGAAATTAAGCTAACTTTAGTTGATAGCAGACGAGTCTAAATCATTCAAAGCCGATACGTATTCAGAACGGTAATGATCATAGCGGAAAAACAAACCTCTTTTTGTGCTCAGCACAATGGCTAGAGAAAGATTGAAAGAGATATCAATGTCATTGGCTGGGGAGTTGTGTTGATTCGGCGGTGTGTGCTGATAGTAGAAGGAAAAAAAAATCAGTACTTCGAATGAGTTTGATTCCTTTAAGGTTGAGAGATAAGACATCTTGAGTACTTCCTACTATATTGATAATAAAAACAAGTGATTGATTCATACAAAAGGCGTTTTTTCTTTACACGACTACAAGAGGCACGGGTTCTAAATATATCAACGATTGAAGGAAGAATTAGCCAGAGTACTGGATTATATATCTACCTGAGCTTACATATATACAATATATGTATGTGTGCATGTTTGAGAGAGCAAATTTGGGAGTAAATCGTAGTGAAAAAAGAAAGTGTGTATAAGACTTGAGATTTATTAGAAAAAGAGCAAGAGAACAAAAAAGAGAGAGAGAAAGACTTTCGGAGAACGCGCACGCGCGTGTGTGTGTGTGTGAGTGAGAGAGAGAGACTTCCAGGGAACTAGAGAGAGAGAGAGAGAACGAGAGTCAGGTAGACTTTGGGAGAAGGAAAGACAATGAGTACGTCATAAAGAGAAAAATAGTCACGGTAATTGTTCTGATGAGCTTTCCTTTTTTGTACACCGACAAATTTAAGCGCAGTACTAGATTGGCAACTCTGTTTCATACTTTCACTGTTGAAATTTCTAGTTGTAACCGTAAGTTCTATGCTAATAGTATCTTCTGCAGTTCTCACCTGTGGATCTACTCTTTCGGTTTCTTTACCAACTAAGATCTTCAAAAATTTAAATGCAATGTTAATCGTCATCTTTTCCTTGAATCCTGTTTTTATTGTCTTCTTTACCTCTTATTTAAAGGAAAGGCACAAGGAAGATGCGTTACGGCGATGCGAAAGTGACTGAAGCAGAGATGCTAAGTCAGGACCGATTAGGTTTCAAATTCTTCTTTGGATTTTGTCAAGAATCCTTTGACACCAGCTCAGGTGTGGCGGCAATATTCGAAGTATGGTCGAATAGTAAACTTGGATTTGGGCGCCGATTATCATTCCGCACATCCCTGGACCCCGTCAACAATTTGCCTCATACTCTATATATTGATGCAGGTCTGTCATGGAGCAGTACTTGTTTTCCGTCCTCCTAGCAGCCTGGTGGCGTGATTCCAAAGGAATCTCACTGATCTTCAGACTAGTGGTTTATCATACATATCTATAAGTGCACCATTCTTCCATGCTTAGAATACTGCTCCTTGATAAAACCCAAAGAAGACTCCGCAATATTATCAGTCCTGATCTGGCGACTCGGCTTCAGTAACTTTCCCACTGCTGCAGGGTTGTCTCTCTGTGTATATTCTATAAATAATTTCATGGTAATCATTTGGACGATCTCTTCGCTATGGTACCTATATTTTAAAATTTAAGCGCAGTACTAGACTAGCATCGAGATCTCATCAATTTACAGTTGATCTGGCTAGATGTAGCATTAAATTCTATAATAAGTCTTTTCTCATACTTCTTGCTTGTGGAACTCTTCCAGTTCCATGCTTTCCAGCCAACTTTAATCTGCAAAAAACGTAAATGCAATGTCACTCGCTATCTACAGTCCTCCTGATTAATCTTTACTCTTTCCACTCATTATTAATGTTTATTTTCCTAATTCTTTTATACCCAGTAATTCTTTGTGTCTTAGGCGCTTTACCAAAAAAAAAGTTGTCACATTTCTATCATGAGGCTTCGGTTTACTCATGGCAGAAGGTGCTCATATACTTTCCGGACATTAATGGACCCAGTCATCAATTTTTTCATAGTGTGTGTGTGTGTGTGTGTGTGTGTGTTATATAGATAGAGACACACACACATACATACACTGTCTACTCGTTAAACGGGCATGACTGCCGCTGACAGGTTAACTTATACCGGATTTCTCTTACAGTGACTTGTGAATCCGACGAGAGACTCCCAAAGACTGCAAACTAAACCGTGTTTTCAGCCTGACAGTTAAGCGTCTCAGGTGGAGGATCGTTATGGGTTTTATGTGACTCTATGTGACTCTTGAGTTAGCATTGGAGTCCTGCGTTTGAAAAGCATATTGGGTCACAGTCAAACAACCTTAGGAACAGCTGGGTCTGCTTCCTCTTCCTTTTGTCATTGATGAACTTATTGAGTTTGCATGGAGTGAGCGTCATCCTTCGGATATTTGTGTTCTTGTACTACGATATCGTAAATGTGTATAACAATATATATGTCATTCGCATACAGGCCTGTTTTGCTGTGTGACTAGACAAATCGAATGCTTCAAGCCAGGATCGAAACCCGACCGATTTGGTATCAATCGGAGTTTCTACCCCATCGGCGCTTCGGCAGAGAGAAAGACGAATTCTAGCGTATTTTTTTACGAATGTAAACAAACGCCAGACAGCCAGAGTGCTCTATTCATTAAGGAAGAACAATGTGTTAGCGCTGACAGCTCCCATCTTTCAACAGTGCGCAACCGAAAGATTTTCGAGAGCGTTATAATGTCACACACACACACACACACATCTCGAACAAGCAACCTCACTTGAAATTTTGAGTTTGTTTACCGTTTGCATTTTCTCGAAATTAACCGTTATGCCAGCTCATACGTTCATTATCTATGAACCATTAAGAACTCTATTTGTAAAGTGAAGCGAAATTTCTATGATTCCGCCAGTAATTAAATAAAGATAAATATAAGGAATGAAGTTTTGAAATACATAATTAAAAACAATAATGAAAAGCAAACTCTTGTTACAGGCGGTAGAAAAGAATATACTATAAACCATGTTCTAGATTTGCTGGTTTAATAACGAACGTTACAACGATCCTCCAAATCCAAATATTACACTATACTATATGGAGAACGAACAAGGTGAGAGATGACAGGGGAAAGGGAAACGAACGAAGCGGGTAAACAGTAGGCAAAAGGGGAATGAGCGAGGCGGCTAGACATAAGGCAAAATGAGAACGAACGAGGCGGGGGGTACAGAAGGCAAAATGAGAACGAACGAGGCGGGGGGTACAGAAGACAAAATGAGAACGAACGAGGCGGGGGGGTACAGAAGGCAAAATGAGAACGAACGAGGCGGGGGGTACAGAAGGCAAAATGAGAACGCACGAGGCGGGGGGTACAGAAGGCAAAATGAGAACGCACGAGGCGGGGGGGGGTACAGAAGGCAAAATGAGAACGCACGAGGCGGGGGGGGGGTACAGAAGGCAAAATGAGAACGCACGAGGCGGGGGGGGGGTACAGAAGGCAAAATGAGAACGCACGAGGCGGGGGGGGGGTACAGAAGGCAAAATGAGAACGCACGAGGCGGAGGGGGGGTACAGAAGGCAAAATGAGAACGAACGAGGCGGGGGGTACAGAAGGCAAAATGAGAACGCACGAGGCGGGGGGGGTACAGAAGGCAAAATGAGAACGCACGAGGCGGGGGGTACAGAAAGCAAAATGAGAACGCACGAGGCGGGGGGGGTACAGAAGGCAAAATGAGAACGAACGAGGCGGGGGGTACAGAAGGCAAAATGAGAACGCACGAGGCGGGGGGTACAGAAGGCAAAATGAGAACGAACGAGGCGATGGGACAGAATGGTAAGCACAACGAACGAGAACAAAGGTTATATCCTTCTTTTTAGGATGATAAAAATAAATGTTAAGTCGTGCAATATATGTCTTATCAACATACATACATACATACATACATACATACTTTTCTAATACATCTACATACATACTTTTCCAAGTTACTTTTGTACTTCATATTTTAAATTTATTCAGACTTTTCTTAAACGTACTCAGTCCAACTATCCAAGTTGCAGAGACATGGTACCCGATATGCACATATATGAATATTATCACACGACCATAGAACATCTACATCCACGTAAACAACCGTCCACACATACACGCAATCAAACAGTCTGATTCGCGTGCACATACACGGACAATGCATATTAATCTCTAGTGACAGGAAAGTAATGCAGATTGTAATCTCATAATCCATTGATTAAAATAACGACCAGGCAAACAGAACGGCCACCCGGGGTATGTTAGGATTAGTGATCTGGCGAAACTCAATGACTCACCAATGTAAAATTATTTCACTAACGTTGCGCAGGTACCTTGCATTAAAAGAAGATGAAAATTAAAAAATCAAGAAACAAAACGAAAACAAAAAGAACGCAACATTAGAAAAAAAATACAGAAACAACTACCCACCCCCCAAAAAAAATCCAGACCCCCAATCATATTCTTACCCATTTCTAAGTTATCGTCTCCCACCAAGTCTTCTTCATAGGCGTATACGTTTTGTCCCTCTATCCCAAGAAATCTTCAGTGAATCGAAGTGGGGTAAAATGAAGACGTTATCCAAAGAGTTTCGTGAGACTTTTGCTACGATTGACACAGTAGTAATAGTTCTAGAAAAGTATGACTTGAATTTTGAAAAGGCAAGTTGAAGGCTGATTTGCATGATGTAAGAGAGAGAAAAAGCGAAGCTAAGTATATGAGAAGCATATTTGAAACACTTCTACATCAGCAGATAAAGAATTCAAACATCGACACAAGCGGACATAGGAGGTTTGTTTGGGGGTTTGGGAATGCTTAAAATTCTTCGTCCACATAATGGTAACTGCTTCTTCACATTACACCATTTCGGATAGTAACGGGGGTATCTGTACTAATGTAAGTTTTCCATAAAAAAAGAAGTGATGCAAAGCGAAATTACGAAAAAGTAGGAGTGGTACCCGTATATAAGTTTGCTGCCTCGATGTAGAGTAATGGTTTACAAGCTTGTCTGACAGACCATTGCTGTCGTAGAGTGAATTAACGCTTTCGAAAATCTTTCGGTTGAGCACTGTTGAGAGATGGGCGAATTCTATAAACAACAGCTGTTAGCGCTAAAGCATCGCTCTTCAACAATGAATAGAACACTCTGGCTGTCAGGCGTTTGTTTACATTCGTAAAAACAATACGCTAGAATTCGTCTTTCTCTCTGCTGAAGCACTGATAGCTTAGGGGTAGAAACTCCGACTGATACAAAATCAGCATTTGAAGCATTCGGTTGTCTAGTCGCACTGATGAGCTGTGATACAGCGAAATAGACCTGTATGTGAATGATATTATAAATACAGAATAGAGTGAACTGTGACTTAAAAAAGAAGAATAGAGTACAATCTGAATTTTAAACTTGCTTTAAGGCCACAGAAGGTGGTCGTTAAGCTCGATGATAAGTCTTTTTCTATTTATAGAATTTATAATTATTTACAAATAAACAATAAGGGGTGACTACTTTGTCTTCAGCTGAACTCTAAATATATTTAAAATTAAAATTTAGATCTAGTTGTATATCTATTAATCACAATTCAGTTTTTAAAATTATCTTTGGCACACATGCTTAAAATAAAAAAAAAATAAATAAACTGCGGAAATAAATGTTCATGATGAAAGAGTAAGAAAATGAAAACTGTAATAATAAAAGAAATGAAAACTTTAATAATAATATTTTGCATAAAATAAATGATAAACAGCGAAAATAATACATTTACTTTGAAATTTGTTATTTCTACATAAAAATATGCAGCAAAACCAGTAAATAGTTTTTCTCTTTTCCTTTCAATATCGAAATAATTTCTTTTCAGTTTTTTTAACAAATAAACATACGTGCACAAATCGGATTAAGCTTACGTCCTTATAGCGTTGAAACACCGGTTCCCACACGATCACTGATAATGGCTCGGAATTGTTAATTGGAGAGTCGAGTTCCAATTCCCGTTGGGTTCTTTATATTCACTTATACGCGAATACCCTTGGGAAAGGTATGAATTCACCTCTTCTCCCTCTCCCAGCTACGGGTTAATTAGTAAAACTTGTATCAGTAGATTATTATTATCTCCAAAAGAATTTACGACCTTAAAATATTTTCTGACTTTAAATAATCTGCAATGGATTAATAAATGGTGGAAAAGGAAAAAATAAAATTCGAGGTGAGTGCGAATAAAGTTCCTACATTACTTCTATTAATAAGTTGTAAACAGGAGTTGAAATGTATTTATTCTAGCGGTATGGTCTAACAGAAATTTGGCTATCTGGTCATTGTAGCAGAGATACTTAAAAAAATGTTTATTTATTTTTATGGTCCAAAGCAGTTAAATATACTTTTTCAGAAATAAAAAAAGTAACATATTTGAATCGAACTTACAGAAAAAATTTACTCGTTAAACTTGTTTGTCATAACAGTCCATTGTCTAATTATCGGTCGTACCGGTAAGAGAATGGACATCAATTTTAGATTTCGTAAAATAGATTTAAATATAGTCTATCCTGAGAAATAGCGTGAATCCCGATGACCTTCGTGTATATATTTGTGCGAATAATTTGAAAAGTTTTAGCGTTCGTAAAAGATCAAGTTTTGTTAGTTGTGGATACTGCCATCTTTATTTTGGTGCAAAAAGAGAAAATCTTTCTGGCACACCAAGAAGAATTATACAACTTAACAACCAAGTAGGAATAAAGCTATTCATATGAGCAAATTTATACTGCCATTTGCTGATCTTCACTGTTAATCGGTTCTGTAACATGGTAGTTTTGAAATAGTGAAATTTACTGAAAACGTCGATGGATAGTGCAGCAGCATGTTGTCCGGTCTCAGAGTTCTACGGTTATGCGACATAATTTTTATAAGCAAATGTACTTAAATTTTACTAAATCACAAACCACACCATTACTGACGTCAATGTGGTTGAAGTAATTAAAAAAAAATGTAAGATTAAATAAAAAACAATTATTTTATACTGTATTCACTAGTTTAGTTACATTGAAATGTATTTTCTATTTATTTCACTCAAATTTAATTTTTGTACAAAAATTACGCAACCTGAGTACAGATTAAAATCCGTAGTTGCTTATTAAAAAAAAACAAAACAAAAAAAACTTTACTTATGGCGTTTAAACTCAGAAAATGTAAACGATTAAGTTTCATGTCGATTTAAGAACAAAAACT
>OZ038477.1:126848674-126898674 GCA_964036315.1 Acanthosepion esculentum | reverse complement strand
CAAAATTCAGGAAAAGAAAAAGGTAAGTATTTTTCATTTATACGTATAAAACAAACAAATATAATCGGATATGGTCACCTCACCGTGGAAAGTAATTTATGATTTTGGGAACCAATTGTAATATTTTAAAAAATAAAGTTGATAAACAAAAATGGAAATTAATAGTCTACTAATGCAGTGAGTTCGAGTCTCATTGAGTGCCCATAATTAGTGGGAAACCCGTGTCATACGAAGTTAGTCATAGAAAATATTAAGAAATAAATGAACATTTTAAACATAGGAGGCACGGTGGTGTAATGGATAGCGGCTCGGAGGAGCCGAGTTCGAATTCCAGTCGAATCTGTTACGTGCTAATACCCTTGGGAAAGGTATGAATCCTCTTCTCCCCCCAACTATGGGTAAATAGCAGGACAGACTGGGTTCTATAGCCTTGGATGGCAACTGGTCTACCGTAGAAAGAAACCTACTGCGGGAAAAAATCTGCCTCGTCAGTTATGTATCGAAAGATACATGATCGCCTATGCATGGCACATAATTGAACTGATGACAGTGTAGTGAGTTCGATCCTTATTGTCGTCTCCCTACTGTTACTATCCTTTTAGTAAGACTCGAAAATATCATGGGTGTCTGCCATATAATGTAGTGAGTTCGATATTCATAGGATGCTCGATTATGTTGTGTAAATGTTTACTCTAGCTACATAGAATTAATCCATGACTAGCAATCTAGTCGCACTACTTTTTTAAAATGTCGTGTCCCTTAAGGACGTAAACGATCGTGGCTCTCCACAGATTCCTTTTCTTTATTATTTGGGAATTGCAATACATTCTTGGGAAAATAACGTGGTAGATTCCGGTTGCTTTCTCCACGAAATTTCCTTCTCTTTGATTGGTTGTCACCCAACACTAGAGAGCTCAGTAAGCTAATTGGAAGGATTCATGTCTTTCCCATGGGAGAGAAACAAATCCGTCTTATGAAGGGATAGTGCGAAAGTGAACGCAATAGACTAACCACAAATTTGAACTCTGTTCGTCGAGTTCACTTTTCGTGTAGATAAACGTTACACCGCCCACACATCACTAGACTCACTAATACTTTCGCAAATTCGATACTTATTATTTCTGGCCTTGTGTCAGATTAGGCTTAACGTAGTAAATACCTTCTGAAGAAAAAGTCGGTTAGTATGCAAGAGACATTCAAAGAACAGAGAGTTCCATATTTACCACTGATCCTGGTGATCAGTGTCTCCAGGTGAAACGTGTTCGAATGCCTATTTTCAAAAGGCAGGTAGACCCTTGCTATTTGAAGAAATAGCGAAACAGTTCTTCCTTGTTTTGTTCCATAAATAGCTGATCTTTAAGCCATGTCAGGCCAAAACTACAAAACAGCATATAGCAATTGTTTGCGTTTAATTTTACATTTTTTCAGCCTTCTTTTAGAGTTTCTTAAGCTGCCACACTGACGTCAGCAGTAAGGTTGTTTAAGATTTAGTCAAATTTGAGTACAGCTCTCGAAACAGTTTGACAGGGTTTGCCATGCTGGTCTTCTTTACAAATTGAAGCGTTATGTTGTTTCTGGTCGTTTTTAAAAAAAATTTAGATCCAATCTTTATCAAACCTCGTAATGTAAGTAGTTTTGAATGGACAGTGCTCTAGATTTTTTTAGATTAATGCAGGCGTCCCTCATAACTTTATTCTTGGACCTACTTTGTTCCTTATTTTCATCAACGACCTTACCGATGTCATCAGTTCCCGGCTCAAGAGCAACTTACTGCACTTTTTTCTGTCTCTTGTTTTCCACTGACATGGAGTGATAAACTATACTGAATCAATTTCGAAATCTGGTGCTCAGAAATTTTTATCACTAGAATCTATCTTACAAATTTATAAGCCTACTTACTATCAGTCTGCGAATCGTATATTGTCATATCTGGTTTGGTTGTTCTATATCTAGAGATTCTTGGAAAAATTCAAAGAAAAATCTGCAACGTTATCGGTCCTGATCTGGCATTTCTTCTTCAGTCACTGTAACGTAGCCTCCCCTGTGCAATTTCTTTAAATATTTCCATGGCAATTGTTCGGATTAGCTCTCCTCTTTGGTATTTAGACTTTACGAATTTAAGCACAGTACTACATTGGTAGCTATGACTCATCATTTTACAATTGAAATGGCTAGATGTAATCGTAATTTCTATGCTAACAGTTTCTTCTCTCGCACTTCTCGCTTATCTTATCCTCTCTAACCTCTTGTTTTCCAGTCATCTTTGATCTTCAAAAACTGAAATGCAATGTCAATCGTTATTTTCAATCCTAATTCCTGTTCTTTTGTCTCATATTCTCTCATAGTCAGTAAGCCTTTGCGTCGTAGTAGTTTTATTGTCTTGATTTGGAAGAAATGATAAAAAAACAGTATGAAGTACGAATAAAAGGAAGAAAGCACTGATTAATTCAAATCAACCTATGCCATCAGAAATATATATTCATTCTAGGGGTGGGGGTCCCTCGTTTTACAAAGCAGCAGATGCGGTCGGGTTAAGAAAATCGCACTACAGTATCTTTTTTTAATCGTGACAAGAGATAAAACTGGGGAAGAAGTAAATTAATTCCTTTCCCAAGGGTATTTGTGTCTAAGTGATTATAATGAACCTGAATTGGAACTCGGTTCTCCAATTTTCAATTCCGAGCCATTATCCATTACATCACCTGCAAATCCAAGCTTACAACACTTGGTATTACCAAGCAGTCGTCCCTCTAGATATTGACCAAGTCCAACGTTGCTTAACTACGACGATCGTTCGAGAACCGGTGTTATAACATGATATGGCAGTAAGCCTTTAGTAGCTGAAATGGTGGTAAGAGATTTGGAACTTTGGTACACTATCATTTCTTTACTGCCTTTCAGTCCTCATTTACTTTTTAATCAGCGGGCGAGTATGGATCTGGTGATTGCACGGTCAAAAATTATGTTTTCTGAATTAAATATGGCGGATTTTCGGTTTAGATCTGAGAAATAATTTCAAGCATTGGTCGTTCAAAATTTGTCAACTGTGTGTGTGTGTGAGTGAGTGAGTGAGTGAGAGAGAGAGAGAAGTGCGAGAGAGAGAGAGAGAGAAGTGCGAGATATCAGTCTAGGAAATACATATCAAATTCTGCAGGGTGAACTAAAACTTCAATGTACCGTATCTCTGCAGGTCTTGGTTAATCACGGTTCTCCACAAATTCTTATCCTTTGTAGCATTTAGTAAGGTTCGTTTTTTCACCATGTCTCTAGGTCTCGATTCTGTCATCTATTTACACGAGCTTATTAGGTAGGTCATTCGCAGCGTTTCTTTGTCCCTCTTGCCTTCATTATGTCCTGTGGGTATCCTCTTCTTTAAGCCTTCTTTCCTCATTATGCGTCTTGAAAATTTCAGTTCGTTTTATGCTAAATATAAGCACCCTTTTTGTTTCCATTTTCTTTAAAACTTCCTCGTTACTATCATCCTTGTGGTATTCTCAGCATCCTTCTGTAGAGGTAACAAAAGCGTGTAGAACCACACTTCTGTTACCTCAAGTTTCTTCTTCGTCTGTGAGAGGTTTTTCATATAGGAGTGAAGGTATTACATAAATTCAGCACTCTTTTCTTTTTTCCTAACGAAATTCTCCTGTTTCTTAATTCTTTGCTAAAATTTTGGAAGGTATCTCTCGCTATTCCAGTGTACTTTCGGATTTCGGTGTCACATTTTCCGTCCTCTGTTAAATCCCTTCTCAGATATTCTAATTTTCGTACTTGCTCGATTTTGGGTATCTCCAATTCATAGTTCGCGTCTTGGGTTGTTCCTCTTGCTAACAATTATATATTCTATTTTCTTAGAATTGATGTTTAGTTCTTTTTTTTTTCGCAATTTCGTTTATTAACTTCTGTAGGGGTTCCTGTAGTTTCGTTTCTGTGTCTGATATCAAGACTGTGTCATCTACATATCTTATGTTGCTAAGATTGCGTCCACCAATAACAAAACCTGGTAGGACATCTAGTTCCCTGAGGATCACCACGCGGTAAAGATTGAGTATTTGAACAATTATTTTAAATGGAGGATAGCGCTCTCTGATGCAAAAAAGATTCGGATAGGACTAAGTAACTCTTATGTTGAATCCAGTAATTTGACATGAACTCTATTGAATAGGTTTGGGCCATTTTTGATCGAGAAATAGAGAAATTATCCATAAAAAAACCATAAAAGACTTGCTTCGACGGATGGCATCACGAGAGAAAATAGTAAATCTGATAAATATCTGTTAATCCAATGAATTTTAAATTTCATAAAATATTCTTGAATTATATCGAATAAAATTGAAGCATCTGTTTAATTTTGTCATATTTCAGCAATGAAAAAACGTTAGAATACTTTTTATTCTGTATCGATTATCAATTGCTTTTCCATTAATTTTTATGAGATCGAACTTTTTCGCAGCCATCTTTATATCGGAAGTTAAAGCCATTTGCATTTTATTATTTAAAGTCATTTATTGGTCTGTTAGGAAGTGCTATAATTTTTTCCTGATGTTGTTTTATTTGAATACAGGTCAGAACTAATGCTGGTATCAGATAATTTTATTTTAGCACATCCATTTTTCAATAACATATAAAAGAAAGTAAAAAGATCACTGTAACAGAAATATTCTTACGGTACATTGATAGTAGTTTGCAAAATACTAATCTTAGATACTGGGTTAGTGATGCTCGTTACCATATAAGGATAAAAGGGAAATTTACTTTAGGAAGAAGCGTGACATTCAAGTGAATCTAATATAGCTGTTGTTTTTCAGTGCGTCATTCCTGTTTGGGGATTAGAGATGTGTTAGCACCGTGCTATGTGATTTACACCAGGAAATGCCAGATAGTCTGAATCGAATGTAATGTCAATAAAGAACATTTAAGGTGTTGATCTGTGGTGATCCCAATATGTACTGGGCTTACCCTAAGAGATATCAAAATATACTTAGCACTTATTGTTACATTAGAACGTCAGCGAAGTCAGTTACATCATCTGGCTAACCTGGAAGATGACTTCCTAGCCACCAGGTGTAGATTCGTGACTTCACTGGATGTCAGTCCCTCGTACGTGCGGGTTGCATAGCAGTTATCAACGTGGACAATGAGATCGGCATACCAAAATTGTTGCATTCACTTTCACACCAATAGCATTGAGGAAGGTATATATCCATCTGTTCTCCCTGCAGCAACGGGTTAAACAGAATTGTAGATTGAACTCTCTAGCCTTGGCTAGTAACCAGTAAAGTAGAAGGATAACTGAATTCAAAACTAGATGGGTTTGGCGCTAACAACTCCACCCCCACAAACCTACTTGCTGCTGAAATCACAGCCTAACACTAGCGTGTTACGTAACCCTATAATCAACCGGTATCTGTCATACTAAGGAATATATTAGTGCATTTAAATAGCTATACAAATTTGATTGAAGTTCAACAAAAGTTCTTTGTGAAAGATCTTTTTAAAATTTATTTTTTCTATTTTGGATAATTTCCTGTTTTCTGCTGCAATTTCTGGTGTGTGTTTTTTTTTAATTTATCGCATCTTCACTTGTCAGTTCGTGTTTTATCTTTTATTATATATATGGTAACAGTCTATCCTTTATCGAGCAATACTATTTTTTGTTTATTATTTTGTGCCTAGAAATGTTGGATACAATAAATCATTGTTCAGTTGGCATGGACCCGGCATATTTACGAAGATGACTTAAGCCCAGAGAAAGATTTACATATACATTAACAGACGGAGCAAATAAAATTACATGCCGAATTATTGTTGTGGGTAACAATTGCTGGTTGAGCGCCGACAGTCCGCTTTTCATAAAAGTTCGGCTTTCGACAGTCTTACCCTTTTCCGGCCATGGATGTTTATTTTCAGCAGAGTAATGAATTCTTGGCTGATGGTCATGTGATCGTATGCGGGGAATTAAACTAGGCATTGAAAGACAAATGCAATTACAATGATTACACAGGAATAGAACCTTGTCATTTGTTGCAAATATTAAAGCCTAATCATTGTTTTTCTCGTGGGCTCAGATGTTCATGTTGGATGCGTACCCTTTCATATTCAGTTACGACCTCACTGATTTTTTTCTTTTCATAATGTTCTGTGGTTAGCCGCTGCTACCCAGTTTTCATAAGAAATGCCGGTCTTCTTTAAGCATCTTTTAAACAAACTTTATGTCGCTGGTCCAACATATAATAAATATTAGTTAGTTATCAAAAAAATATAAAAAGTTAATGATACTCATCAACGACCGAAGTTTCGCTTGTCAGGGTCCAGATAAGAATATTGTATTAATTATTAGCAGAATATACGTTTTATAAATGCTTATTATATACGCCAAATTGTCAATGTAGAACATTTTAAATTTGCGTATATCATATGACTTCATAAAATTCATATTCTACTAATAATAATTACAAATATTCTTGTCTGGAGCATAACGAGCGAAATATCGTGGAACTTTTAAGTTCACCTTTTATAAGTGTTCTGAACTTTTTATAATTTTTGATAGCATTTTTTATTGTTGTAGAAATCTATTGGGCACGTTATTGAAAAAATTCTACTCACCTTGGCAAACGTTAAATTACACCAAGATAAAGGTATAATATATATATATATATACAGAAAATTGTAATTAGTAGGGATTATTTCAAAGAGGACTTTAATCCATATGAGAGCGCAATGTATGATACAGAGCCAATTATATTAATAATTAAGAAAAACCTTAAAAATCCATTGTAGGTAATAAATTTATTTCGATGAATATAGGCATATTCATCTCTTCAGAGTGAGCTGTCTGAGGAGATGAATATGCCTATATTGATCGAAAATAAATTTATTATCGACAATGGATTTTTAAGGTTTTTCCTAATTATTATTAATATATATGTATTATATAAAATTAAACTATAGGCCAAAAGTTTGGGACTACCTTATTGATTTAATAATTAGTAAGTTTCATACATTCATTAGTTTAATTAACTCCTAACATTACCAATAGACAGCAAGGTAGATTAGCAAATTTGAGTTAAAATTTTAAGGAAATTGTTTGCAGTAATAGGTTAATTTCGTTATTATTATTATTATTGAATATAATGATAAAAAACGTTCCGGGAGAGAAAGTTCTTCCGGCTCGAAGTAAGCTAATAAATTGGCTTTGAAAAAGGCATGAAACCTTCAATTTTTAGGCGTTACTTCGAAATCCTTTGGTCTAGAATGTATGTGTTGACCACGCAATCTGGTTTAAGGTGTATAACGATAAAAAGCAAATGAGAATTTATTCCTGAAAAAAATATTGGATAAAATCACCTAAGTGTTTTACACTGAATCAAACAATGTAAGCCGGTCAAAAAAAAAAAAAAATGTACACCAGTAATTGTTCATACATTTTACTTTAATTTTTTCCTCGTTCACCTGTCCTCACTCTTGATAGTCGGTCAATCAAATCTAAAAACCTTAAACAACACCCGACCGCGTGTGTGTATATGTTGTTTTTTTTTTAAGAGATAAAACAGAATTAAGTAGAAATCAAAAGATAAAAACTATCCTTGAAGTTTTGTTATTACCTCGAATTACAACCAAGCAAGACACTGGCAATTGCAAAGGAAGGCAGATATGAACAATGAGGTGGACAGGCAGAGGAAATCCGACTGTTCAGTAGCTACAGCAATCACCGTTAGGTTTTCAAGCTCTGTGTTCTTGTTATTCATCCCGTTACCTGTCGGGCCGAACATCGGGGACTCTCTTCATTGGATGAGAGTCTCTGGACGTATTCAGATAGCGACGAAATGGACATGAAGTACCGATAGGCTTTCCACTCTGATAGGGTCTTATCTCGTCCGGGTCTTGTTGTCCAAGCGGCTACAGTTGGTAAATATTGAATGCGAAGTGGACATAATGGACTCTTTTGAAGGAGTGAGGAAGGAAATATGGTTGATGTTGTGGATTCTAGAGTAAGCAGGAAGATAAGGTTCAAAAGAAAGAAGAGAAAAAAATTAAAAGGGTGAGGCGAAAAGGGACAGGGAAAGAAAGCAAAAAAAGGAGGAGGAGGAAAGAAATCAAAAAGGAGGAGGAGGAAAGAAAGCAAAAAAGGAGGAGGAGGAAAGAAAGCAAAAAAGGAGGAGGAGGAAAGAAAGCAAAAAAGGAGGAGGAGGAGACAAAGAAAAGAAGAGATTGGAAAAGTGGTACAAAAATAAAGAGGGAATGAGAAAAGTGAAGAGAAGAAAATGTCTGAAAAAGGTAAGGAAGAATGGAAAAGCATAAACAAAAGAAAGAGAAATAAAAATAAAAAATCATAGAGAGAAAATGCGTGCGATAGAGCAAGTTAACGAGAGAGACTGACTTAAGAGAATGAAAGTGAGTGAGACAGAAAGGAAATGACGGTGAATGAGCGCGTGAAAATCTCAGAGTGAAAACGGGAGAGAAAAAATGACAGTAAAATGAGATAAAACAAATACTATATATATATATATATATATATATATATATATATATATATATATATATAGAGAGAGAGAGAGAGAGAATGAATTTAGGGGTTAGAGAAAGCGAGAGAAAAATAAAATAAGGAACAAAGAGGGTGTATCAGAGAATGATGGAGCAACAAAAAACGAAAGAAACTCATATCGTTGTTGATAAGAACACTCCATTTGAATATAGAAAAAATGATGAATGGTACGTAAAATCTTTATTGGAACTTCAGCCATAGTCTTATTCAAGGAACGTTAGGTTTCCTGCATCAATCAAAAATGTATAAAAATTATAATATTTGAGGAAAATGGGTTTTATACACCGTTAAAGACTAAAATGTTGACTTCCGCTACTAATTTATTTCATTGTAATTAATTAGCGAGAGAAAATGATAACGATTACCCTATTGAAGTCAAAACGAGACTGTAAGAGGGGGGGGTATCAACAATTTAATGAGAAGAGAGCGTGTTCATGATAATGAACGCGCCTCCGTTTGACAAGCTCGTTATGCGGAAGTTAGTTCAATCAGTTATTAGTTGACAGTCTGCAGTTTCAGAGGTACGTCACTGGCCTTGTTTCGTCTTCAAGCAAGACATGCAAATTCAGCCTTCTTTGAAGTGGCATCCCTCCATTGCACTGAAACGAGCATGATCGGCGAGAAGGCTCTAATCGGTGGAACTGAATAACATTTTTACCTACCCCAGACAAACATATGTCGGTGACAGCGGTAACCACACCTAAAAAGTTTTTTCCTGTCCAATTTAATCCTGGGATTATCGTAGAGGGATAACAAAATCCGCAATCAGATTGACTCCTGGATGAGATAGTGAGGACCAGGTAACTAATTTTCAAAGCAGACAAGTCCTTTTCATTTCTTAGATTGACGTAACAATCTTACTATACAGATAAAATTTTTACTAAAAGCAATTCGTTGGTGTGTCTCGTAGATCGATCAAGCGAATTTACTATAGAACATAAGGAAATTGGGCATAGAATGCGTTGCGCTAGAGATAGCTTCTCCCATCACCGCAAGTTGCTACAAAACCAAAACATTAACCTAAAAACTAGTTTTGTTCTTAAACAGCCTCGTCATATGGATGTCATGCATGGTGCCAAACTCGTTCAGAAATACATAAACTGTCAGCTGTATAGAACCGCTTTCTAAGATCAATGGTTTCCAGCGAATGAAACCCATAAGTCTTTGCGAGGACCATACTCCTTTTAACATTGTTTGTCATTCTTGTAGCGTCAGTCCACAAAGAACTGTGTCAAATAACAGTCCACACCACTTGTGAACTTTCAACAACTAACATGGATATCACATGTAACTCAGAAAGAAAACAATGACATAATCAACTGAAAGTAGGACCAGTTGCTTGGTCAATGGATGCCAAATGTTTCTTTATAGGGAAATGGTTAATATTCCCATGACCATCACTGGCACCAGTGGTTGGTGTTTGAATCAAGCAAATGACATGTTTCGAATTTTGATTTATAAGGCAAGCCGATTCTTTCCCACTTGGAAAATAATTATATATTATAGACAGGACTGAATTTCAATCAATTATAATAAAACGGAAATTTTCTTCATTTGCATTGAATTACAGTTATGTCAATGACGGACATTTACGTCATTCGCTGTTGAGCCATAAAACTTCAACTATACTCCGCCTGAACAACTTCTGAAATTCCAGTCATCCACAATTATTAGGTTACAAATTGTCCTTTATACCGGAAACGTGCATGGCAGTTTCAACAAGTAAAAGGAGTAATGGAAAAGCAGTTGGCATCCATCAATCTCGGGAGGCAATAGTATACGGGAGGAGGTTTCAAATGCAGCGTCCGTTGTCGATAGACTGTTGCCGTCTCTCCAGTGAACAAAGGCTGGGTAGATAGATAAGAGAGAAAGACATCCAGTAAGTCCCTCCTCTCAACGTCATTGAAATGGTCCAATGGAAAACAAGTGCCGATACGCATGGTTCCAGCACCGACGCAGGAATTACTAGGATGTCACTGACTACAGATATGAAGTACCTTAGGATATCTGAATTTATCCTAAGGGCTCACTCCCAAAGCCTTTCCCAAGAAAGGGCATAGCCTCAAGGCAGTGAAGGTTTGAAACCAGTTTTCAATATTCGATGGAGTGCCCTTTCAGTCTAAGCCTACCATCAACCCTATTTCAACTTACAGTATCTGGTATTCTCAGGCAGTCAATCATCTATGTTTTACCTGCCTCGATGCTATTTAATTTTGATGCTCAGACATGAACCTGTGTATTGAACGTAATATGGTTGTAAGCTGAGGGAACAGTAAAAAGTATATAAATTTAAAAAAAGGGATGTGGAGAATTTAAGCACTTTCATTCTACATAAGGTTTCTCATTTCTTAATTTAGAGGGAGTTTCAAAGAGAAGTTTAGTGTCTAATATAGAATTTAAATTACTGACATTGAGTTTTCTGTACGGTTAATTCCTTAAAATTCTTAATTTCTTAATTCTTAAACTTTTCCTAGCTTCACCAAATAATGTTATTTTCGGAACACCCACACTATCAAATCGTATTTTATTTGAAGCAGTGTATATCTCTAAGGGTGATCAGTTCAACACTTCATTGTCGATGAAGAATGGGGCGATTTCGATCCTCACCGACAGATATCATTAACATAAATGTTCACTTTGATGACCACCACTCTGCAGAAAATACCGAAGTAAATTTCTATTGCTTTTCGAGCGAGTTCGATCCTTGGATATCCTATTATTTCAAATCTGTTTCAATTTAATCCGGAAGTAAGATAAGCAGGAGGACAGTTATCTACTTAACGATTGATGACAAAACAAGGACCACAGAGACAGAGGAGCAATAAGGGGATAATAGATAGAACGAGAAAGTCGTAGGGAGCCATAAACACCCTGAAAAGGACATAGCACTTAAACGTAAAAGTGTAAATATTTGTACTTGATGGTTAAGCTCGTCTTAAAGACCGTTGCGAGTGAATTAAGCTTGATTCATATAAGTTATCTATACTTTTTGCCTTGTGCCAGACTAACATCAGTTGAATTACTACCTGCGCTCTTTTCTTTGATTCTATTTTAGTTTACTCTGAAATAATTGGAATTTATGAATGAGTTCAATACAAAATGATTAATGGTTGGCGCTGTTTTCCAAGCAGTAAAGCTAATTTCCATCCCTGACAGGATATATCCAGTTTAACATATTTTATTTTATTACTAATTTCAGTTCTTAATCTAGCTATATACTGGACTAAGCCCATTTATACTCCTGACTGGTAGACGAATTTAGGAGTAGATAGGTTTGACTATCGTCCGGCTCACACTTCTCCCCTGTCTTTTGAGCAGAAATATAGGTTCATCTCGTTTCCTATTTAGGATTAACGTCTATTTCAACTCTATGCTCCTAAAGTCTACGCCTGAACTCTGAAATTGTATTCGATAATTAAATCCTGACCTCTTGAAGTCTAGAATTAGCTATCTTTCCTGTTATCTTGCCCATTCTTATGCTAATACAACACCACACAGTAACCCTCTACCTTGAGTGACTCTTGGGCCTTGCATTAGATGAACATTAGTTAAAAAAGAAAAGAAAAAGTGACTTTTGAAACTGAGGTGGTACTTATTTCATGCAACCTCGATTTAAGTTTCTTTGGCATTTCCGGTTGTAAAACTCGGAGATGTTGATAAGACACTTTAAAGCAGATACGTGAGAAATTAGTGATAGATTTGTTAACAGAACTTTTGCGTTGACATCGCAGGTGCCATCGATATTATATTTATGTCTGTCTTGATCCCTTGTCATTCACAGTTTCGCCATCTCATGGCTTACACAATCCTTCTTTTGCCCCCGAGGATTACTGTGTCAAATAACGAACCTGGATAAACTAGGCCACGGCATTCATAGAGACTGAGTCAGACTAGCAAATATGAAACATGCTAATCTCCCTTGAGGCCGGCCGCTTAGGTAAACAAGAAACAACTTACACCATCAATCAGCCGCTTAGATCACCAATAAATTGCTGTTTTAAGTAAACTGTACACATATCAATAAAGAAATTGCAGATGTTTTAACAAGGCAAACTATTTTATTTTCTTCAAGTAGGATATCTAATTTAAAAAAAAATTTCTTTTGCAAATTTAGTTGCATATTTCTAGTCACTGTCAGGTGCCAGGTAAATAGATTTTTGAGAATTTATTTTTAAATCAAGATAGAAAAATGCTTTAAGACGAAAGCATTCATCTTTAAAAGTGATCAGCATTATACGTAACGACTAGATTGCGTTATAAGTAATTTCTGTATTTATTTAACTTATTTAAGAACTAGCTTAAAAGCCGAATTCCAGCCTGCGTAGGGCTAATTGGGCCTGCAACCTAAAACTAAAGGGACTTCTGTTTCAGCTTAGAAAATAGCAATGATAATTTTGAAGAAATTACTTTGAATTTCTTAATTCACTCTATGGAATTTCAAAACGTCACTTTAACTGTGATTCAGGCCAGAAGACCGATTTGGGTCGAAATTCCAGTTCAAGCTGAAAACGGATTTTAAATCACAAATTCTTCAAAACCTCACGTAACGAAACCTTTTCACTTTAACTCTTATTTCTTTACTTGTTGCCACTTATATAGACAGCTCTTAGATGTCTTTTGAGTAAAATTACACAGGTTTTTGAAAGTTCTCGAAGAGCGTCTACCATTCGTCCATGATTAGAATATTGCTGCAACATATGGTCTGTTGCTTCTGCTAGAGTTCCTTGATAACATCCAAAATAAGAATCAGCAATATTATTGGCTCAGATCTGCCATCTCGACTTCAGTCACTTTCCCACCGCCGTAAGGTTGCCTCTCTGTGCATTTTCTATAAATACTTTCGTCGTAATTGTTCCGATGAACTCTTTGCTATGGTGCCTAGCCTCCCCTTTTAAAAAGAAATTAAGCGCAGTACTAAACTGGCGACGAGGTCACACCAATTTACAGTTGGGTTGGTTAGACGTAACCGTAAATTCTATGCTAACAGTTTCTTTTGTCGCACTTCTCGTTTGTGGAACTCCCTTCCGGCTTCATGATTTCCAGCCAACTTTAGTCTTCAAAAAATTAAATGTAATGTCAATCGCTATCTACTGTACTGCTGATTACTCTTTTCCTTAGCAATGTTTCTGTTTCTAACATTCCCACACACAGTAACCCCGTGTGTTCTAGTATCTTTAATGACTTGCATGAGGTGACCTCTATTAAAAAAAAAAAAAAAAAAAAAAAAAAAAAAAATCAAAACAGCTTTTGAATCTGGTTCTCATTAGAAAGACTTTTCCTCATCAAAGCGTTCTGCAGACAAAAAAAAAAGAATCGGTTAATGCAAGGTTAGGTAAACTGTGTGAAACTGACCAACCGACTTCCAAAAGTTTTTTTCCTGTGTTATTTTGGCCGTATGCAGCCTGGCATTGTCATAGATGAGAACAACATTTTTCCTATTGACGAGCGCACGGTGCTTTTTGACCAAAACTTTATGGACTGCTGCTGGATGTATAAAGATGCATTTAGGGCTTCATTGTATTTTAAGAACTCTAAATTATTAATAATAGCCTAACGACCGCACCAAATGTACAACATTACACACAGGCATTCGCTTATATAGTTAATCAATCTTTTAGTTTTTACTTACAAATGTATTCACACTTATCTATCGAACGGGCTCTGGTACTATCTATCGAGAAATAGAGGCGCTGTATCGTCTTAAGACTGATACAAACACACATGAATACTTATATACACACACAAAGATTCAACCAAGCGGTTTTTAGCTGTAAATAGGTCACAGACATCTGTTGAGGGAATGAAATAAGATTTATTCGTCTACCTCCCCTTTTAGGTGCAATCTTTTGAAATCAACAAACCTATTAGTCGGGCGGTTTTTCTCTAACGTAAGTAAATGTTTTGTTTGCAGTTGTATTACTTAAGTTTTGGGGGACTGTCGCCATTTTTTTTCGGAAAGATGGGTGACGTCATATGTCGAATCGAGCCGAATGGCGGCGGAAGTGAAGGATCGAAGATCGATGGGGAATTTGGTAAATAATAAGTGTCAGTGACGTTTCTTTAGCTTTTTTCGCTATATCAGTTGGTTGGTATCGAGAGAAGAGTTTTACAGATGCACAGAAATAGAAATATCGCTCCGTGTAACAGATTCCCGAGAAGATGCTACCCCAACCACTACTATATTAACCTCTTCAAGTCTAGGGTCCGCAGATATCTTTCATTCATATCCGCATAATATGCTCCTCTTCCTATGCATCTACGACAGTATAAATCAGTAAATCTCTCTACCTTGAGTGTCTCTTGGACCTTGTAGAACGTGAAAAATACTTAAGAAAAAAGTTGGCAATTGAAAACTAAAAGAGAGAGGACGTGTGTGTGTGTGTGTCTGTTGAGAGGGCATTATGTGATGCATAAATAATTTCCCATCATAAACGCATTAAAAAGATCACTTGCTTAAGTCAAATATCAAGAAACTTTGGTGGATGAGATAGCAACTTACTTCCAAATGGTGCGAATGGTAGGTGTTCAAGCTGATGTGAAAGCAAATATTAACAATGCTGATTTTTCAATGTAGGCTGGTCATTTCGTTTAAAACTGACAAAATACTTTCCCGATCCTGCTATATGACCTTGTATCAGATGAAGATAAGGTTACTAAATACTATTATTTGTAATATTGACTTCGACAATGGGACTGTTTAGTTTTAACAGGTAGGACCGGTGCTTAAAACCAGATAAAAGCACTGTTTTTTTTGGGTTTTTTTAAAGCAAGAAGACTGGTGCATCAATTCCATCATTCCCTCACACAGCCTCTTACAAACAATTTTTTTTAAAAATCTGATTTTTTAAAAAAAATTTCTGGCTTCACCCAAAGAACAAAAAATTGCTATGGTATCCGAAGCCCAGTTTGTGAACAAGGTCAGTGAAAACTCATGCCTACAAATTTAGAACATGAAGTTTAATGTTAAGTTACCTTAAAACACACAGATCCATTAATTATTCAAAATAATGATATTCAATAATAATTAAGAACAATGGAAAACGTTTTACAACAGTATTTAGCCACACGCAATTTTTTTTATCAGAACTAGAGATTTGTATATAATAGAGAAGAACAAGAGGCCATCAATTTACTGTTGAAATGGTTAGATGTAACTGTAAATCAAAAGAGGTGCACGCATGCGCACAGATCCTCATAAATTAGCAAAAACTATCTGGTTGACAGTTGCTTCCGGTGCTAAAATTCATAATGGTTGATGAAATTATATATATTTCTAAAGAATTAACGGATTATTTTAATCAGAGATTTTTATTTCTTTAAGCGAATATATACAATTATAGTGGACACTTTATTTGAAATAGACGCCTCATTTTTATGTATTTAGTAAACAGCGTGTAACACGTGTATCGGCCTGCGCTTTCGAGAAATCTAAGTAATTAAAATGCGTCTCCCCGCTATGTAGGTGATGATTTCCCGCTCGGTCACGAAGGATTTCACAATAAGTCAGAAACTTTTTACCCTATTTAAGGAAGTACATTCGCTCCCCACCACACATATATGTGTGTGAATATGTGTGATAAAAATATTGTTTTAAGGTATGGTATATATATGGGTAAAGTGCTAACTCTCAGGGATAGGGTGTGTGTAAATATAAAAGTGAACACTAAGGTTAACACCGAGTGGCGACAGTCTTTTTCATGCTTTAGGCCATGTGAAACTGAACAACCCTTTCTAAACATACATGGGAAATTAAAAACTAAAACTAAAATACACTAAAAATATCATGGAAAACAGCATCGGCTTACAACAATAGATCCAAAAACTGTAGACTTTTGAGAAAATAGCTATAATCACATTTCCAGCTCAAAGCAAATTACTAAATAAACGACTAGAACATATCTCAAAATGCAGACACAAAAATAAAATTTTATTACGTTACTTAAAGAAATAAATACCTTCTAAAACATCACACAGAAAAATGCAAATATATGCATTATATACAGCGCATATAATGTAACGGATTTTAGAAAAAAGCCAATACTTTAAACTAAACAAATAAGATAACAAACCCCACAAAAAAGTAATTAATTTAAGTAAATAAATAAGAAACAAATTAAACTACGATAACACACATAACACAAATCTTATAATGGTAATATTCAATAACAAATAATGAATAAAGACAAAATACTCTAAATAATCAATAATGAGTTAAACATTAATAAACACCACAACACAAGTACTAGAAATAACCGCATTCTGACAGACAATTATTTCTACAAAATAGCCTTTAGAAGATTCTGAAATATAATTGTTAAGATCTGCACAATAGGATAATACAATAAACAAGAAATACTACCCATAAGGCCACACTTACCAGCATATATAAACAGTCAAGCCACCACACAATGCACATGGTCCGAAGATTGAGTACAAGCATTAAGCAGACTTTCGCCACTCGGTGTTGATTTGGTGTCCACACACAAACCAGTAAAGACAAAAAGGGACTTTATCAAGATAAATTCAAGGATTTTATTTTGTAACCCACACACACACACATATATATATATATATATATATATATATATATATATATATATATATATACGGGGAAATTTATGACAAAGTGTAAAAAGTTTCCTTCTGACGTGTTTCGTCCTCCAGGACTTCATCGGAATAATTTGATATGTTTGTAGGACTAGTCTGATGAAGTTCCGAAGGACAAAACGCGTCACAAGTAAATTTTTTACTTTGTCATAAATTTTCCCCAATGATGTTTATATATATATATATATATATATATATATATATATATATATATATAATGTAGATGTGCGTGTGAGTGTGTTAGTTTTGGAAAGTAGTAATTCTTTCAGGACTGGAGATAAAAAACCGGGATGCAGATTTATATTTTAATAACAATCGGTAGCACCTATCTCGAGAATTTTCCGTCTAAGTAAGTTACTTTCTCTTTTAATAAGTGTGGCATTCTTTAGATCAAAGTTGTGTTTTAATTTATTTCTATGTATAACTAATAAGAACCCATTGCGCTCAGAGATACGTTTTCTTAAATTTCTGCAAGTTTCCTCAATATATCGTTTGGAGCAGTTCTGGCTATTTTTTTTTATATATATACCTTCATCAGAATTAGTATTTTTATGGGCATTGTTATTTCTAAACATATCCATAATAGACTTGAATGTGTGGCTGTAATTATTTTGGTGTTTAGACTGGATTGAGGATGTTACAGAGTTAGTAGGTTAGTTATGTGTGTTTGCTTTTACAGATCTACTTTATCGGAGATGTATACCATATCTACTTTATCGGAGATTATATATATATATATATATATAATACTCTCGAAATAATTCGATCGAGCTCTCGGAGACGAAGGGGTGATTTTATAAACAGTGGCTGCTGCTGCTGCTGCTAGTGCAATGCTCTTCAATTAGAAGCGAGCTCTGCTAACCACTGGTGTCTTTCGTATAGTAAAAACGTTAAAATTTACCTTTCTCTCTGGCGAGCGACGATAGTTTGGGGGTAGAATCTCTGATGCCAAGTCGGTTGGGTTTTGATCCCAGATTGAAGCAATCGGATGTATAGCCACACTGATGAGCTATGACACAGCGAAACAGTCTGTTTGTGGATGACTATATATATATATATATATATATATATATATATATATATGGTTAGCAATATTTTTTAAAATATGTTTCATTGAATGTCACAAAAGGAAAATCTAATTCTAAATTTTTTCTAATGTTCTTACAGTTTTCCTTTCGTGTGAGAGTGCAGAAACTGTTGATAATGCTGTTACGAATGCTTTCGAAAAATTTATTAGCCATTCTCAAGGTGCTCCTTGCTAATATGTGTTCAATTCAATGTTTGTATGTTACGTTGAAGAAAAATGCGGTCGAGCATATATATATATATATATATATATATATATATATATATATATATATATATATATATGCATTTGATTCAGCGGAAGTTTGCGAGCTAGTTGGCATACTATTACTTTGGCGTCTTAGGTTTGTTTTTGATATTAAAGTCACCGGCCTCTCCAGGAACGACGGGATTATTCTCCTACGCAAATCAAACGCACAAAAAACTAACCGTCTAAGAAAAAAAACTAATAAAGTTCTTCGAAGACCTCGGTCTGAGCATTACCAACAATGACAAAATAATCAATTTCCTAGATGTAACCTTTGACATATCTAATGTGCTTCATAAACCATATATTAAAGATCCATACAACCATAGATACATCAAGAAACCATCCAACCACCATCCTAGAATACTGAATAATTTACACAAGTCTGTTCAATTCAGGCTGTTCACCAACTCTATGCATAAGAACATTTTTGACAAACAAACACAAATACATAGAAGCACTGAAACAAAGTAACCATAAAATCAACCTCGATATCAATAAGGACGCCAACAAACCAAAATGTCGTAACCTGCCCTTCAGCAAAAACTTCAAAAGTAATATCGGAAAGATTTTTTTGAATTGTTTTAATCCATAAGCGCTTCAGTCTTTCCCTAACGCTTAATAAGATTTTCAACAAAAACAACGTTAAAATTAGCTACAGTTGTGCTAAAAACATTGACCAGTATATAGCACAGCACTACTTCTCCATTCCAAAAACATTTCAACAACCTTCATACCAACAATAACAACAACGCCGCCACCAATAAATGCAATTGCAGAAAAACAATCCTTTCCCATTAAATATAAATGTATGCCCAAATCGTTATTTTATAAAGCTGAAATGAAATATGAAAACAAGGCCAAGTTTTATGTTGGCTCTACGGAAAACCACTGGAAATCGTGATTCTACAACCACCAAATGAAATTAGGCAATATTAAATATAATAACAGCGCTGCCCTCTCTAAATTTTCCTGGAAACTGAAAAACGAGAATAAAAACCCAATTATCACCTGGGAATCACTAGCGAAAGCTAAGCCCTTTAGCGAGAACGGCAATAGATGTAACTTATGTCTTTCTGAAAAATTAAATAATCTTGAAAAATATAAACAATCCTAATCTCTTAAACAAAAGAGAGTGAGTTAATGAGCGCCTGCCTACGTTGAACCAAATTTCTACTCAAACATGTTGACCCATGTAAATATAGACTAGCCGGACCACATATACTAGTATTTATTTTTATTAATATTTTTTAATTTTTACTATCATTACTATACAATTATTGTTAATATTAAACCTTAACGTATTTAACTTTTTGCTAATCCATTATCTTATAATTTGTAATATATAATATTTTACTTTCTTTTACTTTTAGTCTTACTATTAGAAACATGTTTATTTATTTACTTATGAATTTGCATGTATTTAATTAATCATTTACTTGCCCTATTTATTTATATTTTTTTTTTATTTAGTTTTGTTATATTAATAATATTATAAAATTACTTTATTGATTTTCATGGAAAAAAGAGTTACCCCCTTGATTTTCTAACGTTTATTACTCTTGATAACTTCAACGTCTCTTAAATTAGAATTTTTAAATCTCATTTCCAACCTTATTTTCAATCTTAAGTGTTAATCTGGGTCTAAATTAAAATTTAGACTAGAATTCATTTAAATATTTTAACAACAACAATAACCCACACCAACAGTAAAGTATCTCGCGATGAACAGAAATATTATAAAATTATTGGGTGTTATCCCCAAATAAAAATACCAGCACTTAAAAATTGCGTCAGCATGAATCTCAGAGTTGTGCAATCAATATAAGTTACTATGTATATTTCTTAACATATATTAAATAGCTTTGTTATTTAACATTGGGAGCACTGTTTTTTCTTATACTATAGAGTATTTACATGTATTTGTATACGATCAATTGCTCGTATATCTACCTATATTTATCCATATATATATATATATATATATATATATATATATATATATATATATATATATATACACATATGAAAAGATTACTTTTAAATATCAATTTTATCTCGACATCGATGTTTCATGGTAAAATTTCCTGTCTTCAGGGGTTGTGATTTTAAACGGTATTTTTCAATTATTTCACTTTATTATATATATATATATATATATATATATATATATATATATATATATATATTAGGTGGAAGGAAAAGTATTTGATATCTGTTAGTCTCAGGAGACAATAGTTGTTGTGCTCTTGATGGGGTTTCAAGCACAGCATCCGTTGTCGTTCGACTGTTGCTTCCCTTCTGTCCAGTGAACAAAGACTGTGTAGATATAGATTGTGCACGCACTGTTAATCATCTTTTATGTGCCATGTTATTTGAGGTGACGTGAGCGACTATAGCTCTCCACAACTTCGTCTTCTGTTACTGTAACATTTGACATTTTACTATTCGATCTTTGTTATGCCATTAATACACTCAAAATCCTTAAGTTACTATTTTCCCTTATCTCTCTTTACCCTGTGATCATTACATTCGCCAGATCCTATTTCTTCAGTTTCTGTTGCAGAAATTTCAGCTGTCGCTTTCTGATTATAAGTATTAGTTTTCTTATAGTTCCTCGTCTTTTTAAAAGAAACTCCATGATTGCTCACACATTCGGTTTATGGTATGTTAGGTTAAGATGGAGAAATGTAGTTCCACAGAACGATGTTGAGAATATCATGAACTGAACTGTGAGTAAAGAGGAAATTTTAAAGGAAGCGAAAAAAAAGGACATTTATACTTAGAATTAGAAAAAAAAACAGTTGAAATTTATGGGATACACGATGAAGGAGGAGTGTTTGGGGAATTTAACACGCACAGGACATAGTGAAGGCAAAATTGATTTGGTTTCATTTTTATGTTTTATCAACTCTTTGTAGGTTATTTAAAGCCGAAAAATATTTTGGTTTGTAACAATGTTTTTACAATTGTTTTCAGAATAACAATAATTTTTCCACATACATGTCCTACTATTTTATCCATAGCAGGAGGGAGGAGATAGATTCATACCTTTCCCAAAGGTATTTTGCGCCTAAGTGAATCTAACGAACCCAACTGAAATTCGAACTTTGCTCTCTGATTTCTCATTCCGACTCGCTATTACACCACCCGCACATACTTTGAATGTAAGAGGAACAGCGAGTAGCCTACCTAACTGGTTTGTGCAAATGGATAGCAGAACAGGTATTGGAGGAGACAGGGAAAAGACAAACCTTACTAAGAGCTATGATAGGAAGTTATGGAGAGCCATGATTGATAACACGACACATAGAAGAATGATAAAAGAATGATAAAAAGAACACTGACGCACATGAATAATGACAATAACAAAGATATACATTTTTTTTGTTTCACCTTAGAATTAGAAATTCTACGCGACTAGTTTTTTTTTAAGTCTTGACAGTTTACCAAGCGTTGAGACAATTTGATCTTAAGAGATTAATTTCTTTTCTTCGGGAGTGGAAACAAAGACATAACATTTTTGTCTGGATTTATGGGATGAGGAGTTATCATTAGTTACACTATTTATATTCGGATTATTGTCCTAATCTTTGTTGTTGTTATCCTCACAACGTTTCAGCCGCTGTGCTTTCTGGCCTTCCTTAGGTGTACATTGATCTGGGTAACCTACAGGGAATTCTGAACTAAACCCTTTATTTAATTTACGGGTGTAGACTGTTCTCGTTCTACTGTCCATGTCTAAGGATATATCATCTAGTTTTTACTTTATTTAGTACTTTTCAGTTATTGCCAGGCCCAGGGATTGAACTCATAACCATTTTTTATCCACTAAGCCATTGTCTCGCGGGAGCAGTGGAATATGAAGTGTAAATAAAGACATAACAACATGTTGATAAAAAGAGACACTTTCAAACTATTTGGAACAACGGGACACAGATAAAAAATATGAAAACTTTTACTTTACACGGAAGCCGTAATACAATTATGGCAATTCATATTGAGCTCATACCTTAAATAAATGCAGTCTAATCTTAGTGTAGGTGTTATGCCATTGTCCCTCACTATTAATGTCCATCCCATTTTTTTTCGTTTCACCATAGAGTTTACATTGTACATTCCAGTCAGCATTTGTATGTTTAGATGACTTTCGACCTTTAACGATGGCAGAAAGGGTGGAGTTGTAACAAGAAACATTTCCTTAAAAGAAACTTACAAATGTTTGTCTAGAAAAGTCAAAGAAATTGTCTAAAACCGTTCATTCAGGCACACAAAGGGTGTCGCATTTCAATCTTGAACGTGAAGCAAATACAGAAAAAAAGCATTTTAAAAAATTGTTAAAAACTCAGCAATATAAAAAAAAGTTTACTAATTTTACATGGTCGAATGCTCAATCAGGAAAAAACATTTAAAATAACTTATTCCTTACCGAAATATTTTAATGTCAAATTCAAACGTGAAACGTTCTCTAACCAAATAAAGAACTCGTAGATGAAAAATTGAGAGAAGGAAAATAATGAAAGAGTAAAACAGAAAAGATAGAGAGAGATGAAAAAGGGAGGAGGAAAGAGTAATTAGTAAAAAAATAAGGAGAAGAGGAAGGGAGCAAAAAGGAGCAATAAGGGAGATGAAATGGAGATAGAAGAGGAAAAGTGAGGGGATAAATAAGAGAGTGAGGGGAAAAGTGAGGGGATAAATAAGAGAGTGAGGGGAAAAGTGAGGGGATAAATAAGAGAGTGAGGGGAAAAGTGAGGGGATAAATAAGAGAGTAAAAAAGAAGTAATAGCAAATATTTCTGGAACTTTATCCATGTTGCCTTTTAAAATGTTCTTTTCATGCATTTATTGGCTGCCACAATCTTAACAACATAAGGTATGCAAATGACACAGTCTTGATAGCAGACGTAGAAGGAAACATACAAAAACTCCTATAGAAGGTAGTGAAGGAAAGAGAGAAGAAAGGACTAAACACCAATTGCAAGAAGACAGAATGCATCGTTGTTAGCAAAAGGATGAGTCGAAAGTGCGATTTGCAAATCGGAGGTACCAAAATCAAAAAGGTGCGGAAATTTAAATATCTGGGGAATGTTTTAACAGAGGACGGAAAGAGGGACACTGAAATCCGTAGGCGGTTTGGATAGCCAACGAAGCATTCCAAAAGCTAAGCATATTACTAAGAAATAGGAACATTTCGCTAAAAATAAGGAAGAGAGTACTAAATTGCTATGGGATATATGTTCTCCTGTATGTCAGTACATGGTGGACAATCTTCTCACAGATGAAGAGGAGACGTGAAGCAATAGAAATGTGGTTCTACAGAACGATGATGAGGATACCGCAGACCGAACATGTGAGTAATGATGAAGCTTTGGAAAAAATGGAAACAAAAAGGAAACTAATACTCAACATCAGGAAGAGACAGTTGATGTTTCTGGGGCATGTATTGATAAAGTGACGGTGCTTGGAAAATTTGATACCCACAGGACAGATTGAAGGCAAGAGGGACAGAGGAAAATAACGCATAACGTAATTAGGGAACTTGAGTAAATGGATGACGGAACAGGGTTTAAAAGAAATAACAGAAAGACAAAGTTTATTGAGAGCTACACGGGACAGGAAGTTGTGGAGAGCTATGATTGCCTACGCCCTGAGGGAGACGTGGCTCATAAAAGAGAAGATTACATATCTATGGAATTCAAATATTTAGGCAAATAGGTAGGTCTGGTAATATTATCACGTAGAGTAGCTAATAAATAGCATAAAGTCATAGTCATCTAGAAAAATACTTATCGCCTGATACTTTGAATTTAAATGAATAGATTTTTTTTTTCAAACGCTGTAAACTTTCATATGAACTTTCTTCCTCATACATGACAAATGTAATTTTGAAAGAAACTCTCCTAGTCTGACATCCGGGAGCTTTACAATCAGTCTTGTTTACCGAATGACGGATTTATCTCCTGATAACACGGCCAGTTAAAAATCATTTAATCTTTTGCTGTTACCTTTCTGAATAATTTTAGCTTCTTAGAAAATAAATTTTATCTGTAACCTCCATAATGTAACAGAAGTAGACAATTTGCAGGTTTCTATATTTCAGTTTTATTTAATACACACACACGTAATGAGTCTGACGACAATTTGGTTAAAATGCCACTTTAATTAAAAGCGAAAGCAATTTACTAAGAAAAATTGTGTAGAAAGTGCTTTAATCAACTGATCATCCACAGACAATTTACGTACAGGTACTTAAAACATTTAATCTTTCTTGGCAGATCTATTATTACAATGTGGAGCACTAAAGAAACGGCTCTAGTCCCCGGAGATTCCAACTCCATGGCAGTACTTACTCATTGCGGTATCAGGGGAGCTCTGTGGGTTGTTCTAATGCCTTTGTATCACTGGTTGTAGAGATTGTGCCATTTTTAACTTAGCTAACATGAAACCGATTTTGTTTTACATAGATAAATACTGGATTAGTTGTGTTTTCTCACCACTGTTAAATAACTTTATACACACACAATTTATTCATTCGACAAGTCTGTTTAATTTTTATTGTATTATTCCAATTTTCGGGTAAGAAGCTGTACATCCCCAAATTCTTGATAAATTGATATAATGCTCCCCTTCATTGGGTAGGGGTTGCCATCCTTATAAGTGGCTTTTTGCATCACCCGTTTACGCTTGATATTTTCACGCACCGCTGGTCTATGTCTGAGATTTACATATCCCCGCTATACTCCTATAAGTATTACTTGAGAAAATCCTACAGGATCTTGGAGAAAGAGTGTTCGTTAAGTCTTTCTGGCTCGTAAACCATTACGTAGTCAAATGGTGTTAAATCCTATTCACGTCACTGCCACATCGAAAATGCATCTTTACCTATCATGCCACAAATAGGTCATCCAGTTGAGCCTACAAGTGGGAGAGAGTGAAGTTATCTAGAGAGTTATTGTCGGTATTTATTTTGCTCATCGGTTTCTATAAGACACCTCAAAACTGGACAGAAACCACATATATATGGACCTGTTATTCCTATGCTGTTACGGAGGAACAACGAAGCCTGATATTGTTAAATATTTCCAACTGAATTATAATGAGAATATGTGATATATAAAAGTGTTACATAAAACACACACGCACATATATTAAAATAAAAAGAAAGAACAGTAAGATTTATAATCCATAGTTCTTTAGCATTTATTTTTAAAACCAGTGTTCGATACACAGTAGAGTGTATATATATATATACTGGTTTTGAAAAATAAATGCTAAAGAACTGTGGATTATAAATCTGACTGTTCTTTTTTATTTTGATATATATCGCACATTGAGTACAGATGCTAATAAAATAGTGCTCGATAATAACAACGCTATTAATTTATATTAATAATAAAAATACATTTTTTTCTGACTGGTAACACAACTCTGAGTTTAATGCCAATACAATCGTTAAGTGTTGATTGAAAACTGAACAACATATATGTCTCCATCTGTCCCACCACAAATAAAAACTATAACTTATACGTATAATACAAACAATGCGAACTGGAGAAAATCGAAACTGTCTTACTTATAATATTTTCCGAAGGTGAAACGATCAGATCGGTAGTTTATTTTGTGTTACTTGTTGGGACCATGTTTCCTCTGTTCTCTTAACTGCCGTAGGCAAACATGTATTGCTCCTTCGCTGTCTACATAGCAACTAGGTTCATCACTCCCACAAAATGACGTCACTCTTTATCTCTACAGTTGTTATACTCACAACGTTTTCGACGCGTGTCATCTTACTTGGTAACATTTTGGGAGTTCCCAACCAAACACTTTATTCTATCCACGGTTAAGGGGTTGAAGATTGTTCTCATCCCGCTTTCCATGCCGCGGATATATGTCCCATCAGTTCGTACTTACCTTCCCATTTTTGTCGATTGTTTATTTCTCCAACTGAAAAAGAGTATCTGACTACAAGACCCAAAGATAAAATCACCACTTTATAAAACTCATATCTGCTGTCTTTTTCTGAGTTACTACTCACCATTTTAATTTAACTTTTGTGTTGCTTGTCCATTTTGTATATTTAAGCACTACCAGATTCAGAAAAGACAAGAAAACAAAAAAACAAAACAAAAAACAAACAGATTTATGGGTCTGGTAGTGCTGAAAAAAAAAAGAAATGAACTAGTAACGCAAACGGGGAAAACAATATCCATCTAAGTGTGGAAAGCAGAATGTGAACAATTTATTCTCGTGGATTAAATAAAATGTTCGGTTCGAAAAACAAAGTTATCGAATACGTGAACACGGTCGGAGGGTACAACGACCGAAAATTGTGAGCATCCTGTCCCAAATAGCAAAGCATATAATAATGATAAGTCCTCATCTCAAAAATAGCGACAAAAATAAAACGAATCAAAATATACAATAAAAAATATAATTTTTTAGCAGTCTGGATTCGTTATTTAATAATGAGATATTTTTCCTATGTCAAAGAGCATGTTCGAGTGACATCAAGTAATGTCTATTGTTACCACAACAACTGAATACATCATTACTAACTACAGAGACTGGGTTGTGTGACCGATAAATAGAGTCATATTGATTTATGTATTTTAAACAAGAGCGATATTAGTTTTAAGTGTGTGGCAGTTACAATAAATGAATGAATAAATAAAATAAACCCTTTTCATACCATGTAAAATAAATTAATAATGAAGAAAAACAGAAAACTGAGAGAACTTAATCAACTGACTTCGATCCGAAAATTCAAAAACAGAGGCTCTTCCTCTTTTCACTATGTGATTTTCTGAGATTAGGCGTCAGTAGATGACTTCGATAACCTAAATCCGGACATAAAAATCGAGATAAAAAACAATCTTACCGCCGCTACACCTAAACAACAGCGCCAATTTCTACTTGCATATTACAGCTAGTAGTGAAAAGAGGAGAAACATGGACCTTCATGTCGGCAAAAATATGGGGTGTTAAAAAGACGGTTTTACCATGATACCGCTATTTTGTTTTAAAAACGATGATTTTAATTACAATAAAACCTAAACATATTAAAGTGAATTTATATATCTTCCTTGTTGAGAATTTACAACAAAAATAATTAACACCATTTATTTATTAGATTGATTAGAATGGTTGGCAAAACATCAGCTAATTGTCAACTGATTCGAACGTTATAAAATGGTAAATAAGGATTTACTTATAGTTGCTTCACATAATTTAAAAAATTAGTAAATGTTTATAAAGTTATGAATAAATTGTTTTCGTATTTATTTTTTTTTATAAATTGGTAAAATGATAAATATTGCACTGCATTAGTCTTTTAATACAATAATATTAGTTTTTAGGATGTTGTAAATATAAAATTATTCTTGCTAATAATATCTAAATAAATAGTGTTCAAGTTTTTTTTGTTGTAAATTATCAAGAAAAAATATTTAAATTCACTTTCGTCATATGTTCGTTTTATTACAATTCTAATCATCGTTTCTTAAAACAAACATTGCCGAAGAGTGAAGGTAGTTGAAATAAAAGTGGTGTCACGGGGAAAAACGTCCTTTTAACATCCCGTTTTTTTGCGGGCACAAAAGTCTATATCCGCCACAGGCCATTATATCGATTCTGATTTCTCCTAGTATGATTTATCTTGTATTATCTGTTCATAAAATCGATTTCTTTCCTCATATTTAAGTGTGTGTGTGTGTGTGTGTGTGTGTGTGTGTGTGTGTGTGCATAATCTGTGTGTTTGGGCAGACTGTACACTTTTCCAAAATACTATTAGAAGCTCTGCTTGTGGGTGGAAATGTATTGTGACAGTTACAAATCAATAAATACATAAATAAAAATGAAAAACTTTTCCAGTATGCATAAAAAACAAAACAAAACAACAACAACAAAAAAAAAAAACAGAAGACCATAATCAGCTAAATTCGATCCCAGAATTCCAAAATTATCTTTTCCTTCTTTTCACCGCGTGCTTTTGCCCGGATAGGACATCTAAACAACAGATCCCATCTCTACATTCATATTATAGCTAGTCGTCAAAGGAGAACCTGATTCACCTTGTGAATTTTCGCAGTAATAAAGAAGTTCTACCGTCTCTCTGTGTTTGAGAACTATGGACACCCTGTGCGTCAGATAATTAATTTACAACCACTACAACTTTTATAACTCAACAAAATTTATGACTATTTTAACATTCAACCCTACTCTTTTAGCGGTTGAATTTTGACACACGTGGACCTTTAATATCAGCGATGTGATTTAATAGATATGATTACGTAAACTGATGGAATATCCCCAACAGTGAGGGAAACAAATTCTGTGTTGAACATAGCAGTTTTGGGGTAAAATGAATGAATTTATCATTTAATGTCAAAAACCCTATTGTTATCAGTTACCTACACGACCAAAAAAATCTACTTAGCATATAAAAATTATAGTGACACTAACATTAAACCATTGTACTCATGAAAGCTTTCAAAGTGACTAAATCTTAGTGTTCTTGTAAGCACGTGTAATAGTCAAGAATCTAAACTTTCATCATCTGTTTAACCTTTTACTGATCGTTAGGACATTTATTTCGTATGGGATTGCTATTAAAACTACTTTTTATAGCAACTATTCTCAGACCACTTGAACTGATTGAAATAACAGCATTGTTAGAAACTAAAGACAACAATAATTGCTCTAGTTATACTGTTTGTGGTACAGGGAAAACCAAGATGTATTAGAAATTATCTCTAATTCTATAAAGTATCTGTACAAGCATAATTTTCAACAAAAAAATTCCTAAAGTTCTTTTTGTTATTATGTTAAGTCCACTTGAATTTTCTATTCGAGACATAGCTAAATAGAGTTGACCATGATAGAAATATTTTAATAATTTTCTAGTATTTTTAATAATAATAAATTTGGCAAACTTACAATTTTTCATTTGCTTAAATAATTCAGCAGAATTTTAAGATCTAATTACACAAATATTCGACTTATTTAAATAATTCCGTAAAAGATTTAGTAATGTGAAAATGTCAGACGAAAACAATTGTTACTACGAATGCTGAAGTAAATAAGATCATAACTAATGTTGGCGAATGTAAAATGATAGAATTCTATAAAAATTGTAATATTTAAAAAAATTATTTATTGTAAGTTTGCTTAAAAAAGTCATTTTTCTAACGTTTTATTTAAATTTAAATGTAAAGATACTGGTATTTTCTGCTAACATACGACTGAATTCCTATAGAATTTAAAAATATATATCGACTGAAACATTATTTATATTTGTCAATTTTAAAAAAATTGAATTTAAAATAAATATCACAGATGAAATATTTATTAAAATGGTCTTATTGTTATGCAAATTAAATATTACCGCTTATATTGTAAACGCAATTTGTTAGCGATAT
Organism: Acanthosepion esculentum; assembly: GCA_964036315.1. NCBI lineage: Eukaryota > Metazoa > Mollusca > Cephalopoda > Sepiida > Sepiidae > Acanthosepion > Acanthosepion esculentum. The sequence goes on along the minus strand of OZ038477.1, from coordinate 126,868,776 downwards.
ATAGTAGAACTTCTTGATCTAAGCCGGATTTTTGTTTTATTGTTCAGGAGAGTGAAAAACAAGGAAGCAGCTAAAACACGTTTATCCACTAGAAGTGCCGTTTATATTAATAAGAATTAATGTCGGATCAAAAAATCCATTTAAATATTAGTGTTGTATACGTTTCAGATACAAGACAGAAGCTAGCAGATATAGATTAATAGAAGTACAAACGACAGTTGCGCGGTTCTTAAACAGGTAATTCAAACCTTGCTCTATCAAGATGGTTTTCTGTGGCCAAATTGGTAACTACACGTTTCGGCTATAGAAGTTTCCTTGACGGAAAAAGGGATACAGATTCGATTCCTGTCGGGAGGCACATTTTTCTTTGGCATAACTTCTCGACATAGTTCGGTTGTTATTGATTTCACTGTTTAGGAGATAGCAATGGCAAGATATTCATTTCGTAAGCGAGCAGATATAATACTGAGGAAGGTGCTGGTTAGTTCTAAAATTGCACTTTCCTTGCTTACGCTGAAGCACCCTTGTTAATTACTAGGGAGTAGATAGGTTCGCCTATTGCCGTGTTCACACTCTCTTCCCATTTATTGAACAGGAGAAGAAGTTTATCCCTTGTTTCCTGTCGAGTACTGGATTTCCGGTTCTTTCTAAATTCTTCTAATTCTCTTTCACTCAATATGTTTAGATGAACTTTTTTCCTGGTTTTGGTGTGAGGAACTCGCCCCCAAAGTTTGTAAAGAAAAGAATCCCGCGATTCTGGAAGATCACTAGCCAAATCATGAACAGGGATAAAGCGGCTGTGCCCACAATTATAAATGGTTCCGGGTCACATCTTCCTCGACAGATATAGCGAACCTCTTCGCTTCCATCTTTGCCTCTAACTCAACGTTAGATGATAAGGACCATACCCTACCGAGTTCTCACGTCTCACTGAGTACAATCTCAGTAATGTCTCTAGACTTATCAAAGGCCTTGACTCTAAGAAGAGCACTGGTCTAAACAAAATTCCAGTGGTTGTCGTTAAGAATATCAACCCAGAATTATCCCCAATCCAAGCAAAGTTATTCAACCGCTGCTTGAAGAGAAATCCTCCCCAAGCCTGTTGAAAGTGTTAAGCGCATGCCAGATTTTCAAGAACGCGGGCATGCGATTTCCCCCCTCTCAGTAGAAGCCTATCAGTCTCCTCAGTATCACCAGTAAGCTTTTTGAGTCTATAATCAATAAGAAGGTCGTCGAGCACCTAGAAAAGAACAACCTCTTCAGCAACGAGCATTATGGGTTTCGGTTGGTCCGATCTACTGCTGACGCCCTAATTAACAGCACTCACAGAATCAGTGAGTCTCTTGACAACAAACACACCTCGAGGAACATAGCACTAGATATACCAAAGGCCTTCTATAAGGTGTGGCACAAAGGCTTTCTACACAATCTCTCTAGTTATGAATCATAAAATCGTTCCTAACAGGAAGGTCCCTGAAGTAGTTATAAATGACCTATCCTCTGGAGCCCTAGAGGTCAACGAAGGCGTCCCCCAGGGGTCACTCCACGGACCAACCCTCTTTATGATCTACATAAATGATCTGTCTAAGAATATACTCAGATTATTTATAAACATCTATGCCAATGATACGACTATATACGGGCGCACCTCTAATATTCTTGATGGTCAGAGATTGGCGATTGATCTTTCTTCCGATCTTGCACAAACTACCCAATGGGGTAAAAACTGGCTGCTTACATTCAATGCTTCGAAGACCAAGTTAATTACATTCCATAATCACCGATCTGAACTACCACCATTCAGGATCAACGAAGGTCCTCTCGGGGAAGCACCATGCCTTGAAAGACTGTTGGGCTTCAAACTCACACTCTACCTCAAGTGGAGCTCGTACATACGATCCATTGCTAAGGATACAGGTAAAAATGGTCGTCTCGCTGTATCGCTCCAGTAAGTACATGGCTCCTCCTGCTATCCTCTACAAGGGCTAGATCAGGCCAAAAACGGAGTACTGTTGTCATATATGGCCAGGAGCTGCCCTGATCTCACTTTCCAGCCTTGAAAGAGTTCAAAAGCGTCTCCGAGTCCTTGTGGATAACGAATTATTCTTCAGCCTTCAAACTCTCTCCCACAGGCGATAAACCCTGTTCAATTCTGTTACACTGCCTTCACTCATTAAAAAAAAAAAAAAAGACTGACAAGCTACATTTGTTTCATTTTTTCATTGTTTTTCTTGTATATATACAAGTGTCTTCTTTTCCTGGCTTAAGAAATGTAAAATTTTTAAAATGGTTTTCGGTAACCAGCGTTTCCTGATGTAGATTTTTTTATACATTAAGTAAAAAAAGAAGACACTTATACGTATACAAGAAAATATAACTGAACAAGAAATTTGCCAGTCTTGTTCAACAAAACATGTTTAATATACATAAGAAAAACAAAAACCGCTAGTAGAATCAACGGACAACTTGCCAAAACCTAAAACTCTTATCCAGATAGATTCTCGAATAAAATTGAAAAAAGAAAGAGAAAAAAGGTCTGAAAGCAAACTTGCCTACTCAGTAAAGTGCTCGAAACCCAGACAGGACAAAAAACGCTTACCAACGTTAAATCCTATGAAAAGATGGCTCTAGCCGTAACTAGAGTTTCACGCACACGCGATCTTCAGAGTACTTGAACTTTCATAGAATATATATATATATATATATATATATATATATATATATATATATATATATATAGATATATATATATATATAGAGAGAGAGATGACATATTTATTTCTGGAATAAACTATTCATTTTAGCTTTTTTGGTGAAAAGGTTTCGACTTATTTTCTGGATCTTATATTGTCTAACAGTGAAACGTATCCGATTTTACAATCATACCTTTGTTCAGAACAATAATAGTAATTTGTGCTTATTACAGATAATCGTAGGTACACGCACTAATTCGATGAAATCAGCATAGTATGGTGAAAAAATGCCACAAACGTAATAAAAAAGGTTTTATCGTCAAAATATTTATGTTATTATTAAGAGGAAAGAACAAAGTATCTTTTTATTATTTTATTATTTTTTTTAATCCTTTCTAGCATGTTTGAAATTGTGTTTTTTTTGCGTTAGCGGTCGGCTAAAGATTACTATGGATGTTTTAGCAACTTTTTTCCGGTAAAATGACATTGATTTGCAAATTCTTGCAAGAATCAAATAATTGTCCGATTTTAATGAAACATTCAGGATTTATTTACAAAGGAATAAAATTATTTTTTATTTTTATTTTATTTTTAAAAAAATCTTGGTAAATTATTTTTTTGTCACATTTGTTACCCCTACTTAATTTTATGAAATTTCGAGTAATTAAAGTTTCAGCCTCTTCTTATTTATATAATTTAAAAGTAGGACTCCTTGGAGAATTTAAATCATCAATTTGTTTTTGTCGAACAGCAACACCATACCGAAAACCCGCTCCCAATCGTAAAATAAAGAATGCAATAAAACTATGACATTATTTAATTAGGAAAGCTTTTAATTGGTATATTAAGGAAATTATTGTTTCTAAGGAAATTTTTTTTCGACGAGTAATGAATTTCTGCAAGAATTATTTTCAGTTTTAAAAATTTAAAACTTAGAATTTATTAAGTTAAGCTTAATACCAGTCAACACCAAGATTTTTCAAATAATTCTGAATTTTTTATGTGTATAAACGTGCCCATTTTTGAAAGTATGTTCGACCATACACGGCATTATCAGAAAATAAGAGCGATGATTATAGTAAATTTAAAGTCAACATTCCTAAAATTAGTTTATGGAGAATATTTTCCAACATTTTTAATATTACTGAGTACTTAAAAAATTATATAAAAAAGGCGGTCACGTCATCTTCTTAAATTAGGTTTTACAGATAAAGTCTTCGTAGAACAACAATCTGTCATAACGCCGTCAAACACTTAAAATACTTCTAGATTTTGCTTAAAAATCATTTCTGCGATATTTTGAAGTAAATAATATTTGTTTCAAATCAGATTAATTATTCTTTAAATTAACTAATATTCCTCAAATAAAGTTTCAGAAAAGTAGATTTTATTTTTGGGAGATTTTTTAATAAAGAAAATTACATTGCGAGGAAAGACGACTAAAAAGCTGTCCTAATCAGCTATTTTAGAAAAAAACAAAAAACAAAACAAAACAAAACAAAACAAAAAGAAACGATTCTAATCAATATAATTTCTGTTTGAAACACATCAGAGTATTTCGCTTACTGGAAATAGTAAATTTAATCCTTTAGCTTTAAATGAAAGCTAAAATGAAAGCTTCAAGAAAGCCTTTTCATTTTAAATCGTATGTATCGAGAATTAGTGGAGCTACCTAGATAATCGGGATCGCAATCCATTCTTGAGCTGAACTCGCTGTAGCTTTACCAATTTAACTAGAATTGTACTGGATATTTCCTGGGTAAACTGATGTGAGTGAAGGAATAAATGTGTGTGAGGGAAAATGGGAGGTTTATCCATTTAGAATGACATTCAAAGTGTGTGTGTGTGTAAGGTGGGGGTCTAAATTAAACATTCGTTGCTGTACCCAGCCTGTGACAGACATTTCCTTTTGCCTAGTAGAAAGTGTCATAAATTTCAAAAAAGTTTGTTGCAGAATTTATTGCTGGGGATTTTTATGAGCCATTTATTTATACGCTTTCTCTACATTTTTTATTTTGTCTTATCCTTTCTTTTTCTTTTGTTAATTTATCCTCATATATTTCGTGTTCCATTCTCATCATTTCGCCTTTTACCCTTTCATTCTTTTTCTCTTTCTTTCATCATTTTTCCTTTTTATCGCAGAGTTTCTAAGAAATTTAATCAATATTTCACCTTCCTGTCCGTGCTAATACACTTGGGAATCCTCTTCTTCCCCCTCCAGCTATGGGTAAATAGCAGTACAGACTGGTTTTTATAGCCTTGGATGGCAACTGGTCTACCGCAGAAAGAAATGGCAACCTACTGCGGGAAAAATCTGCCTCGTCAGTCATGGATCAAAAGATACATGATCGCCTAAGCGTGTATCACGTATAGCACAACTTACTGTCTGAACTCCTGGAATGAATAGTTATAACTATATTATTTACACGTGGACTACTATCCTCATCTTTGTTGTTGCTATTATAAAGTTTCGGCCGTTATTCCCTCCGGCTTTCATCAGGTGAGTATCGATCCGGATATCTTAATGCTCTTCTTTCATATATGGCTGGCCATTCGTATCCGAGGATGTCTGTCTACTAAGGTGGCTAACCAATCTAGCCTGCTCAGGCACATTTGTGTTTTTTCAAGACCCATAGAGCCCACCGGTAGTTTATACCGCAGCTAAACTGTGCGGACCTTAGTTACAGTTCCTAGTTGAGAGCGCATTATCTAGCGTATTCAACTGCCTGAGCAAAGCCACTACGCTCAGTCACAGTCATCGACGGCTTCCAATTTCACTCACAAAGCTTTGGTCAGCCCGTTGTATGGTTTTCAGGAATTTCCAAAAGTACCGCACACTGGGGTCACCTTCCTGATAAAACAACCATGATGAGATTCGAACCCAGGTTTCATGGTCATAAAACGAACGCTCTAATTTCTGGAGCACTTGCTTATATATATATATATATATATATATATATATATATATATATATATATGTGTGTGTGTGTGTGTGTGTGTGTGTGTGTGATATTTATTGAAACCTTGAAGACAACAACAAGAAATGAAAAAAAAGGAGTCGTACGTAAGCCGTCAGAGAAAAAGTCAAATATATGAAGCATAAAAGAACCTAAATAAAATACAAACTGTCCAATAACCAATAATCTAGAATTAATCTTGTAATTTCCAATAAGAAAACCGACTTTAAATAAAACTAGAATTCAGTACAAACACCTCAGAGAAACAAAAACTTCGCCGTGTTTTAAAGCTTCACACTATGAAGCACCCAGAAAGATACCCTGATGAATTTACTAACACAACACACCAAATGGTCTCATGTATGGATGTGAAAGTGTTGAGAGTAGCGACAAAGAAAGTATGGATTTTAATACCATAAAAACGATTGCAAATCTACTTGGAATTCATTTCTGATCTATTTTCGATGATATGTCAGAGAACGTAGTATTCATCGTCTGTGAGATTAGCTTTCTAATTTCTTTTTTGGTAAGGTGAGTCGAAGTGACAAATATTGAAGATAGTTTACGATTGAGATCAGGATTAGACGGATTTACTGAATTAGTCTAACACATGGCAACAGGTATGCATCACCCAGTGAAGATCGAACACACTGCAACAACCTCCTAATTCGCTAATCACTGCTCTACTGTGAAGCAATCAATAGTTTATCATTAAATTATGGATTGGCATGTGAAGTTAACAGTGCGAAAAATGGAATCAGCAAGCCGTGTACAACTTCTAACTGGGGAAGTTTTGTTGACTTCACTCATGTCTTTCAAAAAGACATGAATCCATATCTTCTCTCCCATCAAGCTATGGATTAAATAGTAGGGTAGACTAGACTGGATGACTTTGGTTGGCAAAGTACAATTCTGAACTCAAAACTGAAGGATGCAACGAGAAACCACTATACTATCTTTCCCAAGAACAATCATGACAATCGACAGTTTACAGGTATTAAAAGAAAAGTACGCTGTAGAAAAACATGAGAATCGAGGCACCGAAGGAAAATGCTCTTTTTAAAAAATGGATTGATATGACAGAACGAGAGGAATTTATTAATTGTAGTTAATTCTAGCACAATGCCAACATCGTACCTCCCTACTAGTGAGGATCAAATACATTGTTGAAGGATAGCTGCCTGGAGATTTTACGATCGCAAACAGTGCAATAGTTCATTCAGGGTTAGTTACAGATTGATATTAGATTTCTTGAAACTTTATTTGCTTCCCTCTCCACCCAAAAATTAAAACGTTCAATTCAGATAACTTCATAAAACTTGTAAGACGACTTTAACATCCCTCCCTAGACAAGTTTAATAGGTAAGATTGTCAACTGTCAAAACGAAGGCGGGAATAAGCTATGATAGGCCGCATGTTTCAAGTAGTCATTATGTTTGTTTATAGAAAACCCTTTGCTAAATATACGCTGGTTACTACAAAACTGGCTTTTAAAGCTTGAAGTTGAATCTGACAGGATGAAAAACTGGATGGGACCTGATAAACAAAAATGTTATGATAGGTCTGGCGCATCTGTTATGTATGTAGAGATTCTTAACAAAATCCAAAGAATCTGCTATGTTATGGGTCTTGATGTAATATCTCGGCTTCAGTCCCTTTTCCACTGTCGTAAAGTAGCTTCCTGATCATTTTCTAGAAATATGTTCATGGTAATTGTTCTAATGAGCTTTCCTTTTTTTTTGTACCTTGAATTTAAGTGCAGTACGAGATTGGCAGGTAGGTCTCATCATTTACTGTTGAAATTGCTAACTGTAACCATAAAATCTATGCTAACAGTTTCTTCTCGTTTGTGGAGTTCTCACCCGGCTTCTTGCTTTCGTGTCAACTACAATCTTAAAAAAATTTAAATGCATTGTCATTACTTGGGTCTTAGTGGTTTTATCGCTATGCTTGGGGTGAAATGATTAAAAACATATATGCTAGGAAATGTCTAGACAAATCTAGTAAATATGCTTGATTGGTTAGTTTTCTATGATTTACCAACCCTTTGTAGGTTATTTAAAGCCAGAAAATATTTTGATATTGTAAGAACTTTTTAAGTTAGTAATAATTTTGCAATACACGTTTTACTAATTAACCCATAGCTTGTGAGAAAAGAGGTGGATTCATACCTTCCCTCAAAGTATTTGGGCGTAAGTGAATATAACGAATCCAACTGATATTGAAACTCGGCCCTCTGATTAACAATTCCGAGCCATTATTGATTACATCACCCGCACATCCAAGCTTAGAGCACCTGACATTCCCAAGCGGTCACCCATCTAGATACTGACCGGGCTCGACGTTGGTTATCATCGGTGATCGTACGGGAACAGGTGTTTCAGCGTAATATGGTTACAACTCCTAGCAAAGATGCGTTTAAAGACTTCTTAATATGAGTGAACAAATTCTCTTTTTTCACTTTTTCAATAAAAAAGTAAAACATTTATCTTTCTGTGGTTGGAAGTTTAATTGCCGTGATAATAGATACGATCGAGGGGAGAATGAGAAAACCGATTCTTTTGTTCCAGTTGTTGTTCAGAATATGATACTCGAACCTCGTTTTACGTTTCCATCGTAAGAGAACCGTAAATAATTCAGCAAGAGCCAAGAATAAAAACAAACAAACTATTGCCCTTTGCTTGTCCCGCCCAAGAATTTCCCGTTTTAATTTGATCACCTTTTAAAGAAACCAAGTTAAAAATGAAGCAATAACTCAGCCAAATATGACTTAATTTATGCTCTCAAAAAATCATTATATATACCGTATCTCTTCAGTGGGCGATTATGGCGCACAACAACTTCCTAGGTCTTTGTATCTCTTAGCAATATTTGTCTTTTTTACTATCTCTCCTACTCCCTGTTCTGCCCTCTATCTACACCAGTTTGTTAGATAGGCTACTTGCCGTTTCACTTTGCCCCTCTTGACTTCAATATGCTCCGTGACAGTCAAATTCTCCAAACCACCAATTCCATACAGGATATTAATTCCAGTGTATACCATAAACCACAGGAAAAAAGTTCGGAGATCCTCTGCATTTTTAAATAAAAAAATAACATTTCAATAACTACGGTGTATTTGCTTTTATTTATAAAACTACAATTTTTAATTTTTGCTTTAAAAATTTTTCTTAATATTTTTTGAGAAAAAGTATGACAGGCTTTCCCAAGCATTTTTAAACACTGAAAAAGCTCATCCTCACTCTTCGGCTATTTCCTTAGAACTCTTCTAGCCAATTCATTCTATACTAATTCAATGGGAGAGAGGCCGTCAAGTCATAATTTAAAAAAAAACTAATTTTGACATGAATTAGAAGAATGATTTGGATCGTTGTCTTCTTAAAAGGTGAATTTTATTCCAATTATGCTTAAACCAGATAGTATAACAGGTCCTTAAAAAATCGAATGATATTGTTTCTTTTCCCATGATTCCTTTAACCGGAATCAGATCTTTTGGTAATATCAAAAAGGCTACTAAGGGGTTAATGGTGAAAACTAAATATATTTCTCATACAAAATATTTATAATTTAGCAAAATGTATCGTGGAGAGACGAATCCAAATTTGAACATTTGGTAATAAAATGGGACTGGAAAAAGACTGAAAAATAAAAGCAAATACACTGTAGTTACCGAAATTTTACCTTTTTACTTAAAAAAAAAAAAAAAAATACAAAATCTCATTTTGAGGTGTTTTTTTAAAGAAATGATGGGTGCTCCAACTTTTTGCCTGTAGTGTAATTTTTTTTTGCACATGCTACATAAATGAGAGTGCATATTTTAATTTAGTTTTCTTTAAATGATTTTTTTCAAATTATGTTAGCTAATCGTATTTTAAATAAATGCCTATTTCTTTCAGTCATTGAAAGGACATATCTATATAAAAAGTCTTATTTTTCTAATTAGCAACTACAAAAATTTAAAAATCTAGGAAGTGTTTTAACAGAGGACGGAAAATGCGACACTGAAATCCGAAGGCACATTGAGATAGCGAATGATGACTTTCAAAAGTTAAGCAAAGTATTAAGAAACAGGAAATATTCGTGAGAAACAAAGAAAATAATAATGAACTGTTATGTAATATTAGTCCACTTGTATAGCCGTGGATGCTGGAAATCTCCTCACAGATAAAGAGACTTGAGGTAAATGTGGTTCAACAGAAAGATGCTGAGAACGCTATGGATTGAACATGTGAACAACGACGAAGGTTTAGAGAAAATGGAAACTAAAACGGAAACATACATGACACCAGAAAGAGACAGTTGAAATTTCTAGGGTACATAATGAAGAAAGAGGGCTTAGAAAATTTGGCACTCACAGGACATATTGTACGCAAAAGGGACAGAGGAAAACAACCTATCTAACGAGATTGTGTAAATGGTTGACGAAACAAAGATGAGGAGAGATAGCAAAAAGAGAAACTTTACGAAGACCTACAAACAGAGAAAATTGTGGAGAGCCATGATCGCCCACGTCTTTAAGGGACACGGCACATAGAAAAAATAATGAATTTCCGATAGCGAGATACAAAAGTGGAATATTATATTCGGTATTTGAGGTATTGGTGTACATACATACGTACATACATACATACATACATACATACATACATACATACATACATACTTTCAGACATTTCTTTTTAAATTTTAAATCACACACATACATACGTATTATTTCCCACCCTACACAAACCTTTCTTACATTCTTCTTTATGAGCAAAAAGTTTTCCTTCCTATCCTTATCAATTTCTTTATTCCCTTACTCCAATCCTCTTTCCCGCACCCGAACAGCTTCGCTCACCCGAGGTTTCTTGTATAATTTAGAACTTCTGTTGACTTTAGTGTCAAACTGGACCTTATAAATTGTAACGAACGATATTGTCTTGACTCGATCGGGGCTCACTGTACGCACGGATACTGTGCAAATAGGCCTGTTCAAACGACTGTGAACGCAGCGCCTGATACCACCCCCAGTTTTAGTACACAGCTCCAATTTACCCTACCCCGAACCAAATCTAAACTTGTAAACCCCGCCCGATGCCCAGTATTCAAGATATGCCCTAACCCACCCCTTGATTTTATTCGTTTTCCTCTTGTATTAGCTGTGTGTGCGTGTGTGTGAGAGAGATATTGAGAGAGAGAGACACACACACACAGGCTTATCATTGCATTAATTTTGTTCCGGGTACACCGGTTTGTTGCTGGAGGAGGTCACGTGACTAATATCTTGATGGTGGTGGTCGAGATTGGCGGCGATGATATCAATGGTTTGCAGTGCGAACAAGATAGAAGCGGGGGCGATTCTCAGTCGATGGTTTAAGAGTGTGTATACGTGTTGTCTGTTGGGGATAAAGTAAGGGGATGTAATCACTCATATTTTCAAATTAAAATGAAAGAAAAAAAAAAACTGTAAACAAAAAGAAAACGATGAAAAGCAAGGAACAATGAAACGAACGGAAATATCAAAGATAAAGCGAACAGTGGCGTTTGGGCTCCGACCGATTCGTACATAGGTTAATGACAAACTTGAAATGACCGCCACCCTTTTCCCCGCCGCACTAATCAAGCTGATTGTCTGACATTGTTGAATGTAATCGGTTCTTTCCTTTGCCGACTTTACCTTCATCTGTTTTGTTTTTTTAAATCTCGAAACACCTTTTTCGTTTCTCTCAACAAATATTCCTTATTCCCGTTTCTTTCTTTTTCACTCAAACTTTCGTTTTTATTTGTTTTTGTTCCTTCGATCTTTGTCTTTTTCTCCATTTTTTTATTCTTTTCTTTTGATTTGTGTGTTAATCCTACGTTTTACATAATTCTAATATACGAGCATAAATATAATTTATGGCGAACTGCACTTGCGTCAAACAGAGATCGATGCGTGTTCCTAACTAGTGTAGGTGGGAAGTGTACGAACCAGTCTAAAACAACAACAAAAAAAAAGACAGTTCTCTACTTGGCGCAACATAATCTTATTTCATATCTTTATTTGGGCTTGGGCTGCAGCAAATTAAGTCGAGTAAATATATCAAAGCAAATATTACTGAATGATGCATACACTAGTGTTAACATCGCGGTAGATAGAATCGGTGGGCAGAGTTCAAATTTCGGCAGAAGTAGTTTGTATTGACTTTGCACTAATGACCCGAGAAAAAGGCTGAAGCCTTTTCTTCTCCGACAGCTATGTGTATAACCTGAAACCGCTTGCCTTGTTTGGCAACCAGTCTATTCTGCATTCAAACCGTGGAAAGGTCAACGGAAGCCACAGTCTTCTCAAGATGACAATGCACATTTCATAGATATTAAAAGGAAAGGCAATTGCAAAGAGTCGTACTCGCCTACGTCTTGAGGAAACATACAGAAAAAATGTTCTAACTCCTTAGATAGATAAAATGTTCTAACTCCTCAATAGTATTAATAGAATGTAAAAGTTTTCTACGTTATTTTTTCGTTTTTTTTCTACTTCGTATTCAGTTTCTACTTTTCAAAAGAACAGGGCTCTGAGAACTTCTGCACATACCTAATATATGTAGTATATCAGATCATGATTTACATACAGACTATTGTCCTCAGCATTGTGTTTTTATCACAACATTTTGGCCGTTGTGCCCAACATCAAGGGCTTGTCGATCCTTTTTTTTTTTTTTTTTTTTTTTAAATTAACCGGGAAATGAGTTCAACTCTAAACTGATCTGTGGCGACCTCTACTGACCTATCCTATTTTCATTAATTTTCAAACTGAATGGTCTAACTATTTGGCCAACATAAGCCGCATACAATTATGCAATCACAGGTTTTATAGTAAAAGTTATTGTATTACATGTGGATGCATGAAATGACTTTAGTACATTTAGGTTCGTCTAAGTCAATAATTTTACTTTAAAGTTGATCTTATTTGCTGCGTCAATCAATTCCAACTTTGTCTTCATTTTTCCTTTTCAAATCTCTGTCTCTGTCTCTCTCTCTCTCGAACTTCTTGTCCTTTGTAGCTTTTCATACAGTTTGTCTTTTTGCTATCTCGCCTCATCTGTTTTGCCAAACTTTTTCATAAGCTCGTTAGGTAGGTTATGCGCTGTTTTCCTCTGTCCCTCTTGCCTTCAATTTTCAACTGTCTTTCCGATGTTAATGTATAAAGGTCATCTTTGTTTCCATTTTCACTAAAACTTCATCGTTGCTTACATGTTTGGACCATGGTATTCTCAGCATCCTCCTGTAGAACTACATTTCTGTTGCTTTATGTTTCTTCTTCATCGGTCAGATTTTCCAGGATGCAGTCATATAGGAAGGCTGATATTAACAGTTCAGTACTCTTCTTTCTTTCTGACGAAATTTTGCTGTTTCTTAATACCTTGCTTAGTTTTTAGAAGGCGTCTTTCACTATCTCAAAGCGCTTTCGGATTTCAGTGTCGCACTTTCCGTCCTCTGTTAAAACATTTCCAAGACATTTAAATTGTTGCACTTGTTTGATTTTGGTATCTCCAATTGGTAATTTGCATATTGGGATATCCCCTTTTGCTAACAACCATACATTGTGTTTTCTTGCAATTGATGTTCAGCCCTTTCTTCCTGATTTTCTTCACTGTGATATTGAATATAAATAACGTGATTCTTATACGCCATAAAATGCGCTAAGACTTTCAAGAACGAGATAAGTCACACCGTTGTGGTTAATGATATTTACTTACTGTGTAGTCCTCTACCTTGAGTGTCTCTTGTAAAAATTACTTAGTTCAGTATGAAAGAATCAAATATGGCAAAGTATGGTGTAAGAAGATTGTGTTGCAGTCTTCCAAGTGAGGAAGTCCGGCTTTGGAAAAAACAAATCAGTATTCGAGAGCTGGTTTGTAACAGGGCTCAAACGATCTCAACCATGATGCAGTTCACATCGTTTGTTTTCTTATTTGTGTTATCCTCAACTGCTGTGTGTAGTTCTTTCCATTAAAAAAAAAAAAGTCCTTTTCTTCCGAGTCATGTGTTACTCTACATTTTTGCTTGCTTTCTTTTCACTACGCCATTCGTGTGTGAAGTCAGTCTATTTGTTATGAACTCCCAAATAATGACACCATATAACTCTCTCTTCACTTTGGTCATACCTTGTTTTACAGGCCACACGCTAATAGTTTTTTTTTATTTGACAATACTACTCATTCAATAGGCAATCGTTCAGTCTGTCTCACAAGTTTACATCAATCAACGAATTTGCGTCTCCACTCGCTGCAATTAAAAAATCTCTGAAAGCTCACGTATGGTTCTTGATAGCTTTTGTTATTGTTGAAAGTCTCGTATTCTGAAAGAGAAGCGTTGGAGAGAAGGCGCAGTTGAAGGTCCTACTGCGCTCCTATCTTGGTAATTGGTTTTATGAGTTGTTTTTTTTCTGATCGAAACTGCAAATGCATACACGTGACAAGTGCACAATTGTTTGATTCATAGGTCAATATCGCAACTGCAAAAGCTATCAAAATTCCAGACTTTTTTCTTTCTCTCCCTTTTCTTTCATTATTTCCTTTCGTCATTGTTTATTTTCTCCCTCTTTGTCTTCATCTCTTCCCTTTATTTCTCATGTCTTTTCTTTCTTTACCCTTCGTTCTTACATTTTCTTTTTTCCCGCCATTACTTCTTTCCCCTCTTTGCTTTTGTCTCTCTCTAATAACCTGATTTATCAGCATATGCAACTGATGTTCAAATCCTGGTAACGGTCTTGCTTTAAGTATCGATTTTAACTCTAGCAACACCATTTACACGATCCGTTCATTTCAGCAGCAATAAGTTATAGAAATCAACATAAATCGATTCATTCCAAAAATGACTAAATTTACTTGTAAAATAAGCGAAACGTTTTTTTCTTTTCTTAATGTTGGTTGGAATAGTGTGTCTGATGTAGAGGAACGTTTTGCAAGTATGTTTCACAGATCATTAATATAATGAGTTCGATCCTCATTTAGTGATCACCAATTTGAGTCTATCTCAGAGTAAACAATATTTTATAAATATCAACTTGCATGCAATGTATGCATGAACTTACCCTAATAATGGTACAATAAAATCACCCCTGCATGTTTTTAATCATTTCATCCCAAGCAAGGCAATAAAGCCTCTAATACGTAGGGGATTACCGAGTGTGAAAGAATACAAGAAAAAGAAAAACATTATTAAGGAGCAAGAACAACAAAAGTACAGGAAATAAGATATTTCCAATTTTTAAGCCAGACTAAGCTAATTTGAGCAAAAGTTTAAATGGCTTACGGTCACATCACCTAGAAACACCGGTCTTCGTTGATCATCGACCCTGGTCATTATCTAGATGGGTGACAGTTTGGAAATAACAGGTGCTGTAAACTCGGATGTGTGGGTGGTTTAATGGAAAGCCATGTTCCGGTTCCTGCTGGGTTCTTTAGAGTCATTTACGCGTAAGTACCCTTGGGAAAGGTATGAATACATCTCTTAAGTTCCCAGTTCAACCAGGGAGCCATTGCCTGCAAAATTCTGATTATTAATTATTTGATTATAATTTTAGAATTTGACCAGCTAAAACGGAACCTTCTTGCAAGGTTACAGGCAACATTTAATTTTGGTTGTGAGAGGAGATATGGGAAGTTGTGGCAACGTTACTGTAACGTTGCAGTCAACTATTTTGCTGACACCAAACTAGCCGCTCAACCACAACGTCGTCATCTTAAAGTTGCAAAATACTACATCTGAAAAATTCTGCAAATGGTCAATTATAATAGCAGAATGCGTTTTTTTTTCACTTAGCAATATGTATAGAGTGTGCGTGTATTAAAAAAACAAAAACATTGAGAATCATTAATTTAAATAATGAGTGCATATCTTAATATCTTCCTGGAAATTATTATCCATGTTCTGTCAAGACAAGGTATTTTCAACTTTACAAGGTCATGTTGCGGACACGTTGTAAAGAGTGTACAGAAAAGGTTTGTTTTCAACCTCCATGTAAAGTTGTAGAAACGTTGTAGCGACGTCATTTTGTTTTCAGCATCCACATTCATATTAAAAAAATGGAGTGCAAAGAAAAGTTTTAAGAAATCGATTGGTATAAAAAAAAAAAAATCTTCGCCTGCCACCGTCTGGTTATGTGGGAGGATATAAAATTGTCGAAACCATAATGCGCACTGACATTTTGGACTTTGTAGCAGCTAAATTTAACAAGTTTTCAACATTTTTATTCGATTCTTATCAACCAAGAATTTATATAGTTTACATCCTATGGCCCTAAACCCAAACTAGTGACATTCCATCATCACCGAACCCAGAACTTTCACCAATCACGATGAACCGATGTTCCTCTAGGGAGGCTCTGAGCTTTGATTGCTTACTCGGACAACCCAGACCTCAAGTGAAACTCGTACATACGATCTATTGCTAAAGATGCTGGGGAAAAAAAAGTCGGTTCCCTGTATCGCTCCAGTAAGTACCAGACTCCTCGTACTATCCTCTACCTTCTACCTACAAGAGCCAGATCAGGCCGAAAATAGAGTACTCCTGCTCTATATAGGCAGCGGCTGCCTAGCCTTCATATTCTACCTTCGATCGAATCCAAAAGCGCCTCTGCCTCCTCGCGGGTGACGAATTATTTTCAAACCCTCTCGCAGACTAAACCGTTCTATTGCCACTTCCATGAAAATTGTATAGACAAACTACATTCCTTAGTGCCACCAGTTTTAATCATCACGGCAAAACCCGTCATGCCACGCATACTGTAGCGAACTACCCCCATTCCCATCGTATTCCATTAGTGAGATGTAAGTTCCACTCGAGCAACTTCTTCCCATGAACTACTGCTCTATGGAACAGACTCCCAAGAGGATGCTTTCCCGATCACGACAATCTTAGCAGTTTCAAGTCTAGAGTTAACAGTTATTTTCCACAGATATCATAACTGTGCTTCTTTAGCCCTCTATCTCAAGTGGCTATTGGGCTTTGTACAGCGGGAACATCACTGTAAAAATTTGTTAAATATAAAATTTACACAGTATAAAAAAAAGAAAACGCATGGACATGCTCACGTACAAATGCCATAAACTTAGGATAAAAATAAACTCACAGTTGGAGAAGCAAAATCAAACACACAATCCAGTGACAAGTGGCTATTTCACTGTAACGGCGTAAAAGAAGTTTTTGAGGAAGAAAAATAAAATGACAAAGACATCTACGCCGCAGATAACACCGAAGAAACTGCCATGGTTTCTACTTTTGACACAGGCAGCAGGTAATCAGATTAAATTGGGTTTAATATCAATGTGAATATTCTTTTTAAAATAAATGCATTGTTTCGTTAATAATTTAGTCTTTGCTACACATTAATTAGTTTGAACTAGAGTTCTAATTTTCGGTCATACCGTACCGAATATGATTATGTATCCCCACTCTCTGTTTCTCCTTGCCTCGAATATGTCCTATGAATTCGAAATTTTCTAGACAGTCTTTCCTCATTATGTGTTACAGAAATTTCAACTATCTCTAATTGTAAATATAATTTTTAAAAAATTTTCTTTAAGGTTTTTTCGTTAGTCATATTCTGTCTATGGTCTTCTTGGCCTTAATTCGTAAATACACATCTGTCGCGTAAAGTCTCTTCTTCATTTGTAAGGAAATTGTTCAACATTTACTGCCACATAGGAGGAGATAAGATCTTACGCAGCAGTTCAGCAGTGACTGCAGAGGAGAAACTCATATAATGGGGTAAAACTGCCATATCTAGATTGGAGCTAATCAATCTTCATTTCCCAGCAGTGATAGAGTTCAAAAGCATCTACGCGGCCTGGTGCCTGATTACTTTCCACTCTACAAATTCTCTCCTACAGACGAAATCTCGCTATTTCCATGGCATGTGCTTTGACGCGCTGCATTCATTAATTCAACCAGTTGAGACCATCACAGCTAAGGACCCACCATGCCATGTACACGGGGAAAAATCATCCCCATTCCTTTCGTATTCCATTAGCTAGGAGGAAGTTCCATTTGGACAGCTTTTTCCCATGAACATCTATTTTATGGAATACACTCCAGAGAGGATACGTCCCCAATCACTACAATCATATCCTCTTCATGTTTTGGGTCAACCATTATCTTTCTTACATAACCTCATAATCTGTTCATACAGCAATCTCATTCAGTAAACTTCTACCTTGAGTGGTTCTTGGGCCTTGTGAACAAAGGAGTAAGAAAAAAGTCTCTTCCGAGTTCAGCTTAGTCGATTCGGGGCAGGGAGACTGTGGAGTTGGAATCGTACAATTTCAGGAACACAAATCGTTTGAAAATTAGCATTTGAAATCGTGTTTCTATTGTTTTACCTAGTTAGTGAACAGGAGTTTCTTTAGAGAGTCGAGTTAGTATTGTGAATTTCGTCACAAATGCTTGCAAAGAGATGAAGTGATTATGGAATAAAGGACAGCGTTATTAAGAGTTCATGACATATCAGTGTTCGTACAAATACGCAAATGCATAAGGCTAATCAAGTAAGTTAATAAAGTAATCACGTAAAGATTATGAAAACAATCGTTCGTTTTCTTGTGTATAACAGTGTTAAATTAACAATGCTTTAAAATAGCAGACTGATTTAATAAAGTCGTAAAAAGAAAATGCCAGTTACAGTGTAAAAGCCAGAAAGGAAAGGAGATTTAAAAATAGAAAAAGGAAAGAACAATAAGAATAGAGAATTGAGAGAAGGTAAAAACAGAGAGAGAAAAAGAAAAGGAGAGCAAAAAGAAGAAGGATTAATGAGTGAAAGAGAGGAAACCGAGAAAAAAAAAACCCAGAAAAATGGGGAGGAGAGATGAAGAGAGAGCGAATCAAAGGCGAAGACATTCAGGTGGGAGGAGGGATGAGAAAGCGAAAGAAAGAAAATGGCGACAAGAGACAAAAATAAAAGTAGCAAGAGGAAAAGACGAAGAAGAAATCGAAGTCAAAGAGAGAGAATTAAAAAAGCGAAAAATATTGGGAAGTTATGTGCAACTCCTTTATTTGACATCTCATTTAAAGACTGAAATCTAATTCTTCTGAAGTTGAATGTCCAATTATTGAGTCAGACAAAATCGCAATTTTATTCATGTCGATGTTCCCTGATGACCTAAGCTATAAAACAAGTGAGGTAATTTTTTTTTTTTGCTGTAAAAAAAAAATACATATGCTTTGTTGAAATAAAAACATCGAGCTCTCTGTGGATCAGTTTTAATAATTAATATTACTAGGATCCACTCGGATTATATACCAACGGATCGATTACCTGTACTATATATATATATATATATATATATATTACACATACACACACACACAATTACTTGACTTCGTTTCGTCATAATTTGAGGATTTACAAAGTTATTGAAAAAATACTGGCATCCTTAAATAAACAACAAAGTTTATATATTAGGTAAGATATGTACAAATTGTGGTAGTTGCAAATATTTTTCTTATTTTTATGTTACCGTAGCATAAGGGACAGACGAGAAAACGCATGACCTATCTAGCCAGATTGAGTAAATGGATGGCGGAGCAACATTAAGGACTGATAACAAAAAAGATAAAATTTATTAAGAAATTGTGGAGAGCAATGGTTGCCCATGTCTTGAAGGGACACAGTACGTAGAAGAAAAAGGTTCAAATAATAATATGTTACTTAAAATAATAACAACAAGAACTGATCAAATATTTTGAGTCCAGAAAAATAAAGTGATTTGAAGATAACATTTAAAATTAAAAAATGTATTTATTTTCTTTGGAACTAATTCTGCTTTTTTTTTTTTTTTTTTTTTTTTACAGCAAACGTAGGTACCTCCACGAGATCGCTAAAAAGAGCATAGCATGATGAAAAAGACGCCAAACTTGACGAAAACAAAATTTTATCGTCTAAATGTTTGTTATTATTAAGAGGAAAGATCAAAGTATTTTTGTGGCATTTTTTTACATTTTTTAATCATTCCTAACACGTCCGAAAATTTTGTTAAAAATCTTGTTTTTTTTTTGAGTCAACAAAATTGACCATTTTTTTCCATTTTATAGAATCAATGAAAATCTCAGTTTGAAATTCTTATAAATATCAATTAACATTTTTTCAATACTTATTTTGAGAAAATCAGAAATTATATTGTTTATTTAAAATATTTTGAACCAAGCTTAACTTAGCTTCTGCGCCGAAAAGAGGTAATTTGAAAATAAAATAAAGCAGGTCATAAACTTTCGCGTCACTTGACAGGTGTTGAATGACATATTGATGGATTCCGTGAAGATAATTTGTTTTACGGAAGGAGAAAAGTGAAATATTTTACATTTAAGTGAACAAATTATTTACCTCGTTATTTTTAAGGAAAACTTTCAGCGCTCTAATTTTTTTTGTACTTAGCTTTCACCTTTACGTTTATGATGCTTTATGGAAAATATATTTTAAAGAAATTAAAAC
>OZ038477.1:126828674-126838674 GCA_964036315.1 Acanthosepion esculentum | reverse complement strand
TGCCGTGACGTGGCTTCCCTCTGTCTTTTCAATAAATATTTAAATGGCAGTCGTTCTAATGAGCTCTCTTCTTTGATACCTCAACTGCATAAATTTAAGCGTGCTACTAGATTGGCAACTAGGTCTGACTGTTTTACTGATGATCGAGCTAGATGTAACCGTTATATTCTAATAGTTTCTTTTCTCTCACTTCTCACCTGTGAAACTCTCTTCCGGTTTATTGCTTTTCTGCTACCTATAATCTTCGACAATTTAAACGCAACACCAATCGCCATCTGTCTTATCAAGTCCTTTTCTTTTATTGTCATTTCTCCTGTCTAACATCTTCTCATTCTCTTTCACTCCCAGTCACCCCTTTCGTCTTAGTGGCATTATCGCCTTGCTATACTTAAGTATTATCGAATGCAGACGCATACACCTGATGAAGATAGAAGAATATATCGGAAAAAACGATAAAAACAAAGATGAAGATATTTTTCCGAATCTTCTTTTATTCTGAGTGTCCCTTCAGGACGTGATTGATCATGTCTCTCCACATCATCCTATCCCTTATAGCTGTAAGTAATATTTGGCTATTTATCATCTTTCTGTACCCCTGCTCTGCCATCCATTTACACAAACTCATTAGGTATACTCGCTGTTTCTCCCTTCCCCTTCAATATATCCCGTGACTGTTAAGTTCTTCAAGCCCTTTTTCCTCATTATATGTCGCAAAAATTTCTAATTGTAAGCATAAATGTCTTCTTTGTTCCTATTTTGTTTAAAACTTTCTCGTAGGTCAAATGTTCAGTCGATGGTATTCTAAGCATTCATCTGTAGAACCAAATTCCTGTTGCTTCGACTATTTTTTTCATCTGTCAGAAAATTGCTCAACATCTATACAGGTGGTCAGATCTGACATATCAGTTCAATACTCTTTTATTTGTTTCTAGCGAAATGTTTCTCCGTCTTAGTACTTTGTCCGAATACTTAATGAAGTTTGCTTCATCAATTAGTATCGGAACAGGGGCACTATATCGACAACACGAGGAAAAGAAAGAGAAACAAAAAAGGGGAAAGCGAAGAAATTAAGAGGGAGAGAATATACCAAAGGTAGAAGTGTAGGCAAGAAAGAAGGAAGTAAGAAAAGTTGAGAGAGAGAGAGGGGGGGAGAGAGAGAGAGAAAGACAAGGGAAAAGGTATAAGAGAAAGAAGGTAGAGCAAGAGAAGGTGAATAAATGAGAGATAAGAGAGTAAATGAGAGACAGAGATGAGAGAGAGAGAGAGATTGTGTGTGTGTGTAAAAGAAATTAAAACGGATGGAACCAAGTAAAAGACTCCTTAACATATTTGTGCTTTGGAAGTTTGACTCATCGGGCCATTAACTGGAACAGGTTTATTTGATTTTGGATTTAAGTCAAAGAAACGATGAAAAATATTGAAAATAAATAAGGAGGCAAAAATAAATCTCCCATGATTGAGTTTTGGTGATTGGTGCGCAAAGAAAGTTTAAGAAATAAATATCTAATCCGGATATTTACGACGTTTCTGGCGCATCAAATGAAAATAACAATTTAAAAAATACGGGAGACGAGAGAAAAAAAGCAAAAACATCCAAATAAACACCGACGGGAGGGTGAGAGAGAAGTGGCAGGTAAAAGAAGAGAGGGTGGTTTAGAAAATATAAAACAGCAAGCAAACTAATAGTAATAATGTCGTTAGGTGTCTTAATTTGTTAAAATTTGCTATATTTATTGGAGACTAGCTTAAAAGCAGCCCTAGGCAGCATTTAAGCTAGTTTCTGTGGAGAACACGTGATTTGGACTTCGGCTTTTTCACGAGAGTCCCTGGGTTTTCATTTACACCGGACTTTCTTTTCCTTGCTTCAGCCTTGGCTTGTTTGATTGCAATCTAGTCCTCTGTTGGCGTAGATTTCTTTTTGCGGGACATACTCGCTGTCGTGTGCGATAGGCAACAATGAACTACAGAAGAACTCAAAACTGATCGCTGCATTTAAGTATTAAATTAATATTTAAGCTTACCTTTCAAAAGTTCAGCAATAATTCTGCCGCCATTTAATTTAAAGACAATTTGATCTACGTAGGTCCTTACTTTCCGCACAAACAATTATTTTTTTCATGGATGATTTTCGCTGGATTTCGCAATTAATTTCATTTATTCACAAATTTATTTCCAAGTTATAAAAATTGTTATCGTATAAAAAAATTCGTCACGAAAAAATCGCTGAAATCAACCACAGTAATGAAAACTTGGGGAATCCAAAATTTCTGGATTTCGGATCCGGATCTAACACTTAATGTTTTTTAATTTGCTCAGGGAGTTGGTCTGATTGCAAAATCGTATGATATGTAAGTAGCAAGGGGTTAAGTTGAAAAAGTGTGTCACACAGACATACACATTTATTTATATGGAAGAGTGCGTAGTATCGGAGATGCATGTTGATATATGTGTGGATATAGATATCAACACTGCTTAGTGACTGTCCGTTTTACGCCGCAATGCGATCTTCAGACCAATTATGTCCAAACAATCTATCTATGTTTCGTTGGACATGACTGAATATCATTACTATCAACAAATTTTATACTGTTCACAATTGAAATTAATCACGATTTGTTGTAGTAATATAACAAAAGAAATCCTTGAAAATGGCTAACAGTTAAATCGAAAACGTTCGGAACCAAACATTTTTGGACAATTTTTACAATCATAATCATACAATCAGAGAAGGAGAGACTTTTACGCATGCAAAAAAAGCACAATAAAAAGAAACTAAACAAAAATACCTTGTTAGCCGTATTCAACAAAATATGCAACATCTGTGTGTGCGTGTATATATATATATATATATATATATATATATATATATATATATATATATATATATATATATTTATATTTATATATACATACATACATACATTTTTTTTTCTGTTTTTAAATATATTTTGTCGGACTTCATAATATACATATATATGTCGGACTTTCATAATATATATATATGTGTGTTTCTTTCTCTCTGTCTCTCTGTATATTAAGAGTAAACATAAAAGCTGAAGTTTAAAAATAAACAAAAAGCTTAAAATATAAAACAAACTGTCGAATACCAAAATCGACAGAGCGTAAATATATAATATTATTAATATCAGAATACGTTACTCAGAGTTTCATGCAATAACAATCTTTAGGCAGACTTCATACTTCATACACCCACACACACACACACACCCTTTTGAGATTCAAATAGACGAAACGGGATCATTATCTTTTTGGAGAAAATATCTACCTAGGACAACAAATGTGCTTTATATATATATATATATATATATATATTATATATATATTTAACATTTTCAGTCATATATGTATATAATATATACATATATAATATATACATATATAACTTTTACGGTTATGTACACACACATATATATATATATATATATATATATATATACCGTTTACCGTTATATATATATATATATATATATATATATATATATATATATATATATATATATGTTGTGGTAGGATCCACCTAATCTGCATAGGTGACTATCAACTATATAAATAATGGTTGGTACCGGAAGACGAGGGGTGGAATCACGAGATCCAACTAGAGACTCTGATCGACTAGTCAACACATTCTCCAGGAACGTCTTCCCAGAAATATACAGAAATACTATATGTATTTATTGTGTACACTTTCTTGTTATAATACATTCTTGTTCTAAGTACATTTTGTGTTGCATTATTATTCCATGCAATAGGCGAGATTCAACATTGAGTCAAGACTCAACAATGGCGACGAAGTAGAACGAACCATACGCCAAGTTTCAACAATGGCGACGAAGTAGAACGAACCATACGTCAAGTTTCAACAATGGCCACAAAGTAGAACGAACCATACGCCAAGAAGTAGAACGAACCATACGGAAAGAAGAAAGAATTAATAGTGAGAGTTTTCAACAATTGGGACAAGTCATTGAAGAACCCAAGCTGAAAAAAAAAACTATTAATTCAAAGTCCAACGTTAACGTAACGACGAAGGATTCTGAACTTCTGGATATGTAAAACTCGTTAAAAGACGACTAAGCATAAAGGAACGTTCACTCAGAAAAATTGGAAAGGTGTCGTAAGCGAATAACGGTAATTTAAATTAAAAAATTATCTACAACGAGACACCCTCTAAAAAGAAAAATTGGCCGACTACAAAAACATGCATGGATTAAAAGGAGCACAAATACACCGTATCGACTTTGAAAGGTAACAAACTTTAAAAAATTATTTTTTTTAAAATTATTTTTTCAACAATATAGTGACGAATTACCTCTGATAAGAAAATCAGACGTTGTCATTGGAAATACGCGAACAGAAGTCGAAAACGGAAAAAAAAGTCCGACGCTCTCTGTTCACGAAAAAAAAAAATACCAAAGTTGATTAGCACGGGCGTGAATGTAAAAGCAAGACATAAAATATAAAAGTCGTACGTTGTTTCGATATTTTTGGTCAGCTTATATGATATTCGTGGATACACAAATTTAAAAGTATATTCCTTGTTGCATGAACACTATCAGCTAAAAATGGATGAACTATCCAAAGTCATATCTGAATTATTCAAATCCCAGCAGGAACAGTTTGCCTTATTAATAAGGGAACAATAGATAGCACAACAAAAATATCAAGAACGTCAAGAGGAAAGACAACAAGAACAACAGATAGTGCTGCAAGAATATCAAGTTAAACAAGATGAAAGACAACAAAAATATCAAGAAAAACAAGATGAAAGACTTTTAGAAATTCAAAAGTTAATAGTGGAGAAATTAAACAACTATCAGGCAAATGAGGGAAATTCTTCATATTCTAATAACACCATATTTAATTCGCTGGAAACTTTCAACTATGTGCCAGACGAAGAAAAAACGTTTGAAGCGTACTTTAAACGATATGAAGATATTTTCTACACAGACTGTGAAAACTGGTCGAATTCAAGAAAAGTCAGTCTATTACTAAGAAAGCTAGGTACAGCAGAACATAGCAAATTTGTAGATTTTATTCTACCGAGAAAAACAACTGAATTGGAATTCTCGGAAACAGTGAAGTTGCTAAAAGAGCTGTTTGGAGCAAATATGTCGCTTTGGCATAAGCGATGGTTATGCATGAATGTCTCTAAATCCGACGATCAGGATTACTTAACATATGCATCTATAGTGAATAGACATTGTGACAATTTCAGATTGGCAGAGATTACGGTTGAAGAATTCAAGTGTTTAATATTTGCTCAAGGACTGGTATCCAGTAAGAGTGCCGAAATAAGACGTAGAGTTTTGTCTAAACTCGAATCTGAACAAGGCCTTACCCTGCAAAAGTTAGCAGAGGAGTGTCAACGGGCCGTAAAGTTAAAGAAAGAGTCGCAAAAAATCGAGGAAGCTGGTATTGCTTATATTAAAAAAATAAAAAAGCAGTCAAAGTACCCATTAGAGAAGAATTGGAGAAAAAATTCAGCGTATTTTAATAATGGACAAGAAAATAAAAAGAACGAAAATAAAAAAAGTCCCACCATATAATTGCAGACGCTGTAACGAAAGACATTGGGAGGTAAATTGCCCATATAGAAATAAGAAATGTTTCGTGTGCCAAAAGAATGGTCACAAAGGATCGTGTTGTAAAACGAAAAAATTCAAGAGCCGAATTAGACAAACAAATTCGAATATCAAATCAGATAGAGATTTGAGGAAATATGTGACGACTGAAATATTCAAAAAGAATATCAAATTTCAACTCGATTCGGGGTCAGATTTAACAATAATGAACGATAAAACATGGAAAATTTTAAAAAGGCCTACAATAATGAAGTCAACGAAACTCGCTCGAACGGTAACTGGAAAGCAAATTAACTTCGAAGGCGAGGTTGTACTTCCAATGAAATTGAATGGGATCGTTAAAAAAATAAAAGTTTTCATTCTGAGAAATGGAGAAAACTTGTTGGGTACAGATTTTAGTGAAACATTCGAATTGTGGGATAAACCGTTAAACTCATTCTGCAGAAAAGTAGAAAGTAATACGCAAACAAGACAGGACATTAAAGATGAATTAAAGAAAAAATTTCCGGAAACCGTCACACCTTGTCTTGGAAGATGTAACAAGTTTGAAGCTAAATTTGAATTAAAGGAAAATACTATGCCTATATTTAAAAAGAAACGTAACGTGCCTTTCGCAAGTGTAGAGAAAGTTAACGAAGAACTTGATAGGTTGGAAAAAATGGGAATTATTTCAAAAGTAGAATCTAATTCATGGGCTGCGCCGATTGTGTGCATAAAAAAGAAATCAAACCAAATCAGAGTCTGCGTTGATTTTTCGACAGGGTTGAACTCTGTAATGAAGGACTACCATTACCCGTTACCGAGTCCTGAGGAGATTTTTAACAAGCTAAATGGCGGAGTGATTTTTTCAAAAATCGACTTATCAGATGCCTATCTCCAAATTCTCGTCGAAGAAGAATGTTCGAAGTTACTAGGGATAAACACGCATAGGGGTTTATTCAAGTACAACAGGCTTCCTTTTGGTATTAAAGTGGCACCAGCCATTTTTCAACAAGCCATGGACGTCATGTTGAATGACTTAGACTTTGCGTGTGCCTACTTAGATGATATTATAGTAAGGAGTGAAAATGTCGACGAACATCGAGAGCACCTCAATCAAGTATTTAAAAAGATTCAGGACTTTGGATTTAAAGTCAAAGAATCAAAGTGTGAATTTGGTTTGGAGGAAATTAAATATTTAGGTCACATAATCAACAAAAATGGCAGATTTCCAGATCCGGAAAGGTCCATTGCGATTAGAAACATGCCGACGCCCACTAACGTGGCGACACTACAGAGTTTTCTGGGGCTCGCGAACTATTATCAAGCGTTCATTAAAGGAATGTACAATCTAAGAGCTCCGTTGAATGAACTAATGAAAAAAGACAAGGCATGGGAATGGACGGTAGAATGTCAAAAAGCCTTTGATGAAATTAAGAAAATGCTTACGTCCGACCTCTTTTTAACCCATTACAATCCTAAACTGGATATTGTAGTGGCAAGTGATGCTAGTTCATACGGGGTAGGAGCATGTATTCAACACATAATGCCAGATGTTCTAGAAAACCAATTGCGCATGCTTCGAGGGCATTACTCCCAGGAGAGCAAAGTTATTCACAGATAGAAAAGGAGGCGCTGAGTATCATTTTTGCCATAACAAAATTTCATAGGTACATCTACGGCAGACATTTCAGGTTAGAAACGGACCATAAACCTCTGATCACTATTTTTGGGTCAAAGAAAGGATTACCCGTTTACACGGCAAATCGACTGTTAAGATGGGGAACCATTCTTCTCAATTATGATTTCCACATAAAGCACCTATCATCCAAAAATATAATTCATGCGGATACCTTATCAAGACTCGTACCGAATAAAGATGAAGGATTCGAAGAAACAATCATTGCAAATATCAGAGCAGATTATGAGGTCAAAAGCATGGTAAACAACATTGTAAGAGAGCTACCGGTTACATCAAAGGAAATCAAAAAAGAATCTGAAAGCGATGATTTCATTTTAGGAATAAAAAGTAAAATGGTAGCAAATGACCAAAAAGTTCAGGAGATCTATTCAATTTGTGACGAAATTTTATTATATGGTGAGAGAGTAGTAGTACCAAAAAAGTTGCAGAAAAGAATCCTACGGGATTTTCGTATGGGTCACCCGGGGATTAATAGAACAAAAAGCTTAATGCGAAGCTTTGTATATTGGAAAGGAATGGATGTGGATATCGAAAACATGGTTCATCGACGTAAAGGGTGTGCGTTAGCAGCTAAGGCACCACCTATAGTACACAAACCATGGCCAAAGACGGATCATCCGTGGGAAAGATTACACATTGATTTCGCTGGTCCAGTAGAAGATTATTACTACTTAATAGTGGTAGATAGCTTTACAAAATGGCCGGAAGTACTACGCTGCAAAAAGCCTACGTCCAATACCACAACAACTTTTTTGCATGAACTATTTGCACGGTTCGGTGTGCCAGAGTGTATTGTGAGTGACAATGGTACACAATTCACTTCTGACGATTTTAAGGAATTTTGTGAGTTATATCAAATTAATCACATAACGACGCCGCCGTATCATCCGAGATCCAATGGACTCGCAGAAAGATTTGTAGATACGTTAAAGCGCGCTCTGAAGAAAGCCTCAGGAGTTCCAACGGAAAGTTCCTACAAGTATACAGAATCACGCCTAACCAGAGAACACCATCAAACATGGCACCAGCTGAACTAATGTTCGCTAGGAAAGTTAAGTCAGTGTTTGACAAGCTTTTGCCAGGAAGAAATAGAATAAAGAACACTATGTATACAGCTAGAAAAAGATACACCCCGGGAGAGAAGGTCTTTTTCAAGTGCTATAGAAACAACATTGAGTTCTGGGAGCGAGGCATAGTGGATAAGAGAATCGTTGACCTGATTTACATAATAAAAGGGCCGAAGAATACTCATAAAAGGCACCAGAACCAATTCAAAAAATGCTACGTGCTAGAGCATGAAGAGAGTATACCGGATGAGGAGGAAGATCTCATTGATGTAATGTATGATACTTTTCAAGTAGAACCTCCGCAGAGTGCCCCTGAACCGAGAAGATCCGGTAGGAAACGAAAGTTCACGGACCCATTGGACGTGAATCCAAAACGAAAAAGATATTGAAAAAAAAAAAAGATATACATATGAACTATGCAAAGGGGATCTACAAAGAAATAACCATAATCATCATCCCATATAGAAGCCAGTTTGAAATCCAAAAGGATTCCAAGGCTTGGGAGGGGGTGTTGTGGTAGGATCCACCTAATCTGCATAGGTGACTATCAACTATATAAATAATGGTTGGTACCGGAAGACGAGGGGTGGAATCACGAGATCCAACTAGAGACTCTGATCGACTGCGACTAGTCAACACATTCTCCAGGAACGTCTTCCCAGAAATATACAGAAATATTATATGTATTTATTGTGTACACTTTCTTGTTATAATACATTCTTGTTCTAAGTACATTTTGTGTTGCATTATTATTCCATGCAATAGGCGAGATTCAACATTGAGTCAAGACTCAACAATATATATGCGAACAGCACAATGCTTTCTAAATATATCTGGGAAATTAAAAACAAAACGCACATGACACCAAAAATATCGTGGAAAATAAGGAAAAGATCATCAGCCTACAAAATCCAATCTATTTTCGATTGACATTTTCTTTATAGTAATATATACATTTATCTAAACTTTATACTTGTATATATATATATATATATATATATATATATATATATATATATATACACATATATAACTTTTATAACTGTATATATATATATAGTACTATATATATACACACACACATATATATATATAACGTTTACAGTCATATATATATATATATATATATATAACGTTTACAGTCATATATATATATATATATATATATATATATATATATATATAACGTTTACAGTCATATATATGTATAGTAGTATATACATATATATATATAACTTTTACATTATATATATATATATATATATATATATATACACAAACGTTTACATTAATATATATATATATATATATATATATATATATATATATATATATATAGTAAAGTATACGACCCTATAGTAATATACTAGTGGGGATGCTCGGCGTTGCTCGGTAGAAATAACTTCATCTCAGCTTTCATTGCTATGTTGAAATTCAATAACATGTTGCTTCATTGTCTTGATAATTAATCTGATATCATTGCAAAGACTAGAATATGACTGGAGGTCTCCCATTTTCCGAATGAGACTGTGAAGATAGTTGGAGGGAATCATCTACAAATAATGTGTTGGCGAACCATTTCCTGGAACTCCATGACTATGTCCAATTCCATTCCATTGTGAACATGTGTGCATCTTTGTTGTGCTTCT
>OZ038477.1:126821174-126823674 GCA_964036315.1 Acanthosepion esculentum | reverse complement strand
TAAAAGATTGAACAAATACCAAAGATTACCATTTCGGATTAAGGTCGCGCCGGCTATATTCCAACAGACAATGGATACTATGCTTGCCGGACTAGAGTACACCATTGCATACCTGGATGACGTATTGATAAATAACGAAAGCGTTGAACAACACTGGGAACACGTACAAGAGGTGTTTAAGAGAATACAAAGCTATGGATTCAAGGTAAAAGAAAACAAATGCAATTTTTTCATGAAGGAAATTAAATACCTGGGCCATATCATCGATCAAGAAGGAAGACGACCAGACTCAAAAAAGATCAACGGCAATAAAAAAATGTCAGTTCCTAAGAACATAACAGAATTACAAAGTTTTCTAGGCTTAGTGAGTTACTACCAGGAATTCATTCCTCACATGCATAAACTTCGCGCACCACTGAACGAACTTCTGAAGAAAGAAAAAGTTTGGCAGTGGACAGATGAATGCCAGAAAACGTTTGACAAAATAATTAAGATGTTAACTTCGGATTTATTTTTGGCACACTACGATCCTAAATTAGAAATAATTGTAGCAAGTGACGCGAGCGCCTATGGAGTCGGGGCGTGTATACTGCATAAAATGCCGGATGGGACAATAAAACCCATCACATATGCTTCTCGAACCCTACTACCAGCAGAGAAAAATTACTCACAAATAGAGAAAGACGGTCTGGGAATTATTTTCGCAGTCACAAGATTTCATATATATATCTATGGTAGATTCTTTACTCTACAGACGGACCACAAGCCGTTACTAACAATATTTGGTTTGAAAAAAGGTCTACACTGCAAATACGTTACTAAGATGGGGTACAATTCTTCTGAACTACAATTTCAGATTGGAGTATCTACCAACGAAAAGAATCGGGCATGCGGATGGTCTGTCGAGACTTATAGCAACGAAAACAAAGCCATTGGAAGATTCGGTAATCGCAGCCCTACGACATGAAGAAGATATTAGGACAGTACTATGTTGTACAGTTCGAAACCTCCCCGTCACACTACAAGAGATAAAAAATGAAGCTATAAATGATGAATTCATAAAAGAAACAAAAGAAAAAATAGCAGAAAAAAATAAGCTAATATCGGACAGCTTTTCTTTATGTGATAAAGGGTTGTAATTCCCAAAACACTACAAAAGCGAATCCTAAAGGATTTCCACAGAGGCCATCCATGAAATAATAGAATGAAATCGCTGATGCGAAGCTATGTATATTGGAAAAACATGGACCAGGATATTACTCAGATGGTGGAAAAGTGCAAGGGTTGTTCCTTAGCAGCCAAAGCAGCGCCCATCATCCATAAGCCATGGCCAGAGACAGATCGTCCGTTGTCAAGAATACACGCAGATTATGCAGGACCAATAGATGGTTTCTACTACTTGATCATAGTGGATAGTTATAGTAAATGGCCGGAGGTGTTTCGTTGCAAAAATCCTACTTCGGAAACTACCATAAATTGCCTCCACGGGCTGTTTGCTCGGTTTGGAGTAGTGGATTGCCTAGTCACAGATAATGGAACGCAATACACATCAGCGGATTTCCAAGAGTTTTGCGAAATTTATCAAGTCAAACATCATCAAATATCCCCGCCATATCACCCAATATCAAATGGGCAAGCGGAGAGATTTGTTGATACACTCAAAAGAGCGTTACGAAAAGCATATGATGTGTCTACGGAAAAAAGCATTACAACAATTTCTACAGGTATATAGAATTACGCCAAATAATGCTACGCCATAGGCATCATCACCCGCAGAAGTGATGTTTGCCAGGAAAATCAGATCTGTATTTGATAAACTGCTACCAAGTCAAACGAAACAAATAACACAGTCGTACGTACCAAAAAGAAAATTCCACCCAGGCGAAAAAGTTTTTTTTAAAGCATATAAAAATAATACATCTTACTGGGAGCAAGGTACAATTGAAAAAAAGAATCGGGAATATGGTTTACATAATACAGAGACACAAATTCTCACATAGAAGACACATAAAGCAAATAAGGTTACAGGATGCTAACGGTCCACCTCAGAAAAGAGGTGATGGATACGATTTTCGATACATTTGATATAAAAAGACCGCAGACAATGCCAGAACCACGAAGATCGTCCAGAAAAAGGAAGTTCACAGAAACTTTGGAAATAGATCCAAAGACAAAAAAAATATTAAAAATCCCTGCTACGGAAGGGGGTGTTATGGCAACTTACCCATAATAATAATGGACTATTCCGGACATTATAATTACTGAAAATTGTAATAGTGATACTTGTCGAGACAACATAGTTCACTCTAAGCAAATATATACATAATTATGCAAATATACGGTAATCGATATATATATATATATATATATATATATATATATATATATATATGTATATACACATACATATGCACATATGTCAATATATATATACTTTGTAGTTCTATATATATATATTGCAGTATGTACAGATATATTCGTCACCTCACTTGAAGTGGTA
>OZ038477.1:126803674-126813674 GCA_964036315.1 Acanthosepion esculentum | reverse complement strand
GAAACACCCTCATGTTGAGCATCAACCATACTGACAGGAGACAGGGATGTTTCTCTATGGTGAGTAAATGACAGCGTTTTCGTTTTGGATGAATTAAAATTCACAAGCCATTTCCTGTCCCAATCAACCACAGATTGGAGGTCGTTTTCGAGACCAACGACCAGGTTAGCTTTGTCAGTAATACTGGATTTAGTATTGAGACAGGAGTAAATGATAGTGCTGTCTGCGTAGATGCCGACTTGGGAACTTATGACGCCAGGAAGATCATTGACGAAGATCCGAAACAGTGTAAGACCTAGGATAGAGCCTTAAGGAATAACAGCGTTCGTATGGAAGAAACTGGAAGAGAACCCATTCAGGACAACCTTCATCTCACGGTTAGACAGGAAAGATTGGATTAAATTAAATTATATTGGAAGTTAGAGATTGTGTCCGTTTATTTGAAAAAGTGTGGCACATTGACACACTGACATTCGCATTTGTTAAATATATATATATATATATATATATATATATATATATATATTCGAAGTCGAGGAAACATCACCAAAAATTAATATTTACAGTTAAGTAACTAATGGATAGTGGCTCGGATTGAGGAATCGGAGAGCCGAGTTCGAATTCCAGTCGAATCCATTACATTCACTTACGTGCTAATACCCTTGGGAAAGTATGAATCCTCTTCTTCTCCCCCCACCAGCTATGGGTAAATAATAGGACTGACCGGATTCTATAGCATTGGATGGCAACTGGTCTATCGCAGAAAGAAATGGCAACCTACTGCGGGAAAAAAAACCTGCCTCATCAATCATGTATCGAAAGATACATGATCCCCTAAGCGTGTATCACGTATGGTACATAACTAACTGAACTTTTCATATTATATATATATATATATATATATATGTATGTATATATATATATATATATATATATATATATATATATATATATATATATATATATATGTATGCGTGTGTACGTGTGTGTGTGTACCGGGGGTAACAGCAAAATTGTCCAAATTGTGTTACTGCAATATTATCCAGTTGTTAGATTAAGCTTTGAGCCGTTGTATCTTAGAAATGACTGAAATATCTCACGAGAATTTTTCTAGGTTTTTATAACACTATTGGAGCAAGTATGTATAATTACTCTCCAAGCTTAAAAGAAGAATCTTGATGAAATCGATTATAAAGGAAAAAAAATGTTTATCACTAATTAATCATAGCTAAAGATCAGAAGCTCATTGAGTATTGAAATAA
Source organism: Acanthosepion esculentum (assembly GCA_964036315.1). Classification (NCBI taxonomy): domain Eukaryota; kingdom Metazoa; phylum Mollusca; class Cephalopoda; order Sepiida; family Sepiidae; genus Acanthosepion; species Acanthosepion esculentum. The sequence goes on along the minus strand of OZ038477.1, from coordinate 126,812,412 downwards.
ATTTCAAATATATATATATATATATATATATATATATATATATATATATATATATATATAATTCCAGGATCATTTAACTTATTCAAGATGATCTTCGCTCTCTCTAAACATCTAACTTTCTGTCCTGGAGTAACAAGGTGACTCACAGTTTCTACGTACGATTTCATTTCCAAGTGTTTTTTCACTGTTCTTTGGACTGTCATAGCTGAAACTCTTCTCTCACGTACCAAACGTCTTATGAGTTGGATTGGATCTTTTTTAATTGATCTATTTACTCCTAAGTTGAAATGATGATCCCTCTTGCTGTTGTGACCTCCTGATCCAGTTTGCCTCTCCACTGGTTCATTATTTTAAAACTTATTTACCGTTCTCTTGATGGTTCTTGAATGGATTTTGAAGATTGCAGCCAGAGTATGAATGGTGTTACCATAGCTGAACCTCTCACCATTCATCATTTGGGAAGACAATGAGTCTGACACAAAACCATTTTAATCTGCTGTCTTTATTGCTGAAGAACTCTAGGGTTTTTCAGTGATTCTTACGACAAGATGGCTAAACGTCCTATCTGAAAACCTGGAAAAATAAACTCAATTAGTTTAGTGGTCTTTTAGATATTAAACATTTTGTGGGATGGACAATTATGCTATTACACGATTTGAACGATTTTGTTGTTACACCCGGTATATATATATATTGTATTATATATAATAATATATACATTTATATATACCAAGATATGCATACATATTGCAGGATATACCTGTAGCAACATATACAGTTATATATATAGCAAGATATACATATAGAGAGTGTGATTGATAAATTGTCTAAATAACGCAAAAATTAGAATAACACTGACATCTCATTTTAACAGACATATTTATCAAAATTTTAAAAAAAGAGTAAATTTATTCAATAAGATCGCCATTGGCTTCAAATTACAGTCCCCAGACGACTTCGGAATCTCCTGCAAGTCTTCTGGATTGTCTTCTTGCTTAAGTTGCTGAGTACTGCTATAATCATTGCCTTCACTTGATATTTGGTGTTACAATAAGTTTTGTTGGTCTCTTGCTCAACTGCGCCAAACACATCAAGGGTGTTGCAGTCTGGAGAGTTAGTATGGCCAGATGTAAGGGGTTATATAGTGGTAGGATCTGTATGACAGGAGAATCCACATATGGCTTCTTCTGCTTGTGTGTCATGGTGCAGAATCCTGTTGCCAGAAACAGGGTTTTTCAGCAGCCACCCCTTTTGACCCAGGACAGCAGCACCTCTTCAAATTACTTGATTTAGGCATCCTCCGAGTTGAGTCTTAGGTTCTGACCAACGAATTCGGGAGTTCTTTTCTTATCAGAACGATCAGAGTGAGTATTCCGAGCTGCCGCACCTTCGTAATCACCATTATATTCAACCAACTCTTTCAGAATCATCTGGGGACAGTGCAGAGTTCAGTATGCCATTTTCAAATTTCTGGTGGAAGTGAATTGCGTTATAGCGCTCTTTTTCTCACAAACGGTACTCAACTGACCCTATTATACTGTGCTGTCGACAAAATCAAAAGCAAACAACGCACATGCGCGAAATTAGACATATAAATTGATGACAGTTTGCTATGGGTATCGCACCATGTATACAGTAACATTTACATACACATATAAAGTAACATACATATACATAGTAACACTCACACACACATATATATATATAGAATATGTATATATCTTTATACATACATGGAATATATATATATATATATATATATATATATATATATATGTATATGTGTGTGTGTGTGTTTGATTTATACATATATTATTTATATATTATATATGCGCGGTACTTATCAGTGAAAGAGCTAACATACTTAGTTGTATGGATATGAGTTTGTAACCCTAGGTTTCACGCTTTTGCGATCCTCAGACAAACTCTGAGTTTGAGGATCGCAAAAGCGTGAAACCTAGGGTTACTAACTCTTACACACACACACACACACACACACACACACATATATATAAATGTGTATGTATATAAATATAAATATATATATATGCATTATATAATATATATATTTTATTTATATATTATTTATATATTATATATCCGACGACAATTTTCCCCCCACTACCATAAAAACACCGATATACGCAACGATATATAAATCCAAAATTTTAAAATTAATCTGTTTGTCTGACGATCGCGAATAGCGTGAAACCCAGGGTCGCAAACTCACACCAATCCAACTATATATATATATATATATATATATATATATATATATATACACACATATACATAGTAACATATACATTATGTATTAACAGATAAACACATATACATCGTAACATGTACATACATATTTATATATTAACACATACATATATACAACCTGTCTGATGTTATCAAGGAAATCATGTAAGCTTCAACAATTCAAATTTGGTTGGAAATGGTCAAATTTTAAACAATTAATTTAGATGTCAAAACAAAGCCTGAGTTAAATTTTTAGGTCGTATCAATATAAACATATTGATACGAAGTTATTTGATGTATTCTAAAAAACGGCTGTCTGAAGTTATTAGGCAAAACCAAATAATCACATTTTACCTCAATAAAAACGTAATAAAATCATCAAAAATTGATCAACACCTATAATAGAACAAATAAAAAACACATATGGTAAGTCTTTGAATCCTTTACATTTTAATATAGTGACCATTATTCTCAATAACAGCCAGTAATCTACTATCCATTGATTTCGTAATTTTTTCTTTCCTGTAAATATTTTATGCTCAAAGAATTCACGGGTAAGCTTAGATAACATGAAAAGGAGCGTTATCGTGCAAAGATATGCACTTCACTTTGAAACTGCGAGACTTGTACTTGTACCATGCAAAGAAAGTCTTGTTCATAAAATCGCAATAGTTAGCACTGTTCAGTTTAACTGCTTTATCAACCTTGAATGGTCCAATAATGGTTTGGTCGACAATTCCAGCCTATATCATAACACTACCACCTCCTTGTTGCCTCCTTTTAGCCACAGGCACGTCTGAATTAGATAAAATTTCTCCTTTGGCACATCCATCAGGTCCATCAAATGTCTTCCGTGATAATTACTTTAGAAAAGCCAATTTTCATGTATTTCTTTGTCCAATTTTGAATTTTAAAAATATTTGCTTTAGTGAGAAGAGGTTTCTTAGGAGCTTTTTTAATGATCCCGACTCAAAGTATTCTGCACTTTTGTCTTTCTTCACTCCCTCAATTCCAGCCTTTTCAAATCTTTGAGCGCTGGTCAAAAGTTGTTGTTTTACTATAACTCGCTTTAGTTTACGTTCATCTCAAGGAAACAAGTTCTTAAAGCCTTTTCCTTTGAGTTCTCAACTTACTTATGTTTTCAACAGCCTTCTTTATCGTTCAATGATCTCTGCAAAATTCTTTTGGTATCTCCAATGTGGACATTCCTTCACTCAATAACTTGGTTATCTTCTGTTTTTCAGCAGTTGTTAGATCCATCCCTTTACCCATATTTCAACGTATATTATGAACAAAAAGAAAACATAGTTTTTATTACATTTCAGAGGTCTTAAGCTAGTATTAGTTTAATCTGTATACTAACTTCAGCCAGTTCATTTTCGTAAATTCTACATATCTCAAAAACTAATCATTAAAAAAAAAATGACAGAAAATTTAATTAAATTTGACAAATATTGGTTCATAACTTTTTGAGTTATTGAGGTTTATTTGATTTTCATAACAACTTAAGACAGGCTGTGGTAATATATACGCACATAGTAACATATACATATAGTAGCATATACATATGTATATAGTAACCCATACACATACACCTATATATATATAGTATCGTACATTGAGATTGCATTGTGCAATCGTCCTACCGGTCTTGAAAGATATATATATATATATATATATATATATATATATATATGTGTGTGTGTGTGTGTGTGTGTGTAGGTAGATCTACGGACAGTTTCCCTAAAGGAAAGCATGTTCTTATCCTGCCGGAAAGTATATATGTAAAAGTTTTCGAATATCCAGTCCGGTAGACAAAAATAAATATATAGTTTAAAGATAAACGAATCGTCTAATCATATACGAAATATTAAAAATCTGTCGGATTAATAAATAAAAAAACCCGTTCATTCCTTTAGATGATATATATATATATATATATATATATATATATATATATATATATATGAATATTTAAAGACATTTTTATATTTAACATTCTTTTTATAGATACAAGTATTTAAGTAAATGCTCTGTTTATAATAAACAGTATTAAATAACATTTACCGGCCTGAATGCCCGAGAAATTTTAATAGAAAATATTCGTCCTTAGACAGGATTCGAACCTGTCATATAGCCTGACGTGCCTTACCGCTTGTCCACTAACGATCGTTCGGTTAGCAAGGTCGAATTTACATTTGATACGCCATGAGCAGTTATGAATGTACGCGAGAGATTCATGGAAAGTTGAAGTTTATAAGCAGTAAATTCGACCTTGTCAACCGAACTATCCTTAGTGGCCGAGCAGTAAGGCACGTCAGGCTATATGACGGTTCCGTATAGGATACAGGTTCGAATCCTGTCTAAGGACGAATATTTTCTATGAACATTTCTCGGGTATTCAGGCCGGTAAATGTTATTTAATACTGTTTATTATAAACAGAGCATTTAGTTAAATACTTGTATCTATAAAAAGAATGTTAAACATAAAAATGTCTTTAAATAATTGTCGGACTTTGTCCATTTCATTATATATGAATATATATATGTGCACATATATGTGTATATATATGCATATATATATATATATATATATATATATATATATATATATATATATATATATATATATATATGCATGTATATGTATATATATATATATATATATGTATATATGTATGTATGTATATTGAATTGTGCAGTATATATATTATATCATAAAGAAGTAATTATACAAAGAATTCATCTTAATATGATTAATGTCCCTCGTGAGAATGTGTCTCCAACAGAAAAACAACTATATATGTTGGATATACTACAACTATATTATCAAGACGTCTTACTCTACATATGTCAGACCATTCGTCCATTGCGAGACATTTGCACCAACATTCCTGTTCACATTCACAGTATAGAAAATACTGATTGATAACACAACTATCCTGTACCAAGAAAATAACAAATTAACACTACAGATTCTCGAGGCAATGTACATTAAAAAATGAAGATACTGCAATAATGTTCTAAAATGCTTATAAAAAGAACAGTTTTCACGCTTTAATGCGCACTCGAACATGAAATTTCAACATAAAAGAAAAAATTCCATAATGGATAACTTTTCACGTCCTAATGAACGCTAAAGCATAACTGTCAAACGTTGCATTTAAAACAAAAGGAAAAATCAGTAGTGGATAGCTACACATAGTTTTTTTCCTTGCCATTTGCACCCCTGATGATGATCTCAGAAAGAGATGTAAGTTACTTGGGAAATAAAACTGATTTTTAATGTTACAGTGCATATCTTGCCTCATTTCATTGTAATATACGGAAAAATATTCGTGAATATGAAAGGATTATGCTAAAAAATAGCAGACATAATGTTTTTAATTTATTTAATCAGATATGACCAAAAGAGAATTTCATGCCTAAACACACACACACACACACACACATATATATATATAAATATATATATATATATATATGTTAAAATTAAGAGAAAGAACTATCAGGTTTAAAATCCACAGTTCTTTAACATTTATTTTTTTTAAAAGTGATCGATACAACGTAGAGCATAATGTTATAATTTTATTTAAAAATATTTTACATCGCGACACGGAAATTTCTATGTTTCGAACTTAAATCTGCTCCATTATCAAACGATATTAGGTAACTTTTGATGAAAATTATTTACCTTTGAAAACAGTATTGTATTTATAAAATACCATTTTGTTTTCAAAAGTAAATCACTTTCATTATATATATATATATATATATATATATATAGTGAGAGAGAGACAGTGCGGACATAATAATCAACAGTATATGTTGTAGCTTCAATGCGATATTCACACTAATAATTTCCTTCATCCGACGACTGCATACAGTGTTGATTCATATGTTCGCACTGTCAATAAGTATAGACGCTCTATCTCCGATAGTGACCACACCTCTCCAAAATGTATAGAAATTTTTTAACAACACACATACATCTCTATCTGTCTCACTCTCTCTATATATTATAAAATATAGTATTTAATGTATGATAGATTTATGGTAGAAAATCAATATCAAAGACAGAGCATATAATATTTTGCAAGAATATAAAGCCACAGATACAAAAGCACTACCCCCTATAGCAAAGATCACATCTGAAAAGCCTGAAGATCTGAACTGAAGTTATCGCTCTGATTCTCGACATGTGTGTGTGTTTGTGCCTCTTTCTCTCTCTCTCTCTCTCTCTCTCTCTCTCTCTGTGTGAGTGTGTGAGGATATTCCATCAGATCTGTGATATCAGGATTTAAGGTCAGAAAAATATTAAAAGAATTCGTGTTTAATTAGAATTTATTAATTGACATCGGTTCAATCCTATTTAATAACCTACTTCCTGTGATTCACAAGCTTCTTATGATCCTTTTCGTGCGGGGAGTGCTGAAAAGTTTTCAGCTTGACCATTAAAGAGTTCTAAAAGAAAAAAAATATCTGAATGGAGAAAAGAACTTATTGGAACGACCAACATTATTGATTATAATGTGGTTAACTGGTCCCAAATGAAAGACAGACTCGTGGGCTAAAAACAGGAAAAGAGAGAAAGCTGTGTTAGAGATAGGGGAGGAGAGAGCGGGAAGGGGAGAGGGTAACAGTGCGTGTGTATGAAAGAGTGTCGCATGGAGGAAAAGTCAAACACTATTTAAAAGGGAGTGAAGAGCGAGCAAGAGAGAGAGAAAGAGGGGGGGAGAGAGAAAGAGTGGAAGAAAGAAAAAGATAAGGTCATCTGTGAATGGCTGTTTGTATCAGATTTATTATCATGGCGGCATTTTTTGTTGACTGTGTACTAATATGGAAAAGACAGAAGAGAATTCGAGCGATCCAACGGAAGGAAAGGCTGCGTATGGAACAAAGGCAAAGAAAGTGTGCAAACAACAACAAAAAAGAAGAAAAAGATTGGAGTCATTAAATTGAGAGAAAGAGAGAGGCACAGGCGTTCGAGAAGAGAATTTAGCGAGGTGATTATTTAAAGAAAAGAGAACTGAATGAGTACAAATTAAAGATGGAGGAAGTGGCGAGAAAGAAGTTGCTGGGAAGAAGATGGCGGCCGTTTCGTCAGCGTTGTAGCGGTAAAAAGTTGGAAGGAAAAAGAAAGGGTTGGAACGACTGGGCAAACACGAAGCAAGCACGAAATAAATTTTCTGCAAATCAATGGAAATGGGTTATTTTGTTTGTGCAAAGTTTGAATCGCGAACCAGCCTCATAAGCGAGCGTACACACGTCAATCAACGAGGGATGTAGCGATTTAGTGGGACAGCGCCTCGTCCGACAGATCTTGAGAGGTGACCGTGGCTGAGAAAATGTAGACCGGATAGCAGGGAGGAGGTTCTTGCTTGCCGTGGTGGTGGCAGTGGTAGTGGTAGTGGTTGGGTTTGGTTTTCTGTTAGGTTCTTTTTATAACTTTCTGTCATTGTCATAATCATCAAAACACATTTCTTCTCTTTTAAGTCCGCCATCTTTCGTGTCTGTCGATATCCTACCAGCTATGAAAATTCCTTTCATCTCCTTTTCTTTATATCGTGACATTGTTTTCTTTTTATCTGTGCTTTCCTTTTTGATTTTTACATTGATTCCTTCTATACGTTTAAATCATCTTTTCTTTCATTTATTCTCACTCTTCTTTCGAAGTTTTCCATCTTTTTTGTTTTTATTGAAATCTTTTCTTTCAGTCTTCCATTTCTTTTATTTCTAAGGTTGTCACTTTATCTTGAAATTATATAACGATGTATTACCTTGGTACAGTACAAAGCCAAATATAAGAGAAACAGAGATAAAAAAAAAACCCCCAAAAAACATAATATTGCTTCAATATTTCAAGATGCATGTCTGGTTGTATCAAAAACATGAGATGGGTATAAACAGGACTTCAAAATTAAACACGTTCAACTCCCTGAAGTATATAGTGAAAGACAATCGGTAAGTACGAGAGAAATTTGAAGGTGCATGATAAGAATAGACGAAATATTTATGTATTAAGTGATTGAAAAATAACATTAAATAAACAATATCATGCTAGACTGCTATGTGATGTCGAACCTCTGATATAGCAGTGAAAGCGGGACAATATTATCACAAATAAAAAAAAGACTTGAAGCAAAAGAGATATGATTTTATCGACGAACGTCAAGAATACCAGCAACAGAGTTTGTGAGAAACAATGAAGTTCTAAGAAATAGAAATTGCAACGAACCTGCTAATAACAATCAGAAAGAAGCATGAAACTTTTGGAATACACAATGAGGAATAAAGAATGTAGAATTTAACGATAAAAAGTCCAGAGTCAAGTATTATCTATCCCCCTTATCTTCAAAATCTTCCATTCCTACCAACCCTTTGTTCATTCATATCACGCACCTCATATTACCATTTTAACAGCAACACTCTAACTTTAGTGGCTTTCGAATCTGGTGAAATTTACCACTAAAAATCATAATTTTGCACAT
>OZ038477.1:126781174-126793674 GCA_964036315.1 Acanthosepion esculentum | reverse complement strand
TATAGCCAGACAGAAGGTCCCAATTATAGAGCACTCGTTGAGAATCCAGTAGTAAAGATCCCCTGTCTTTGAGAAAAGTTTCTTACGTTAAATGTGGGGTTCCCAATGAAAATCAAACCTGCTACAATAGTAATGGTCTGTGAGACGTCATTGCTAACCGAGGAGAAGTAATATATTTATCAGTCATAGTTTAGTTTCATACAAGAGACTAATATTGGAACACTAACCCATTTTTTAAATACTATATCCTTTCAGGACGTAAGCGACCATGGCGCTCCATAGAGATTCCTTTTATTTATTATCTCTGAATTCTTATAACATTTTGGTAAAGATAGTGAAGTGACTTCCAATTGCTTTCTTTACGATTTTGAATACAGAGTTGTCTTTCTCCTAGACTGGTTAACTCCAAGGCTACAAAACTTGGTCTACTCTGCTAATTTATCTATAGCTAGGAGGAGCAATGGATTCATGCCTTTCCCAAAGGTATTTGAAAGAAAGTGAACTCAACAGACTGGGTTGGAATTTGTTCTCTGGATATAGATGAGCGTTGTCAGGTTAGGTACTTATCCCTGAAAATAGTATAGCATAAACCATGTTGTTTTGAAGGAAATTGGAGCTGTCAAATATCTCACTAACCATACCATGAAGAACATGGAGATCCAATATGATAAAACTGATTAGCCAACAGCGTGGATAACATTTTAACAAATGTATATAATTTATTTTTATACGCCTTTCTATTCAGGCCAACGTCTATATAAGACGTGTTTGTTATGCACAGATCATTCGGACTAAGTACTCTCCGGCCTTCTTCAAGTATCTGTCGTTCTCGGTAACCCTCACGAAATGTTGGGTCAAACCCTTTCTGAGAAGGTTACAGAATACAGCAGCCACCCGAAGATGACCGGAGAAGCTGAATTCGGCTCGCCGATTCTGCTTTACGCGCCGATAAACTTTACATTTCCTGAACACAAGTCATTACACAAATGAAAATTGTTAAGTTAGACAGGGTTGGTTAAGTTAACGACATATGAAACCTTGCTGAGTTATTTAATGTCGAATATAATTTTTATTAGACAAAGATTACAAATAATTAATAATAGATAGGTAGCCATCGAGAAAAAAATATAGATACTATTCAAGTTTATACTCGAGTGTACAAGCATCTACTCGGACAGTGGCCCATTTAGGTGTGGAGAATTTTATCCTTCTGCAAGAGATACAGTTGGTTCGCCAACAGGGAAAATAAGTAAAACTTGGTAATTGAATTCGCAGACTAACTACCAATGGACGTCCTGACCATTAAATTATATCAGATCATTGCAATTTTGGATTTTATTGTTTTTAATTTTCTATCGGGCACAAACGTTTGGAATGATCTAATAATAATAATAATAATAATAATAATAAAAGCTAACAGATCTGATATTATCATAAAAGACAAGAAATTCAGGAAGTTTATGCTTATTGTTGACATAGCAGTATCATCTGAGAGAAACACCTCCATGAAAATTATCGAGAAATTGTCCAGATACAAGGACCTGGAGATCGAGATTAACAGGATGTGAGGAATGAAGACTGAGACTGTACCAATAGTAATCAGAGTTCTGGGCCTCGTGAGAAAAATAATGGACAATTTTACTAACAGTATCCCAGGTAACGTCAACATACATGTTGCCCAGAAGATCGCTCTACTAGGAACATCCTATATACTAAGAAAAGTGCTATCAATTAAATAACGATTTTCCTATAGGGCCTAAGGACCATAGCTTGGACACGGATCTACAGGATACAAAGCAGGAAACATAACATTCACAAATAATAATAACAAGAAGAATAAAAATAATAATAAGATGATGTCGAGTATATGAAGTTATAATCAAGAAAAAATATAGTAATTCAAAATAATTTAAATTCAAGGAGTATTCTATAATTTTGGAAAACATCATTGAAATATAAACATTTTGCCGTAAAGCTTTAGCCCTTATCTGTCCTGTTTACGCCATTGTTTAAGGTAGGGATTACTGTTATTCCAGTGAGCATTACTTTCTCAGACAGAATTTGGACCATTACTCCCATACGCTTCTCCACTTTTTACTTAACAAGTTTAATTTTTTCAAAATAGCTTACTTACCTCACTCTTGAGTTTACAGCCGGAAAATCTGAAAAAAAAAAATTTGTTTAATATATGAAAGTAGAGACACATATCAGCAAGATGATATTTTAAGCAAAGTATTTTAGTTAAAAATCTCCATCTTTATATATATATGAGGATTTTTAAAGTGCCTTGACGGGTCGATTGATGAATCTTTTTCATTTTCAAATTATACAAGAGGGAAATACTTCCATATATATATATATATATATATATATATATATATATATATATATAGAGAGAGAGAGAGAGAGAGAGATACTGTTTGCGATAGATAAATTGCCGCCTAAATTACCCAAAAATTAAAATAGCACTAACATCTCATTTTAACAGATATATTTGCCAAAATTACACAAAAATATCTTGAAAAACTAAAGACTAAATTTATTCAATAAAATTGCCATTGGCTTCAACCACAGCCTCCAGAGGACTTCGGAATCTCTTGCAATCCTTACCTTCACTTCATCTTTGGTGTTACAATAAGTTTTGTTGCGCTCTCTCGCTCAACTGTGCCACACATATAATAATCAAGAGTGTTGCAGTATGGGGAGTTAGGCGGTCAGATTTAAGGGGTGATGTGGGCACAGAAATTGTCTGACAGCCATGATTGGGTTCTCCTGCTTGTGTGGCATGATGCAGTGTCCTGTTGCCAAACATAGTTTTTTTTCAGCACCCATCCTCTTGATCCAGGGCAGAAGTACCTACTCATGGCACTTGATGTAGGCCTCCATGATGATTCTGAGGCCCTCACCAACAAATTCGGGAGTTCTTTTCTTATCAGAACGATCAGAGTGAGTTTTCCGAGCCACCGTACCTTCTTAATCACCATTATACTCATCCGACTCCTTACGAATCCTGTGCACTGTCATAAGATTGCCACCCAATCTGAAATGTTCGTATTGGAAGTTTCAGAACGAATGCCAAACAGTACAGCATGCCGTTTCCAAATTTCTGACAGAATGAATTGGGTCATGGTGCTCTTTTTTTCACAGACGGTGCCTAACTGACCCTACTATACTGTGCAGTCGACAAAATAAAAAACAAACAACGCTCATGCACGAAATTAAAAATATAAAATGTTGACAATTTACCCATCGCACCCTGCAAATAGGTAAGTACAAATATCTACCTCGAGGAGAAAATAGCTATAATCACCTTCCCAGACCGACACAAATTACTAAATAAACAATTAGAACATATCTGAAAATGCAGACACAAAAACAAATTTGTACTCGGTTACTTAAAAATCGAAAACTAAAAACAAATACCTTGTAAAATAGTACCATGAAAAATGTAAATATATGCATTATATACAACGCAGATTATGTAACATACTTTAGACAAAGCCAGTACTTTAAGCTGAACAAATAAGATAACCAGCCCACAAAAAAATAAAATAAAAAATCTAAATCAAGTTTTCAATTTAGTAGAACCAAATATTATAAAATAGAAAAACACCCGCTAAATTGTGGCATCCAGTGAAATTTTTAAATTACCACAATCTATTTCTTTCAAAAGAATTCCATATCCTTGAAAATAAAAAGTTGTATTAATATTAAATATTTCTTCTTTATGACAATCTTTTCTTGTAACATAGCCTGCTATACATAAAAATGAGATTTTAATATCTTTAGTTTCTAGTTTCTACTTCGACCTGAAAAGTTATTTAACAAATAACATCAACATTTGATTAGAAAGTAATTTAGCTTTTTCAATATGACATTTTTCAATATCATTTTGCGCTGTTATAGAATATGCACCGATTAATAAAAATCCGTCTTTTTGTTTTTGATATGTGGAGTGCTTAATCTATAGTAATATGAAAAATAATTGGGAAAAAACGTGATTATTTCTGGACACAATGGCTATTGTACAACTTCACCACAAAGGTTAGATATTTTGTCAAATAATTCAACATAAAATAGAAAAAAACAAAAACTAAAAAAATAAATTTTATAGTCATTACTACAGAGAAAAATATTAACTTTATGTGATAAAATTCTTAATAATGGCATTTTTCGCGAGTTTCGTATTTCAAAATAGTTCAACTTCATCCCAGAAATGTATTGTTTTCTTTGCTTAAAGTTTACAAGATATTTTAAAGAACACTTGTAAAATATATTTGCCGAAATTGATTATATTGACTTTCTGTGATAAAATTTTAATAAATAAAATTTTTCATTAATTTAGCAGTGCGTAAAGTTATATTTTTGTCTTGTATTTATGAAGAACGGTAAAATTCAAATTACTTTCTGTCTATTCGAAAGAAAAAGAAATTATTCATAAAAAGTAAATGTTATAATCGATATGTTCCTTCTTATGAAGAGAAAAAATTAACTTTGTGATATTCTTAATGATATTTTTGTCAATTTCGTATCAAAAGTTTTTTGCGCAGTAAAGTTAAAATACTGTAAATTCAAAGAGAAGAAAATAAATGATACTTATACTTACTTCAGTGTCTTAAATAATAAACTTAATCCAAGAGTAAAAATAGAATTTATTTACTAATACCTATTTCCTATTATATAATGATTCTGCTTGTTCCTTACTTAAAACGTACGTTACGCCCTGCTCCTACCTCATAAATAATCGACTATCCCGTTTTGATTTCAAACAAAGACGAAAAAAAAAAACCCTAATCAGAGACGCTCTTCGGATGTCAGTGAGAAAAGAAAGAAAACAGTAGAGGCGATAATGTACTCTTGTATTTAACTTCTGCTTAAGTGAAATGGAAAGAAAAGAAACTTGTTAATTTTTAATCTTTTCATTTGTACCCTCTTACATCTGATTTTTATTGCAATATTTTGTTAAAGTTGTTAAGCTCAAATATTTAACGAGGCAATAGGTGAATTTCTACTGGTATTTTGTCGTTGTAGAACTCGCCAGAAGCTTATTCAGCTATTAACTTTAGAATTATGATTCATCAAAAAAGGAAAATAGCAAAACGGTGAAATGTTCAGAGGTATTACTAGTAATAATTATTACATTTGCATACACATGAATACCAACTATTTTGGGACAGAAGTAGGGTTATTTATTATTACTATCTATGTTCCATAAGAACTATTACATTTGCTTTCAAATTTCATGCACTAAATATAACAAGTACTATGTGACAGAGTTTAGATAAGTACGACACAAGATCAAATTTTGAGCCAATCTTATGCCGGCTACCTTAAAAAAAACATTTGAAATCTTTGTTGTTATATGACCTCCAACCCCGACCGCTGACACCAGTAGCATTCTTTTTAATTTTAGATAATCATCAAATAAAATATAGATTATACACAGATTAAAACACATTCGTTGACTCAATAAAGTTTGGCTTTTTAAGAGCTTTTCATACTATGACAACAAAGAGGAAAACTTTAAAGACGTATTAACCCTTGCGCTAAGGTGGTTTCTTTGATAAATAGTAAGATTTTTATAGTGGAATCCATTGAAGCAAATCAATTTACTTTCATTTGCATTTTGTCCGATATTTATATCTTAGAGATGTTAAGTTATTCGAAATTTAACCCCAAAAAGGACTTCAGAGACACCTCTCACTTCTCAATGTGTGAAAATTGATATGTACATCTATATTAATGAAGCTAAAATAATTATACTAATTTCTAAAAGTGATTTAGTAGGTTTTATTTCGTTCCTGAGGGGTAGAGAGAGAGAGAGAGAGAGAGAGAGAGAGAGAGAGAGAGAGAGAGAGAGAGAGAGAGAGAGAAGTTAATTTGTGAATAAAATGTCAAACAGTATGTGCTTGCGTGGGTGAGAGAAAAAAAGAGAGAAAATAACAAGAACAAAGAGGAGAAAAAAGAAAGAGATAGAAAAAAGGAGAGAGAGAGAGTGAAAGGGTAGAAAGAGAGCGACAGGGAGAAAGAGTGAAAAGAAAAATAACCATAAAACCATTAGCGGATGCAGAAATAGAGAGAAGAGAAGGAGTGTGTATGAGAGAGAGAGAGGGGGGAGAGAGGTGGGGGTGGAGAATTAAACAAAGAACAAGGTGATCGGTTAAAAGGTATCCGAAATAAATTCAAAAGAATTTTAAAAATTATTTCACCCAAAGGAAGACAATAAAGTCACTAAGACGTAATATATTACCGAGTGTGAGAGAATATGAGAAAAAGAAAACATTATTTAAAGAGAGAGAACAATTAAAGAACAGTAATCGAGAAGACAGGCGATAACGATTGACACTGGAGATCAAAGTTGACTGGAAAGCAAGAGGCCGGAAGAAAGTTCCGCACGCGAGAAAGCGAAGAAGCTGTTAGAACTCACGTTTATACCTAACCATTTCAACTGTAAAATGATGAGAGTTTGCCGCCAAGCTAGTAAAACGCTTAAATTCATAAAGTCTAGGTACCAAAGATGGAAACTCAACAGAACAATTACCATGAAAATATTTATAGAAAAAGGTACAAGCTACGTTACGGTGGTGGGAAAGTAACTGAAGCCGAGATGCCAGGTTATGACCAATAACATTACAGATTCTTCTTTGCATTTTATCAAGAATCTCTAGATACATATCATAAGAACCATAAAATAGATTAATTAAAAATCTTAATATAGGTGAATAGTGTGTGGGGAAAAATGACAAAACGAAAGAAAAAATAATGCATTTATTCTTGCTAACACACACACACACACATACACACACACACACACACACACGTGTGCGCTTTTGCTGTAATCATATAGATTGAAGTGTAGTTAGTGAAAATTTCAGATCAAAATTCAGCTAATATCTGATTCAGATTACACACTTATTGGTCCATCCTCGTATATAGACAAAAACACAACCTCTCTTTATATATATATATTCAAACTTGTTTCATTGAATAATATAGACATATTATGCCTATTTATAATAATTTTTTCTAGTTCTCTAATCAGTTTCTTGATGTCAAGATGAAATTCATCGCCGTATTTTTTCTTACCCAATTACTTTCGGTCACTTCCGAGATCATCCTCAGGGGTGAATTCCAAACCACAAAAACTATGGCGCCTTCCTTGATTAATTTCATATTAATATCAAGAAACTGATTAGAGAACTAGAAAGGATTATTATAAAATAAATAGACATAATATGTCTATATTATTCAATGAAATATGTTTGAATGAAGATATGTTGCCTATATATATATATATATATATATATATATATATATATATATATATATATATATGTATAGTATTACCAGTTTGTTATTGGTAGGGATAATTCCCAGGAGGATATAAATCCAGGGAGAACTCAATGTAGACTACAGAGAATAATAATAATAATAATAATAATAATAATAATAATAATAATAAGAAGAAGAAGAAGAAGAAGAAGAAGAAGAAAAAGAAGGAAACTTTAATTATTCATTTCGATTATAATTTATTTCGTGAACACCGAAATGTTCATCTCTTCAGATCGAAATCTCGTTAGTAAACGGAGAAAATACACCGGACGGATATATTAGATTGCTAGGGGAAGAGAATGCAAGAGAAAAGAGATGGGATATACAGAGGATAGGAAAAGAAAGGATTAAGAAAGTAATGATTGGATAGTAGTAAGCTTAAACTGGTTGGCCCGGCCGAGAAGTTTTCCTTTAAAGTTTGGGACTTTTTACATTGGGTTATACATCAAATTGACCGATATGGTTTGTTGTTTTAGGCAGGACAAACCAATTCGATTCCAAAAATAGTTAGTCTATTGAAAGAGTCCTTAATACAAATAATAAGTAGAGATTACAATAATAATACCTCAGTATTCGTCTCTTCAGACCGAAATTAGTTAATGGAGACAATATATATATGATAGGATAAAAACAAAACAAATAGGAAATGTTTATAAATCTAACATGTCATTATGTTAAATTTATGTTATTGCTTTTATTTAAGGTCCATCAGAAAGTGAAATATATCTCCATTTACTCATGAAGCCTGTGTGAGAGTGAAAGAATTCTTTCATTTTCACACAAAATATCCCCAAATCAACATAAGGACAACGACCAAATATAGAAGAAAATGCCTACTAGGCGCACACAAACGAATACACATTATCATTCGAATGTCGCATAAACAAACTAAAATTATGATACACATAGACACATGAATTATACACACGAAAGCTGCTTGGCAAGACAGATACGCGTGAGGTCTGCTTAACCAATGAAAACAAACAACACAAAAATAAAAAAGGTACTAGAATTTTCTTTTCCCCTCTATATTTCATCCTCTGATGTAGCTTAAAATCAAAGCGAAATATGTTGAATTTATAAACGTTTCCTATTTGTTCCTTATTCTATCATTCAGTCAGATTGTAATACATATTTAATCTAAATTCATATATGTTTCACCTAAAGCAAGGTAACAATACAACAAGTACGAGGTGGGTTACAAGGAGTGAAAGTGAAAGATAATAAAAAGACTGAGAATGGAGAAGATTGAGGAAAG
Source organism: Acanthosepion esculentum (assembly GCA_964036315.1). Lineage (NCBI taxonomy): Eukaryota > Metazoa > Mollusca > Cephalopoda > Sepiida > Sepiidae > Acanthosepion > Acanthosepion esculentum. Next base: position 126,785,084 of record OZ038477.1, on the reverse strand, counting down.
TACTAAATAAAAACAGGGTTCAAGAAAACAGATGATCACGATTGACGCTGCATTTACATTTTTGAAGATTGTTTTTATTAGGGAAGCAAGAATTCTGAAGGAAGTTCCGCAGGTGGGAAGTGCGAGAAAAGAAACTGTTATAGAAATGGCGATAGCATCTAGCTAGTTCAACAGTAAAACGCTGAAACCTTGATCTCAATTTAGTAGCACGCTTAAATTCATATAGTCGAAGCACTAGGAAAAAAAGCTCATCAGGAAAGTTGCCATGAAAATATTTGTATAAAAGACAGAGGGAAGCCACGTCACGTTGGTGAGAAAGTGACTGAAGTCGAGATGCCTGATCAGGCTCGAATACATTACAGATCCAGATCCTTCTTTGGATTTTGTCAAGAACCTCGAGATGTACAGCAGAAGCACCAGTTTTCATATATATATATATATATATATATATATATATATATATATATATATATATATATATAGAGAGAGAGAGAGAGAGAGAGAGAGAGAGAGAGGGTGCATATTTTTATATATTAATCCGACAGATTTTATTATTTAAACGTTATTTTTAGTGAATACTTGTATTTGAGTAGATATAAGATTTCTCAAACATAATGATAAAGAGAGGCTAGTTATCTAGCTAGCTAGGTAGATAGATAGATTTGAAGAGACTGAGAAAGTAGTTATAGATAAATAGATAGATAGATAGATAGATATCACCCTTATATGAGAGAGGTAGAGTATTGTAGCATACCTACGGAGGATAATGCGAATGTCCCCATTCACATAAATGCAGTAGTAAATAATGTATGTTGGTCTATAGTCGGAGATTCGTCTCCAGCTGTGCTGGTCAAACTCTCTACCTCCGGGCAGAGAGGATCCCCAGACGAGGCTATGTCAAAGGGCACAGTCTCGTCTCGGGAAACAGATACCCGACCCCATTTTATACGGGATTTACGGGGAATTTTTGGCCGACCCTACGGGATCGGATACCCACATTAAATTTGGCCTTGTACCACATCTGACCGCGTGGGACGGTTGGTGTATATCCTGCAGTTGGAGATTCATTGTGGAATTCACTGGACTCACTTCTAGCAGTTGATTACTTCTACGTCCTGCTTGCGAATCTTATATGTGTTGTTCTTGTCCTAAGTATTATCATTTATTACCAACCTTCGTTTGATTATTCTATTCAGTAACCTTCCCTAGATTACGACAGAGTCATAGATAGATATATAGAGAGAAAAGTGAAATCGAAATATAATGAAAATAGTTAATCCTCTAATTGCATTCAAGTAGTTTTCTGTATTTATCTGGTTTTGGGTGCATGTATGCACTCACTTATCTATCTATCTATCTATCAGAGAGAGAGAGAGAGAGAGAGAGAGAGAGAGAGAGAGAGAGAGAGAGAGAGAGAGAGAGAGAGAGAGGGGGAGAATGAGAGGCAGAGAAAAGAGAAAAAAGACAAAGAACAGAAATATTAGATGAAGGTTAAAGAGAGATAGCGAGAGAGAGAGCGAGAGGAGAGGAGAGGGAGAAAATAAGAAAGAGAAAGAAAATTTATTAACGGTACATACTTTCACATTTAACCAGGGGTGTGTATATGCCAGCTTTTTAGGCGTGTATGTGTACGCACTTATCTGCGCATGCGCGTGTGATAGAGGGAAAGGAGGAGGTAGTGACAAAACTTGTGTGAAAGCGATTTACAAACGCGTTTTATTTATTGTATACACAAGATGACAAATGTGACAAGGAAAACAAGAAAAAAATCTCACGCTCCTACCATCCACAATTCCATTCCCTTGCATCGTGTGAATAACACCTAGTCTTGTCCAAACTTACATCCGGTGCATGCTGGGAGGTATTTCAATTAATCCACCACTGCTGTTACTTTTATTGACATTATTTTTAACGCCACCATATTGACCTCTGCAAAATACACCATATTGAACATTTGATTTTCTCTTCGCTTATGTCACAAAAGCTCGCTTGATCAGTTTTGGGAAAGATTTTTTTTCTTCGGTGTCGAAATAAGTTTTTGTCGCCTTTGAATGTCTGTCACTGACAGTCATCAGTTCGTTACCATGGAGAAAATTGCTGTTTTTTTTCTACTTTGAATATACTTTGATCTCTTCGATTCATTAAAACTATTATTCTCACTGTTTATTATGTGTTACTAGTTCGGTACAAGTCACTTCGTTGACAGCAAGATGATCAAACTTAAAATTTAAATTGTTTGTCCATTTAAAATACTACGTTTATTAGAAAATATATCCGGTTTAAATATAGAAGGAGTCAGAAAAGCGACATGTATATTTCGGCTTATGTTCTTTTCCCGTTACGCAGGGGTTGTTGCCAGACAGAAAAGGGAATTAACCCAGATGTCCATTTTAATATCATTCTAATTGTGTGTGTACATTTGTGTGTGCATGTACATTTAATTCAATGACGGATCTAAACAAATATTTCTTAAAAATTAAAAAAAAATTCTATTTATTACCGAATAATTTCCGAAAAGTTCAATAAAAAAAGTGCTGTTTTTCTCACCATATCATTTTATTGTTGAGCGCCGGTTAGGGGATGTCCAGACTCATTGAGAGAGGAATATGACACTGTGTGATGGACAGGGAATCAACTCTTTTATAATATAGATTATAGACACAACGTTTCAGTCAACTACTCTGGGAACATCTTCAGGTGTTCATTATTTTTTGCTGATAGGAGATATCTTGTATGTGTTGATTATTGCGTTATTTTGTTCTTGTAATAAGTAAACTGGTTTTCAAAGCAGTCAAGTGAAGTCATTACTTGAATAATTGGCGCAACAGAATCTTCCACTTTCATATTTTTCTGATTTGGGTTTGTGTCATGCAAATCTAGGAACTGTAAATATAATAAATATAATTATTAGGTGTATGGGGAAGTTCCCAGCGTCCTTTCTTTTGACAGAGACCTGAAGACTGACTTTCAGTGTTTTGTATTCAAGTTGGTCAAGACAGCAGCAGAAGCGAAGATGATGTTAGATGAAAGCTTCGGAAATGATTCGGGTGGAAACAATACATGTCATAATGTCCAAGATAGGTGAATTTGACTTGGAGGACAAGCCAACTAACCGTAATCAATAAGAAGTGATAACTTGCAAGCATTCAGTCAACTTTGGAATGGTCTAAAAAGCTTGTCTCTGACCTTCCAACAGTTGTAACATGTTTGGATAGTAGGGAAACTTTTTTTTTAATCGGGAGAATGGGTAGTTCATACAAATAATAAGAGTAAGAGCTGAAGTTTAAAATAAGCTAAAATCTTAAAATATAAAATAAATCGGCTATATCATCCTCATGATTGTTTTTCATGTAACTCCGAGTAGCGGACATTGATATTTTTGCATTAATATTATATATATATATATATATATATATATATATATATATATATATATATATACGCACACACACACACACACACACACACACACACACACACATATATATATATAAGTATTGTGTATTTAGGCAGCAATCCTTCTTTCATGCACATTTCATTGAATACGACAGACAAAGTGCTTTGATTTAGTTTTTTTATACAATTTCTCATGCGATCTAATAATTTTTTTTCTTTTCAGATGATGAATTATATAAAAACTGTCCGAATGTTCTTTTAATCCGAGCGCTTTCGGCTATACATTTAGCCATTTTCAAAGATGAAATATTTTAACTGTTAAATAAGAAATAGTTTGTTGCATGTATGTATTTATATAATGTTTTCATTTTTTAAAACACGGTCAAGATATTGTGTCCATGTTCATAGTTGATATTATTAAGTGTTGTTTTTTTGCTTTAATACTTGTTGACAACATTGATATAATAGCATCATCTACATGCAAAATGGCTAAAGATAATGGAAGCCTTATTAA
>OZ038477.1:126713674-126771174 GCA_964036315.1 Acanthosepion esculentum | reverse complement strand
TTTCAAATGCTGATATTCAAAACAGGTGATTAGACTGTCTGAATTGGGAAGACTAGCGCAAAACAGTCTTCCTATCTTGATTTCTACGTACGCATTTCCAATAAATAGCAGCAAAAATTAATTTCAATCTTGCGGTTATAATGATAGTTTTGTTGGATTATTTAATGCCGAAGTTTTGTATAAGGCATCCAGTGAGAATCGAAGTCACTACTCAGTAATAATTGTCAACTATACTAGTTTCCTTAACCATTACCCAAAGTCAAGGCGATTGGAGAAACGGTATTCAATGCAATAGAATAACAACAGGTCATAGATAGAAGAAAAGCGATCTTTTCACGATGATGACGTTAGAATCTTGAACGAAACTTGAAAAATAGAGGAGGAATGAATGCATAATTCACTCACCGAGGTAAGAAGACATATTGAGATTCTTAAAGAGATGATGATTCCGGTTGGAACTTGACTTTTTGCGATGCATAGCTACGAGAAAAGTTAGATGATGTTGAACCTTTTCATGCCCAACAATTTTGCTTAATTCATGCAGTCTTTGCCAAAATGTATTCGATCTAGATTTCAATATCAAGTTTAAAGGAAAATCATCTTTTTTCAAAATTTCAAAAGGAGGAGAAAGTTGTGGGACGTTGCAGGTAATTGATAGAATTTACCTGATTTCTCCACCAAGGTAGGATGTATGTGCTTTTTTTAATGTGAGGTGCCCGTACGTGTACGTATGTGTCCAGGACAAAAAAATTGCAACCAATGTTACGCTGGCATCAATATTACACCGACTATCTCTTACTTGCACTACTAGATCTAGTAGATTTTGGCAAAGACTGAATGAATAAGTGAAATTGAATAAGTGAAATTTCTGGTATACATAATGGAGAAAGAGGACTCAGAATTTGAAACTGGCTTGTTTGTTTGTTTAGCGGCATATCAACTCCTTATGGGTCATTTAATACCGAAATTTAATTTTCTTGAGAGAATTAGTAATTTCTTTTGCAAAAATGTATTGCTGATAATATTGTTTTATTATGAAAATCTATTACTGGTATTTTTACTGTAAAATTTATTTTTATTCTTTCATAGTGTTTTAATCCCAGTTTGGGGGTTAACTATTTACCCATAGCTGGGAAGCTAACATTCCGGATCAGGGTGAACCTGGAAACAACAGCTATTAAGGGGTGGTCGCACGCTCCTCAAAACCTCCCGATCAGAGGCCTTGCTGCCGGATGTAGTTAATCGTCATACCCAGGATTGAAACTGGTAGGCCATACCGAGGGACAAGAGAAACGGCAGGTAAACAAGTTTATTTAAATGGATGACGGAACATGGAGTAATAATGATAAAAATCATTGCTAAGCGCTACAAAGGACAGGAGGTTGTGGATAGCCATAACCGCCCACACCCTGAAAGGACACGACCCAGCGAAATTTTCCTGCTAATGTTACTGAAAAAAAAAAACTTTTTTTTTGTCAGACTCCCTCCTCTACTCAAAGTTAGTACAAGTAATCAACGCTATTAGTCAGTCGTGGTTCATGTTAGTTCACAAATACAGCCGGAAATTTACCTCTATTATTGAGCAAACATCTGACGATCTCTGTAATATCTCGATTAATGACATCTTCAGAATTCTCTACAACTGGAGACACGCTTCCTGTCCCCACAGAATGTATTTTTGGTATTAAACGGAACTGAGCGGCAATAGAAACTGACTGGTTGAAATTTCGGTAGAACGACTTCTTATTTGTTAATATATAAATTGATGTCAATAGTATTTACAGAGTTCGACGATAACTTCAAATGAACCTTTGATTTTCGCCTACATTACATTACTGAAAGTTTACGTTTAAACATAGTTAAACACGTCTGTTAAAGATAGTTACACTTTGTTTAGCTTACTAATGAACTATTGTGAGTGCTTTTACTATTAAAAAACAAAAGATACTTGATTCTGTCCCCCGTACCCAAACACTGCATTTATTTTTATTTTTATAATGTAAAATCGGAACGAAAACTAAAGCAATTACTGCAGTTTGTGGATCGATTCTTAAAGATTATTTTTCCGTCTTAGTAACGGAAGAACTCGCTTTTCTTGGAAATATACATATCTTTGTACTCTGCTTATCTCTCTTCTGACGACTACTTCTGGGAAATAATGTCTTACAGACTTTTCTTTCCTTCTCTGTTTCCTCCTGCGAAAGCTGTAGCTGCATTTACCTATTGTAAGCATTTGAAGGTTTAATTTTTATCAGCAGACCTTATTTGCCACGGTGGTGTACTATTTAAACCACTTGTGTAAATATGTTTTTCCCCGCTACGCGTAGTCGAAAGGTTTAGCATTCGGAGTTAACCGAACAAATTAATTTGGAATTTTATCAAGATTTTCGATATGCTATATATAAATTAATGGTTTTATTTTTCATCCGACATTTTTATTACTTCAAACATTATTTTTATTGGACACCAGTGTTTGAAATGGACGCCTAATGTAAATTTTTCTTTTTTTTTTCTTGAGTGCGCAGGCCACTAGATGTAACACATTGTTTAAAAACGGAAGAAAAAACGAGGCGTCTATTTTCAAACACGGGTATCCAATAAAAATAACGTTCGAAGCGTGTATATATATATATATATAATATATATATATATGTATAATATGGTAAAAAAGGATATAAAAATTTTTATATATCAAGAACAATTTTAGTGAGTAAACAATAACAAAGAGGCAAAATTCTCGTGAGATGCGTTTCGTCCTTTAGGACTTCATCGGACTAAAGTGTTTACATTGACGCGATTACACATAAGCACGAAGGAGAGGGGGCGCTGGGAATTTTACTTTTTTTTTAAAAGAAAATATGTGTTTAGGTATATGTTCTAGCCGATTTCATTTACTTTTCCTTTTGTTGATGTTTTTATCATTTTTATTATTAAGTACCTCGCATTGTGGTAATAGATGGTCTGCCAAGAAAGCAGAAATGTATTAAGAATCTGGACGTAAATTTACTGTGAATGATGTAGCGATTAAAGCACTTTCTATACATTTTTCATTTTAGCAAATTGCTTTTTCTCTTAATTAGAGTAGCATTTTTTAAATCAGTAGTATGGCCAAACTAATGCATTTAACGTGTTTTGTACAGTATCGCTTTTTTGTTCATGTAATTATTTATTTAAATTTGAAGTTTTCCCTATGTATTGCTTGTGGCAATTATTACAGGTGATAGAATAAATTCCCCCTTCAAATTTTAACTTATTATTTTGTTTTTCATTAATTAATTATTTTGGAAGTAGTTGTAAACAAATTTGTATTAAACTTAGATAAATTCTTTTCAATTGTAATTGTGATAGTTGGTAGGTAGAACAATCTATTTTGATTCGTTGGCTTTGTCAGAAAGGTCCACGCTTCTATTTTGAAATATTTTACGAAAAGTTTGTTTCGCGTTGGACATGAAATAATTAGGATGTTGGAGGAGATTAAAAGTTTTACTAATGTATTTCTCCTCTTTATGTAAATATTTGATGGCTAAAAATTCTGCGTGCTCTAAAATAGAATCCAATGCTTATTCTGTGAAGTTTAAATATCTGGGAAATGTTTTAGCAGAGGATAGAAAATGTGACACCGTAAACTGAACGCGTATTGGAAGAACAAAAAGGACATTCCATAAAATAAGCAATTTACTAAGAAACGGGAATTTTTTGTTAGAAACAAAGAAAAGAGTGATGAACTGTTATCTAATATCAATCGTCTTATATGACAGTGAATGCTGGACAACCTCTTCGCAGATGAAGAGAAGACATGGGATAAAAGGAATGTAGTTCTACAGAAGGATGCTGAAATGAAGCGCGTAAGCAACGAGGAGGTCTTAAGGAATATGGAAATAAAAAGCACAGACTGAATCAGAAAGAAACAAAATTGAGGAAAGGTGCTTGGAGAACTTACATGACATACCGAAGGTAAACATTGACAGGGGAAAACAGCGAGTAACCTACCTGATGAAATTGTATTTATGGGTGGCGGAACGGGCTTGACAAAGAAACAAACGTTACTAAGAGATATAAAGAATAGGAATGAGAAGGTGATCTGGTTTGTGTTTTTACTGGACAGGCGGGTCCAGGAAAGGAGTCAGAGAATTGAAATTAGAGGAGAAAAAACACGCCCTTTCTTCTACGCGCTTTAAAATTTAGGATACCGAAGGAAGGAGGAAGGGACAGAATTTGGCCCCACCTGTGCGGAGTAGCGGTGCGAGATGTGAAGTAAAACAGGTTGAGAGCAATCCCCGTGACTACTCCCAAGGAAGGTGGATAAATTTCTAAATTTGGAAAGTTGATTAAGAAATAGGGAATAAAGAAAACCAGTATTGGAATCAACGAAAATTGGTGAATCACGGAATCATCAGAACCGTTCGGCCCTCCGCCAATTTTGGGCCGAAATGCATATAAGCAGATGACTTGGGGAGCTCAAGACTTTGGGCTGAGAACCCGCATTGTGTGCCTCTGAAATTCACGTCCACTGCCTGCAGATTTCCTGATTCCAAGACTTTGAATTCAACTCCTCCAGAAGTTTGGACAAGGCCCAGTGTCACTATAGAGATTGATGCGGGAAGAGCTATATAAATCAATTGAAGATTAACCCCACGAATCTCACGTTTTATTTTTCGTTGTGAAGATATTTTTCCTCAATACAGCACCCACCATGACTTGAACCAATGCTGCGAGGCTACAACCTTCGATTTTCCACTGATCAAGAACACAGCGTGGGCAGAGTTGGCGTGTATTGAAGCGACCAACGACCAGCTTGGACCAACGTTAGCATTGACCAGCGCAGAGTTATCCCTGTGGTTAAAACGTCCTACTAAGACTGAGGACCGGACCACTAAACGTGGTTACACCACCAGGTGTATGCGGCGGTGGCAAAATGTGTTATAGATATATTTGGAATAAGACAAAGAAGAAGTAGTCTTTATTTAATATACTATAATAATATACAAAAAATAAAAAAACAAACAAAACAAAAACCATATGATAAAAAGAAAACTAAAGGAAATTATTATTTTAATTATTACTATCCCTATGTGTAAACAGTTTGAGCATCGTTCAGAAATGCAATAAATAAATTTTGGGCATTGGATTCCAGCAAATGAAACCGAGATTGTAATGTTTGGGCAGGTACGCCTCAATTTTTTCTTCTTTAAGGGAGATCACATATTTAAGAAGAATCGGGCACTTCGACGTGGCGCAATGGTTAGCAAGCGTGTCTTGTTAGACCATTTACGACTGAATAGAGAGTTCGATCCTCTCTCAGTAACACATACTTTCGGCCTCGTGCCACATCTAACCTACGCTTTGAATCTCACCATATTTATGAAGTCATACACGTAGATCACATGCTTTAGTAGCCCTAATCGTTTTTATAGACTACCAGTCATGTCTCTTTGTGACAATGCTGAGTAAATCTCGACAAGCAAAGTGATTAAGTAGAACTAATATGAAATTATTTTACAAGGTTATTAGTAATGACTACAGAATTGTTCTTTAGTCAATTTGTAAAATTTGATAGAAACAAAATCAACGTATAAATTTTTGGTATAACTTTGTCAAACGTCTGTTTGCAGTAATTCGACATTTTTCGTCATTGTTTACATAAATTAAGAAGAAACTGAAATTAGACATTATCATACATACTATTCAGTTTTGGACAAACAATTTTGATTTTTAAAAATAACAGAACAGGAATTTTATAAGTATAACTTAGTCTAGCACCCTTTCAGAATCAAACATATTAAAATAACGGAATTATATAATAAAAAAGGTTCTGATAGTAGATATTTATCCGCGTGCCTATGTTGCAACAATGTGACACAAGGTCGAGGTTTTAATGTGGGATTTCCAGAAAGAAGTTAAAAATATTGATCAAGCCCCCTCGGAACTTTCGCTTTTGGGGTCGCCTCAGGCGCCCCGAGCCCACTTCGGAAGGAGAATGTACTGTCTGGGGGTATGGCCTCTAGCTGCTTAATGTCAAACTATCTCTGCGAATCTGTATGCCCACGTCATTACATAATGTAACAAGGTCGGAGTTTAATGTACGAAGCGGTTGAAGCTTTCCTCCGCACTTTGCCTTTTGGGGATGACTCAGGCACCAGGTCATGACTTCAGCCTCCCCCAGAAGGAGAGGTACTGCCTGAGGTGGGGAGGGATGGTTTCCTGAAGTTTGAGATAATTTCAAACTACTCCGGTTCGTGGCTTGAAAGTATATACATTCTGATAGTATTTTTTTGAAAAATTATATTTTCTTTTAATAAAAAAATGACTGTGAGTTTATAAATCTATAAATCGACGGCTGTCAAAATACACAATGTAGTTGATGGTATACATAACACTCCTTTTTGATAGCTTATATCATTCTGCTCTGTCCAACTCCGCTGCAAAAACAATGTTTCATACTAACTCAATTATTATGTGATCATAAATAGGGGTGTTCTTATATGACATTAAATAAGATACTTTTTTTCACGTTCTTTGTTGTGTTAACAAATTAGTCTTGCAGATTATTTGTCGAGAGTTCGATCCTCACAACCGGCGGCATACTAAACATGGTAATTTATTTAATGTCTGCACTTCTCATGTAAAATTTACCGATATATTTAACAGAGCCAAATAGACAATTTTCTAAAATTTAATAGCATTATTATGAATGACTTGATTTATTTTATCCAGACAGTGTAAAATCTATTCCAGACCTTTTACAAAATTATTCGAACTTAGTTTTTTTTTTCTTTTTTTTTTTACAAAGGTCAAGTTTGAAACTGTGCTTATGTCATTGATATTTGCGCACGAAAACATTTTTTTATTTTTTAATAATTTTTAAAAATAAAGAACAAACGCATATAGACATTTTTCTGTGTTTTATTTTAAGAAAATATTTCAAAGAAGCAGTGATTTGGCGAAATTGTCTATTTTGCATTTGTCTTTTTGTTTTTTTTATGAAAAGAATATTTTGTTATAAAGGAACAAACAGTTTTATAAGGTTTTAAAATAGTGTCATCTTTTTAATTAATGAACAAAAATTTACATAAACTATTAAAATGATTAAAAAATAAGCAGCTATCAATGACAAACGTATTTCTAGACATGGCATTTGTAAATAAAAAACTAAATGAAGGTAGCTCTTTAAATGTCAGGGGTCGATTTGACACTGTATCGATATTATAAAAAGATGCCTTTCTAATACAATAAAATATCAATATTTTTCGATTCTGACATATATATATATATATATATATATATATATATATATATATATATATAGGGTGTCCATAAAGTTCGTGTGCATTTAAAAAAAATTATAACTTTATTTATATTTGCGATAGAAATAATTTGTAAAAAGGATTAGAAAGAAGTAAATCTATATTTTTTAAGGTTTTATTGAAATTTTATTTAAGTTTCCACATGTCCTCCATCATTAACAATACAAAGGGCAATACGATTTTGCAGTTTACGGATAACATTTGCCAACTGATTTACAGTAATGCCTGAAATCACATTAGTTATTTTAGCTATACTTAAAACTAGGTTCATTATAACATTTTTATAACATTTTTTTACGGATTATTTCTATCGCAAACACAAATAAAGTTAGAAGTTTTTGAAAGTGTACACGAACTTTATGGACACCCTATATATATATATATATATATATATATATATATATATATATATATATACATATATGTAGAGAGAGAGAGAGGGGGGAAATGTCTAAAAAAAAAAAAATCTTTAAAAAGTCATTCCCTGGAAATATTTCCCTATATTTTTACGAGTAGACAAGTTTATTTAAATTGTGCTCTTAAAATTTATAGACATCTCACATTTAATATGAAAACTTTGCGATAGCGAATGTGAGAAGCTCGGTTTTAATGTAGGGACCCTACACACGATTGTTCGGTTAAAGACAAGAGTGCTCTTTTCCCGGTTGTCAACGTAACAAAGGGGTCAACTCAATCCACAGTCATCCTCTTCTCTGTAATAGGGAGATTCTACCTGACATCTAGAATCTTAAACGATTAGGGACAGCTGATGTGCGCCATGTCTTGTTCGAAGACAAGATAGAGCTGATTCCAGTTAAAGAACTGGATGAAGGACAGATGTTAAAGACTTAACGTAGTTATTCTTTATCTGCCTTGCTACGAGGACAAATTCAACAAAGTCAGGTTTCCATATACGTGTGTAAGGGCATCAGATCAATTCACCCTTTTAGAAAGACTTCGTTACATTGAAACCATCAGTTTAGCTATTATTAAATCACAGTATAATGCGGAATTTTCAAAAAGATATTAATTTGCATTTCGAAATGGAAAAATTTCGTTCGAAAAAAAATAGTGCTGGATTACTATCTGATATCCATCCTCTTATTTGGCAGTGAATACTGGAGAATCTCCCCACGGATGAGGAGGAAACTGGGGGCAACAGAAATATGGTTCTGCAGAAGTATGCTGAAAATTCTATGGACAAAGCGGTAAGCAACAAGGGGGTCTTAAAGAAAATGGCAACAGAAAGAACACTTCTCAAAATCAGGAAAAGACAGCTGAATTCCTTGGATACATATTGAATTAGGAGGGTGTGGAGAACTTAACCCTCACTTATCATATTCAGAGCAGGAGAGATGGGGAGGCAGCGAGCTTGTGTGGATAGATTGTGGAACTGGGGACGGGAGCCTTAGCAAAGGGAGAAAAAACCGTTAAGAGCCATAGGCGACAGGAAGTTCCGTATAGTCATGATCGCTTATGTCTTGAAGGGAAGCGGCACATAGAAGAAGAAGAAGAAATGATACACTCACCTTTCCAAATGTGGCAGCGCATGCTGGTTCGAGATTCTCTTGGCGGCAAAAATCCAGGTAGTGAGCATATAGAATGCAGCGGGGTAGGCAAACTCCATCGCAAATGCAATAGTTATCTTCTAACCTGTAAAAGTAAGTAAAACATTTTTTTATCATTCAGTATTTAGTGAAAATGATTAAAAAAAACTTTGGTAATTTCCCTATTTCAACAGGTTCTGATGATGTGAGTCTCTTTGTCTTGGGAGCAATATTTTAAAAAAATAATCAAGGTGGGTTACAACAGTTTTCAGTCGGTTTCTGCATTAATAAAACCAGTTTTTTTGCACAATACTCTTCCATGTTAAGACACATAATTCACTGGTGAATATCAAAGGCATGAATGTAACAGAGTAAAATTCTTAGATCAAAATTCAGCTATAATTACGTGACTGAATACAGACATATGGAACTGCTCATAAATCTTAAAATATGGCGATAAGCCTAGAACCGAACATTATTTATCTATAAAAACTATAATTTAAAATTCTTGAAATGTACTCTAACTTTTTTGGTGTTTTAATCATGTCACACAAACATTTAATCGAAAATGTAACACTTCAATGAATACATTTTTGTGAATTTTAATAGAACATAAAATTAAACATTTTTTTTTTTAGATAACAAGTGAATTCGATAGTTAAATCAATCGACAAATTCGTAGCCTAACCAGACATCTGAGTTCGAATTCTAGTCAAATTTATTACATTACTTACGCGCAAATACATTTAGGGAATGTTCCACGCTTTGGGTTAAATAATAGTAATTGTATTTGGAAATATCATTGTAATCTCAAAATTTGTTAATTCAATATTAACTTGTAAAAATAGTTCTTCCAGTCCAAATTGTTACTGCTTTAGATACTCCCCAAAGGGTTGATAAGCCGTAAAAAAACAAACAATCAATCGTAGTTTAATGGGGTGGTAAACTAAACAACATATATTTTAACATAATCACCTCCGTTTTAGCTCAATGTTTCTCTTAATATTTAATTCTGTTAAGATACAGAATATGCGGCACAAGGTTAAAAGTTGGGATAAGGAAGATTGGTCTTCATCTGTCTTATATTTAAACTTAGCCAGGCACAATCACTGACACAAAGAAACTATAATATTCCTCTATTTACATTATTCAGACTATTGTCTTCATCTTTGTCGCCATGTTTATCACAACGTTTAGGTGTTTGGAATGTCAAACTGAAACATTTATTTCGCTCACTGGGGTAGACTGTTCTAGTTCCACGTGCCATGTCAGTTAATTCTGTTTGTTATTTCCCCTCTGAAAGTTCTCTACTGCCTTAACCAGGAATTGAACTCACACTCTTTGGGTCCTGTCACTGGATCTAACTAACGACTTTATCCACTGTGCCATGTGTCCTGGAGGACATATGTGTATGAATTTCTGGTTATTATAAATCTAATGTATGCAGCAACCATTTTTTACAAATGCTCATATTGTAATTTTTGCTGTTATCATTGCATGTTTTTACCAGAGCTCATATTGCAATTTTTGTTGTTATTATCGCTTTTCTCTGGCACTCCTTATTACTGGTTCCCATATTGTATTCATTTCTATGCTTGGTCGGCTCAGGAGATTTTTTATAATATTCCTTGCACCAAAACAACACATTCTTACTAGTTTCCTTAAAAAACAATGTCTCGATGTAGTCTCAACTAGTCCTCATAAATGCTTCTCTTAATATTTATTTCTTCGATATGTACTTACGATACATCTAGTATAATATATAAACTCAATGAGAGATTAACAATAATAATTAATAATTAACTAGGTTGCTGCTATTTTAGTTTTTAATTTTACTAACATATAGTGAAGGTAAATTCGATCAGATGTGACCTGGAATTGAATATAATAGCACATCCGATTGCATATCCCAAGTGTCACTCAACTGGTTTACAAAATATTATTTGGTTAAATTTTTACTTCCTTTTTAAATTAGTTTCAATTAATACAATATATTTGTATTCACTTGTCCAAAAATGTAAAAATATTTTAGAAGGATATGAAGCATTTTGTTTAAGTGTTCATTTTCTGAGAGGCTCAAATGAAATGAAAAGAATCCGGATTTGAGAAGCTCAAATGAAATGAAAAGAATCTGGATTCCCGTAATCGGACGACATATTTTGATCAATAAATTAAAAAATATTGTTTTCAATTTAATTTTTTTTTCAATAATATCAACCCTCATCATTTTTTCAGGCAGAATTCTGCGAAGACTTATACGTCCGACTTTTGAATAACTGGAATGGATTATAATTAAACTTTCTCTCCCAAAGCAGGTTTGTCGTCTGTAAGGACTTTAATGCCATTATTAGATATTCAACATCGACATGAAGGTAAGATGCGTATTGCATCAACTAACCTGCCATTGAAAAAAATGTGTAAAATTAAGTTTTTGATTGACAATAATAATTAAGAAGTATGTTATGAATAATCAAAAGTGGTCTCCCTTTATTTCGTTACGCTCATCTTTGAGAGAGCTATTTCTGTTTACTGAGACTAGAAACGGACACGCGAACTTTGTATTCTCAGTTGAATAAAGCTTTCTTAAAGCCTACACCTGCGTACTTTTGTCATTCTATAGTATATAAACAAGATATGTCGTGGAGATTATACGAATCTGATTTTTTTTTGTGAAAATGTATTTTCACAATAATTTGATCTTTGGCTGACTCCAACAATCACTTTATGAAAATGATTCCTCAAAAATGGAAAAAAATTAACATTTATAGTGGAACTGAGTGAATTGACTTTATCGTCGATTTATGACAAACTGGACTTCTTATCGGTTTACAAAATGGAAGAAATTCTAACTTTTATGTAGCCTATAATGTTTCTGTGATATTACATATGCCGTTACAAATTTTTTTGGTTTTCTTTAAGGTTTCTTTTTTCTCCTAGTAATCCAAATTGTTAGCATCATTACTTTTGTGCTTTTGAATCTTCCGTAAGTAAAACTTGTGTTGTTTATTTATAACAGTTTATTTCTAAGGGTTGATGTGGATTTATTGAAATCGTGGAAATTCAATATCAAAATTCAAGTCCCAATTCTCCGGTTACAGATTTATTGATTGCTCATTGGAGAGATATGATTTATTTTTTAAAAATGATGAATCAAAATTATATCAGGTGTAAATGTCTTATTTGGTGGGTGTATTTATGCATTCCCAACCTGAGTTTGTAATTAGTATGTCGAATGTTAGCTCTCAAGGCAGGCAACCTTCCTTACTTGGGCGATTGGCACAATACCATCTTCTTGAATATCGACAATGACTATCGAATTCAATAATTTTAATTAAATTATATTTACCGTGTGAGTACAGTCTGTTTTTTTTTCAAAATTATTTGAGATAAATATTTACTGGCCGAAGTCCACGTGTTCGATAGAGCTGATATCGAACTCAGTCTCGATGGATTGCAAGATCAGCGCGACAAGGGATGCTCCGTTTCACAAACCTTTCGCCAAGTTCGTGATTCAGAGAAAACATATGATCGACTGACTCATTAGATATAGTGATTTACTAAGCGTAGCTTAGATGTGACACAAAGCATCAAATATGGAGCACCCAATGTGGATCGAACTCACTTCTCAGTTGCGATTGATCTGCGAGATAATATAACTAAAAATTTGTTTTAAACCTGTGATTTATCAAACAGTAAGAAATCGACTCACTCCCAGTGAAAGAATTTCTAATATCAAGTGAGAAATTTCAGCTATCTGTATAACTCGTACATATATAATAGTGCGGGAGGAGGAAAAACCAAACCAAAGGAAACCAGCGAGACTACAATACAAAAATGACCTGAAGAACTGAAGAAACCTGACATCGCAAAGGAAGGAAACTGAAAATCCAATCAAACCTTTCCTGGCACCTTTTATCTGTCGACTGAATTTTTTTAGTTCAACGAATTGGCATAAAATTTAATAGCTAAAGTTTAAACGGTAGCAATGCAGTTCATGTTTAAAAAAACTCTAATAACGGTCACATCTAAAATTCTGTGCAATAGTTTAAAAAATACACCAATTAAAAATTCTGCTATCTTAACTGGCTCATGTTCTCTCTAAACTCAACAATAATTACCTTGCCGCTTCTTACTTTCCTGTTTGTTAGAAATCTTCCATAGTTCTAGTCTTTAAGAATTCAGATGAACCGTCTGATGCTTCTATTGACCTATTAGCTTCTTACCTCTTTTTGTTAAATTACTAAAGGCTTTAATCAACTCCGAATTGGTTAGGTATTTCACCTTGCAGGGTCTTCTTTCAGACAAGTAACATGGCTTTTACTTCTCTTGGTTAACTGCTGATGTGTTATCGGTTATTGTATAAAATCTGTCAAGATTTAGATAAGAATGGTTAAGCTCGGGCTGTTGCTTTGAATATCTCGAAGGTATTTGACAGGATCTGGTATACTGGTCTTCTTTATAAATTGAAATATTTTGGTATGTCTGAACTAATTTTTGAACATGCAAGCTTTCTTATAAAGTCGTGAAATGGAAGTTGATTGAACGGCCACATTTCTAGATATTTTTGGCATTAATGTAGATGTCCCCTAGGGCTCAAATCCTTAGATCTACTTTATTCCTTATTTTCATCAATGACTTTTCTGATTACATCAGATCTCAACATGATATCTATGCTGATAATAGTTATTTACTCCTGTCTTAAGTCTGATTCGTTCGATAAAATCAAATTGGCTGATCTCAAAATGACCTACAATTTGTTGTTAACTGGGTAAGAAATAGTTTGATAATTTTAATGCCTCCAAAATGAAATTGTTCTCTTTTACCCGTCTAAGAAAACTTTTTTGTCTTCTATCCGCATGCCTGATGCTAACCTCCATGAGAGTTACTGATTACACGTTCTCCGGCTAACGTTTTCAACTGACATGAAGTGGAAAGATTATATTGGATTAATTCCTAGGTTTGCTGCAAGGAAAGTTGGTTCACTGTGTCGTGCTAGACAATTTTTCTCTATCTTACATATTTATAAGTTTACCATTCGTCCAAACATTGGATATTGTTGACACATTTTGTCTGGTGCTTCTACTATGTATTTAGAGATTCTTGGTAAAAATACAAAGAATCTGCAATATTATTAGTCCTAACCTGATCTCTCGGCTTCAGTTACTTTTCCGCCGCCGTAACGTAGCTTCCCTGTGCCTTTTAAAAATATATTTTCATGGTAATAGTTTTGATGAGCTTTCTTTTGGTACCTAGACTTTACGAATTTTAGTGTTAAGTACAGTACTAGATTAGCAGTTAGGTCTCATCATTTTAGAGTTGAAATTACTAGATGTAACCGTAAGTTATGTGCTAACAGTTCTCCCGAACTTCTCAATAATTTAAATGCGATATCAATCGTTATTGTCTGTCTTATTTTTTTCTGTTCCTGAATTGTTTTTTTCTTCTTAATAATGTTTTTAATTTTGTCATATTTTTCACACTCAGTAACTCCCTTCCCTTGCGTCTTAGTGGCTTTATTGCTTTGCTTGAATGAAATGATTTTTTAAAAAAGATTTATTTTATTCTCGGATCTTTCTTTGTTTATCGAGGGCGAGTTTCGTTTAAGTGTACGGTTAAATAATTTCTGGTTCTCGTCTGATCTTCAAAGTTAAATAGGGACGCTGAGGTGACAACTGAATATTATCAGGTACTGGAAGCCATATGTGACTTTTGTCGGAATAAAACTGTTTAAATATATTTAATTCAAGGAATCTAAAAATTCAAAATTCAATTCTTCGCATAACTTCGGCGCACTGTACGTTTATTGTGAGAATCATGATACCAGATACACAAGACCAGCTGTGTAAAATCGCCATACAATTCAGTTCTCTTTCGTTGTGGAAGAAACTCCTGGTTGAATGCCTCCTTGAACACCACAACCGTAACCTCTAGAATCGTTAACCATTACCTATTTCCTCGTAATCGTTACTTCCTACGTTATCCTCTTACTTTCAGTAACTCTCTACAATGATTGACTTTTTAGCCTTGTATTGGGTGAAAATGTGTATAAAATAAAAGTTCTTCTGAGGCGAAGAAATGATAAAACTCCTCAAAAATAAAACCTTATATTGTGTCTGCTACAGACCTCAGGTGAAAGTAAGGCTTGAACCAGTGACTCAATAACGCCGAGAAGAGGAGGAATGTCACAACTTTCATAATGTTACACAGCTAGATATGCTGTATGTTGAGGTGCAAAGAAAAAATAAATAGACGATGACTTTAATCCCGTTATTTATTTTCTTAGTGTGTGTGATTTACGAGAGTAAACGGGGCGGGTTTGTGAATCCTTCCTTTTGATTTAAACATTCGTTGAAGTCGCTCTGTTGCAATTCATGTCATAGTTTCCAATGGTAAAATTGAGCACGCAAGTTAGTTTAAATCATCGTCAATTCTTAAAATCTGATAACCTTTGACTCTTGATTTCCTTCTTTTCTCTTTCCAGTTTTTAATCCCCTACTACCACGTCCTCTTTTTTACCGCTCCTTAACTTGATATTAGGATTTGTAACTATCGCATTTTTATGCCACTCCTTAGTGTGTTACGTTTGTAAAAAGCCAAACCAATAATGAAAAACTATTTTGTTTGCCCAATCAGATACACAAAACAGGTGCCTGGCTCTTCGGTACACGACTTAGGGCATCTGTATATCGCTTTTTTTATCGATCTATTTGTCCGTCCATCTTGGCTGGGAATACTTCAAGGTAGAGATTGTTGTGGGTATTTTTATGGGAACCTATAGTATGTATTCAAATATTAGCATTTCAGGATCGAAGTCAGATAAAAGGCAGGATTAAGCAAACTGTGATCAGGAAATAGGTGCAAACTCCTACTGGCAAACCTTTATTAGATCAACGTATTTGATAAATATATTGTATATATTTGTCTGTTACATAAATAAAATAAAAAGTTAAAAACTTATCTTTCCGACTTAATGTGACAGCTTCGCAGGGAAAGTTTCAAAATAATATTAAACTCAAGCATCAGATGGACGTTGCCTCAGGCAGTACCTCTTCTGAGGTCATCATCCAGTGTTTGAGGCATCCCCCAAAGGAGAAGTGCCTAATGATCTTCAGCAATTTTTCCACAATATTGCCATTAAACCCATTCTAAACCTCAACTTTGTGTTACATTCAGTTGCGACGTGGGCCCACTATAAAAAAAACATTTCCCGACTTAGGTTCGCAAATGATCTGAAGTTTAGGATGATTAAATTGAATTTATTAATAGATATCATATTATTTAAAAGACGTTGCATAAGTAAACGCTATTTTTTTTTTTTACGTCAGATTAATTTAAATTTGTTCTTCCTTAATAGGCATTATTGCATAATGTAATCTAATTTGAAATTGTTCGATTACAATTTTAGATAATTTTTTATATCATCAAAATTTCGCCCGTTACCTATAAGAATGTGCATAAAGAAAATCTTAACTAAATAAATATAGTAAATGCTGCTATTTATAGCTTATTGGATACACGATATAATTGGTTTCTCTAAATACTTATAGGATTATTGCTACAATTATATTATCGGAATATTTCAAATCATTGTTGGTTTGATGTAACTAAAATTACAGTTTTTATTATTGGTCTTCGCTGTTAAGCGTCTGGAGATGGCATGATTTGGCCACATCACACGGTATAACAGCCTCTGCAAGACCATCATGCAAGGCACTGTTGAAGGCGGGCGCAAACGAAGATACCAACGCAAGAGCTGGTCAGAGAACATTAAAGATTGTACGGACATGACAATACCGGAATTCCTGATAGCTACCACCAACAGATCATCCTGGGGAAGGGTGTCATTTTCTACTGCTCTTTAGACGATTGAAGCAGTCGAGGGACATATGATAATTATTGGGCAAAAATCATAATTCTTTTTGTTCTTTATTTAGTTAGTACACATGTTCCGCCATAGCCATCACCTCAGATAAATAATAGACTATTTAATTTTGATTCCGAGGAAAGATGGAAGAAAAATTCATAACAAAGACGCTGTTTGGTTTTAGGCCGAAAAAGAAAAAGATAGAGGAAGCGATAACGCTCTCACGTGCTTAACGTCTGCTTCAGTGAAATGGAAAACCTTGTCGGTTTTTAAACTTTTCATTTCTACTCTTTTACTTCTTTAAATAATAATCTGCTTTAATTTTTATAATTGTTGTTTCAATATTTTCTTAAACTTCTTAAGCTCAAAAATTTAACGATGCGATAGAATTTCTACAGCCATTTTGAAATCGTGGAATTCACAAAAAGCTTATAGTGTCATTAAATTAAAAATTATAATTCATTAGAAAATTAAGATTGGAAAACCGAAATTTTAAAGGTATTTTGAATATTTTTCATTTGTTTTTTAATTTTTTATTTATTTATTTCTTAATAGATTTTTTCTGTTATGGATAGGAATATGGGTAATAAATTTTAAAGGGGTTTATTTATAGTTTATTGAGTATTAGATATATATGACGCTTCCATATATTTGTTATGGATTTTCATTGTATTATCGTGATATTCAGAAGTATGGTTTCATTTATAATTTTTAAAAATCTGGTTTTATATCATTTTTTAAATATATCTTCATTTACTTAGTTCTTTTATTTCTTTTTAAAAATATTTTGTTTTGAAACTAATTATTTTGGATTTTTTTCTAAGCGCTGCGGTTCCTGCCTGGCGGATCTACATTTTGGAACTTCCTTCGCAACAAATTCGAGTATCCAACTGCCAAAATGTAGGCTATGAATAGATTCTGGCGAGCTCAGTGATGCTATACAGCTGGGGGATTGGTTGCTGCAAACCATAAGAAAATTTTGAAATTTAACTAATTACAGGGGAATTTGGGGGCCATATGAAATGGATATTGAAGCATATTCTAATGCAAACATTAACTACTTCAACATTGGCTTATGATTCTGTCACTAAAATGACCTTATTTTAATAACAAGTACTTCAAAATGCAATCGATTTTGTTGAAAAGTTCATTCATTAAAACGTTGCTTCGAGACTCCTTTATGATTAGCGTGCCTGAAGCTTAAGTTTCGTTAGTTTCATAGTAGATCTGCCACTGGTTCCTGCTATGAATATTGCAAAGAGGTGACTTTATATTTCACATTTAATGTTGGTGAAGAGTTATACGTATGTGTTTATCAATTTTATAAATAGCGTGTATACTCGTGTATAGGGGACTTTTTCCTGAATATTTTTGCATCAATTTTAACAGCTCCAGAAAAATCACCTGTGTATAGTGCAGCTGTTTACGGAAAATGCAAGATTTTTAAACTCTTCAAAAAAAAAAAAAAAAATTACCTGTGTATCTTGCAACACCCTATTTTCTGTGTAAAAACTGATCATAAAACCTCGTACTACACTCGAGTATATAAGATATGCAAGTTTACTTGTATCATCCAAGCCAAATGACGGAAATCCGATGGATTCTCTGACCGAGAACTTTTCAGCACCCCCTCGTATTTGATGAATTTTTGTCTTGCATTTGTTATAATTCCTACATGAGTAATCTCTTATTTTTTCCTAAACAGTTCTAGTTACAGATCTGAAACAATTCTACTTTTTAAAATCTTTCTAAAGAAAAATTTATTATATAATGAAAAAACTTCTGAGGAACTTCTTCGGGTTAATAGCGGTTTTATTGATAGAATCATTCTTATATATAAAAAGATGGGAGAAATACAACAACCGCCGGTTACAGCTTATTTTGTAATCATAAAGGTACAGAGATTTTTAAAATTTTGACGTCAGGTGTACTTAGATGTTTAACCTCATTCGACTTTTTATTACTTTTGTTTTTATTTTATTAATTTTAAGCCAATAGATTAAATTTCTTATTTCCAATAAACAAAATACTTTGCTGTATTTCAAACCAAACTTAAATTGATTAGAAGGAGCTCTTTAATTTTTTTTTTAAATCGCCAAAAATCGCCGATTTCAGCCATTTTTTTTCAGCGCCTTTTTATATAAATTTCTAACTACCCAGTAATCTCCATAATTTACGAAATTTTTCTAAGTAATATAATATTTTATTGAATTTTAGGTACTTTGGTTTTAAATTTACTATAGTTACCGCTCCTATTTTCCGATAATTTTCGGTATAGACGTTCGTATTTACAAAAATCGGCACGTTTATACACACACACAAAATTCAAAATTCTTTTTAAAATACTGGGGTTGCCGAATTTTAAGCTTTTCAATTTATGTATACAGTTTATACTTAATGAAGATATAATCTAACTGCTACAAATCAATATAGAGTTTTAAAAGATTTAAAACGTTATAAATTATTCTAATGAAAATTAAAAAAAGAAAAAAAAATCATTGTAAAAATTCATTATTCATCGAATTTTTTTTTAAAGTCATTAATGTCCATAATATATTTTGTTCATGAAAGCAATTAAAAGTTTTTTCTAATTAAATAACATTTTAGTTTTATTGCATTTTTTAAAGATTCAATGCAGATTTTCTGTAACTGGGAGTCTTGTTATAAAAAAAGATTGATGATTTAAATTTTCTAGAGACTTTTGCTTATAACTAATATAAACATTGCACCCTCCATAAATTAATTACTCGAAATTTCATAAAATTAAATAAATGTGTCTATGGGGGTTAAAAATTGCAAAAAAAAAAAAAAAAAAATTACTAAGATTTACTAAAAAAGAAGCATTTCTGAAAATAATTAGTTATTTGTGAATAAGTCCTGTAAGATTTATTAAAATCTAACAATTATTTGATTTTTACAAGAATTTCCAAATCAATGTTTTTCACCGCAAAAAGACGCTAAAATTTCCTATACTAATTTAGTTATCCGCTGATGCAAGAAAAAAATTGAACCAAAAAAAAAAAATAATAATAAAAAACCTTTGGTTTTTCACTTAATAATAACATGAAAGTTTTGACGATGAAACTTAGTTTTTATTAAGTTTGGGACATTTTTAAAAATCTTGTATGCTCCTTTTTAGCGAATCTTTGGAGGTATCGATCTATATATCGATTTATCTATATATTAAAAAAAATGATATACTGTAATCCCTCGATTAGTGCTGCTTATTTGTATATCGTTAACTATAAAAATTCATTTTTCAATTACTATGGTTAAACTGAAGAATGTTTTACCACACTAATCAAGTATTATGCATGCATTAATCGAATTTCGGTAAATAAAAATTTTAGCGCACTAATCGAAAACGCATTAATCGGGGAATATCTATCTATCTATCTATCTATTTATATATATATATATATATATATACAGATATTCCTCGATTAATGCGTTTTCGATTAGTGCGCTTAGGGACAAACTGCCACATCCAACCTAAGTTTGACCTCATCACTAAAACAACTGAAATTAAAATTCTACACCAATCACTATTCCAACTTGCTACGTGTGGAGACATAGCAGTTCACCCCGACCTGAGAGACCTACTCAAAGCCGAAGGCTTGAAGAACCGATCCCCTGGCAACAACCATAGTAATATCCTAACACCAAAACTAAAAAAGGCCGTGAAAGTGTTAAAAAACAACCCCGACATCGTCATCCGACGAGCTGATAAAGCTAACACATACGTAATTCTGGATAAGGCCGATTACCACCAAAAATTAAAAAAATATTGTCGATGATCGAACTAAATTCACCAAACTGAAAAGAAATCCCACCGAGACTTTAAAAAGGTCCGTCAATAAACTAATAACAGCTCACAACGCGGAAGAAGGTTCCCTGAAAATTAAAAAAATAGTTGGAAATTACCAACCGGGATATTTATATGAAAATATAAAAACCCATAAACCAGGATACCCACTACGACCAATTATTTCCCAGATAACAACACCTATCTACGAGCTATCAAAATTCTTGAACGACATCATCACTCCATACCTACCTACCAATTACAGCATCACATCCACCCACGAATTCCTGCAAATTTTAAAAACTACAAAAAACCAATCCAAGGTATAATAGCGTCACTTGACGTCGGAAACTTATTTAGAAACGTCCCCGTCGACCAAACTATTGACATTATCCTCAACTCTGTATGTACTAATAAGTCTATCCCTCCGCCATCCATCAAACCATCCATACTAAAGAAATCACTACACGCATGCACAACCAAAGTTCCATTCTATGACCATAATGGCAACGTTTACACCCAAAACTAATGGTGTTAGTATGGGAAATCCACTCGGTCCATGCTTTTCCAACTATTACATGTCCCACGTAGAAAATACGATATTTACACAGGTCCGTAAACGGAAAATATACGTCCGCTACGTAGATGATATTTTTATTTTAGCAAATAACATTAAATAAATAGATACACTTAAGAACACATTTGAGAAAAACTCCGTTCTTAACTTTACCTATGAACTTAGCCAAAAAAAACAAACTTCCATTCTTAGATGTCCTCGTTGAATACAGCAATAGCATTTTCACTAAATCATTATACAAAAAACCCACCAGCAAAAACTCGTGCCACCTTAACTTTAAAAGCGAATGTCCACTTAGGTACAAAATAGCAGTAATAAAAAACTTTCTAAAAAGAGCACACCAGAATTCATCCTCTCGACTACTCTTCCTCAAAGAACTTAATAATGTTAAACAAACACTAATCAACAACGGCTTCCCCAACTAGCTTATAGACCACCAAATTAGACTATTTCTCCTCCAAATAAGTAATAACGATAGTGAACACACAGTCAAAAATCACATACACATTTATTACAAAATCCAAATACATATTAATTACAAACAAGACGAATCTTCACTAAGACATATAAAGAAATATACTACCCCAATTGACCCGAATAAAAAAGTCAAATTAATTATCTATTATAAAAAATTTAAGACAGCTAACCTTATCCTCAAAAATAATAACACACCAGCTAAGTCAAAATTACAGAGAACGAACATTATCTATGAGTTCAAATGTCCCTTGAGGAACTGTGTTCCTGATCAAACCGGACTCATAAATAATTACATCGGTTACACAACTACATGCTTATCTACACGTCTTACGTTACACCTATCTGATCACAGCTCCATTAGAACCCATTTAAACACACACACAAATTTACCAGACTCCATTAGAAACATACTAGTAGAAAACACAAATATATTAACTGCATCCACCTGTGAAAAAAGATTAAAAATAATGGAAGCTTTAATAATAAAAAAGAAAAAGCCAACTCTTAACAATATTAACTACGAACAAAGCCACATGTGCTAACCGTATTAACCGTATTTTTTACGAATTTAAATACCTATTAAGGAATTGTATTCCTGATCAATCAAAATTCGTAAATAATTATATAGGCCACACTACAACATGTTTGACACACAGACTCACTCTACACATTTCTGATCATAGATCAATTAGATCTCATTTGAATATTCATGGAGACCTACCGGATATTATTCGTAACATACTTGGTGACAACACAAACATAATAGCATCATCTACATGCAAAAAATGTCTAAAAATAATGGAAGCTTTATTAATAAAAACAAAAAAGACAACACTTAATATTAACTATGAATATGGGCATAATATCTTGACCGTGTTTCGAAAAAATGGAAACATATAAATACATACATGCAACAACCTATTTAAAATATTTACAGTTAAAATATTTAATCCTTGAAAATGGGTAAATGTATAGGCGAAAGCGCTTGGATAAAAAGAACATTCGGACAGTTTTTATATAATTTATCATCTGAAAAGAAAAAATATTAGATCGCATGAGAAATTGTATAAAAAAATAAATAAAAGCACTCGGTCTGTCGTATTCAATGATATATATATATATATATATATATATATATATATATATATATATATATATATATGCAGAAATATAGTCTTAAAGTGTGCTATATTTATGGGGTAAAGTGCTCAATATCAGAGATAGAGCGTGTGTAAATATAAAAGTGGACATGGAAGTCAGCACTTAGAGGCGACAGTCTGTTTCATGCTAGTGCAATCGTCAGGCGATTGCACTAGCATGAAACAGACTGTCGCCTCTAAGTGCTGACTTCCATGTCCACTTTTATATATATATATATATATATATATATATATATAGCGTGTGTATTTTTGAACATTTTATTTATTTGTTTACTTTTAATATTGTTTGTTAATATTGAACTCTTTCAATTACGAAGCTTTAATTACCTAAAAAGCGTTTTCCTTTAGTAATTTATCTACTCTTAAAAAAACATTTTGCTACATATAACAGAAATATTGTTTGCATGTACGAGCTTGCATGTGTATTCGAGTCAAGGTCAATAAATCAGTCACAAGAAACACAGCTGAATTTTAAAAGATTATATTGAATCCATTGTTAAGTATGCTGCTAAGAAAGAGGGTTCAATGTATCGCGCTAGACAACTTTTCTCTTCTGCATCAATCTTACATATTTATAAGTATTCCATTCGTCCATAGTGTGAATATTGCTGTCAATTCGGGTCCAGTGCTTCTGCTATATATTTAGAGATTCTTGATAAAATTCAAAGAATCTGCAAGGTTATTGGTCCTGACTTGGCATCTCGGCTTCAACCACTTTCTCCACCGCCGTAATGTAGCTCCACTTTGTCCTTTCTATAAATAATATCATAGTAAATGCTCGGATGAACTCTTCGCTATGATATCTAGACTTTATGAATTTAAGCGCAGTACTAGACTGGCGGCATGGTCTCACCAATTCACAGTTGAATTGGTTAGATGTAACCATAATTTCTATGCTAATAATTTCTTTTCTTGTACTTCTCATTTGTGGAACTCTCTTTCCATACTTTCCAGACAACTTTAATCTTCAAAAATTTAAATGCAATGTCAATTGTTATCACCTGTCTTCTTGATTACTCATCTATTGTTCTCGCTCCTTAATAATGCTTCTCTTTTTTCAGTTCTTTCACACCCAGTAACCCTTTGCATCTTAGTGGCTTTGCTGCCTTGTATGGAGTGATAAAAAAATAAAATTTCACAATATAATGTTCCAACGATACGATTAATAGAAACAATTCAATTTGACAGTGGAGAAGAGTATTGAAAAATGAACATTTATTTGTTGTGTATAATAAATGGTTTTCATCATGTGGCTACCGTTTTATTGATGTAACCATATATATGCATACACACTCGTATGCATATCTATCTTTGTGTGATTGTATGTATAGTGTGTGTGTGCGTATGTGTGTGTGCGTATGTGTGTGTGCGTGTGTGTGTAGAAAATATTTCCAGTTTTGCCTTTAGCCACTTTCTCTCTCATTCAACCACGTTTCCAGCTTTTGTAAACTGTATGTACTCTCCATTCATACTTTCCTCTCTTTCCCCACTTCTTTCCCCTCCGTTTACATTCCCATGCCAAGTCATTCCTCCTCCACCGTCTTTGGGCTTCTGCAAATATTGGTTTTGCTTCTTGGGTCTTGGTTCTTTCCACGCGTCATCGCAATTTATCTTGGCTCTGTCAGGATTTTGGATTTCCATCCCAGATGTTTCTCTTGAAAGAGTTCAGAGTTTGGGTGTGGGTTTGACAGCGAATGTCGCTATCGACACTGGGATCATGTGCAAGGATAACAAGACGACAGACGTAATTATCAAAAAAAAAAAAAAGCAAAAAAAGCAGACCCCCCCAGACAAACGAGATACGGAACACAAAAAGAGAAAAAATATATATGATAAAATAAAGTTTTAAGTTATGATATATTTATAAGTTAAAAGTGCTCAATATCCGGGATAAAGCGTGTGTAACTATAAGAACTATGGACACTTATTTCAACATCGCGTGTCTGTCCCATGCTTGAATGCAGTCTTCAAGACATGTGAATTAGATTATAGCTCGGCTATTTATCTATGTTAGACTAACATAACTTGATCTCTAATCCAACCCATATGGCCTGAAGACACCCAGTGTTGACGTCAGTGTCCACACTTCTATATACATGCAAAAAACTACTAACTGAAGTACCCGCTTTGACAGGGATGATGTCAAGACCTAGAGTCCGCAGGTGGTTATAAAAACAATACAAATATTTATTTGTTTGTTAATAGTAAGCTGGTAGAACGTTTTAATCAAGTTATGCGAAATTGTTGAATAATTACAGCTCTGAAATATTCTTCCCCATAGTTTGTAATACAAAAGGAGAAAAATGAGTGAATAAGAAATGTCTATTTTACAATATATCTCTTACTGTCATTATTCAAGTTCGTCAAGGTTCAGAGACACCGGTCATGTACAATAACTGGATAATAGAAATTACGAGCATAAAAGAAAAACAAAATATATTTTACGTGTTTCTGGTAAATTTCCAGTGAAGAAATACTGTGAGAAGTAGAAAAACTGCAAATATTGTTCTGTGAATTGCTATTTTTTTCAAAACACACAAATATTTCCCCTGTCAAGTCAGTATTAATCAAAGAGAAATAGTTTTACTACGAATAGTGTTAATCGTTACACCAAAACATATTTCCGTATGACAGAAAAGCAGTAGATAGACTCTTTCCCTGTGATGGTTAAAAGAAAAAAGCTAAAACCTTACCATGGGTCTCAAACATTATGCATGTTTGATGACTATACATGACAGTATTTGATTTAGAATCATTAGTTAATAAACTTTCTTTTTTTTTATATATGTAAGAATATAAGAGCGGGTGTCGAAAAGTTTCCGTCTTGACTAGGAAGGAATGTGTCCAAATTCTGTTCAGTCATTCGGTTAGATTTTATGAAGTGTTTCGGATCGAGAACTTGTCAGTTCCCCTTTTATACAATTGTCGGTCATTAAGCTAAATTTTGATCAGAAATTTTAATTGCATAATGTTCGATATAGAATCCATTGCTAGGTCTGCTGTAAAGAAACTTGGTTCACTGTGTCTTGCTTGACAATTCTACCATTCGTCCATGCTTAGAATATTGCTGCCACATATGATCCGGTGCTCTTGCTATTTATTTAGAGATTCTTGACAAAATCCAAAGAAGAATCAGCAATATTATTGGTCCTGACCAGGCGTCTCGGCTTCAGTCACTTTCCTACTGCCGTAAAGTTGATTCCCTGTGCCTTTTCTATAAATGCTTTCATAGTAATTGTTCGTATAAGCCCTTCGCTATGCCATATAGACTTTATGAATTTAAGCGCAGTACTAGATTAGTAACTAGGTCTCATCAATTCACAGTTGAATTGGCTAGATGTAACCGTAAGTTCTATGCTAGCAGTTTCTTTTTTATCACTTCCTGCTTATGGAACTCTCTTCCGCCTCAATGCTTTCCAATTAACTTTGATCTTCAAAAATTTAAATGCAATCTCAATCGTTATCTGTCTTCCTCATTACTCTTCTATTGTTCTCGCTCCTTAGTAATGTTTCTGTTTTTTATTCTTTCACATTCAGCAATCCCTTGTGTCTTAGTGGCTTTACCGCCTTGCTTGGGGTAAATTCCAGTAAAAATTGTTTCCGCTTCGTAGAATTATCTCATTAAGCAAAAATTCCATCTGCAATAAATATATACTTATGCAATACCATTTTAATAAGAATTCTATGGCTTTTAAGGACTATGCATATCCATCAGTTTAGTTTCTGATGAAAAAAACCGTTATCAGCTTCAGATTAATTTCTTAATCTTGCATAAAATCTAGAAGGGTACTTGAACTAGTGCGTACATAATATATAGGTACTGCTAAAATTTCATTGAAAAATTCTCAAAACATCATAAAAATAAAATTCTATCGTCAAAGTTTTTGTGTCATTATTAAGAGGAAAAATCAAGGATTTTTGATACAAATATTATTTTTTTAATTTTATAAAGAAATTAAAAAATAATTTTTGTATCAACCTTGTAAATTTTGTACGGGAACATTAAATTTGTACGGGAAATTTGAGAGTCTTATTTTTGTTTTTGTTTTTAAGTGAAAAAATTGGTTTAAAAATTATTTAAAAAATCTGAAAATTGTCGTACTTAAGGAAACGTTCAGGACTTAAAATATTCTTTGCTTTAATCTGTTATTTTCCCCCATTTAATTTTTATGAAATTTCAATCGAAAAGGTTTATATTTGTGTTAAATGTTGTATTGTAAAATCTTTACATTTATTATAAGGACAACTCCTCGGATAATTTAAATAATCAGAATCTTTTGTCAAACAGGGCCTCCTGTTGCGGAAAATATGCTTTGAACAGTAAAATAAAAATACCATCAAGTGCTATTTGTAAATTTTAAAGCTTTTAATTGCTTTTATGAAAAATATATTATGTATACTATTATATTAAGAAAAAAAAAACTTCGCCGAATAAGGAATTTTTATAAGAATTATTTTAATTATATAGCGCGGTCAAATAATATTATTATTAAATTAAAACTAAATTTACGAATCATAAATGGAAAAGCGGACTAAAATTCAACGACATCCAGTATTAAAAAAATATTTTTTTGTTTGTGGATAAACTTGTCGGTCTATGTAAATACGGACGTCCATACCTGGAATTATGAGACAATAATAAAAGCACCTATAATAAATGTAAAATCTCAACAAGCAACTTAAGTAAACCTGCAAAGCTAAAGTGCCTAAAATTCAATGAATTATGAAACAGCTTAAATTTTTCAGATTACTGGATAGTTAAAAGAAAAAAAGAACTATATAAAAAGGAGTTCACGTTGTACTCGTCAAGTAATTTATTTCAGTTCTGTCCCCTTTACTTAAATTACCCAAATACGAAGCTGCTAATAAATACCTCAACACATCAGGAAAAGCAACATCTCAGTGTTAAAAAATGAATTATCTACTATAGGTTGAGCAAAAATTAATATTTATATAAATTCAGATTAATTAAACGTTAAATAATTCTTGCAAAAATCAAATAATTGTCGGATTTAATGAAATTTTGAGAACTTATTCACAAATGAATAAAATTAGCCTTGAAAATTTTTTATTAGAAAATCTTAGTAAAAATATTTTTTACCTATGTTTCAGATCCTTATTAATATTATGAAAACTTGAGAAATTCAATGAGATAATTTTAGTGACTATACTAGTTAAAATAGAAGTCTTTATAGAATTTAAATCACCAAATGTTTTTTGCAAAATCAGACACGGTCTTAGCGAAAATCTGTTTTGAATCAAAAAACAAAAAACGCTAAAAAAACTAAGACATTATTTAATTAGAGAAGCTTTTAATTGCTTTTATGAATATTAACAATTTTTTGACGAAAAATTAATTTTTACAAGATTTGTTTTCATTTTTTTTACAATTTTAAATTGAATAATTTATAGTTTTTAAATCTTTTAAAATTCATTTTCAATGAGGTAATCCGCATTAATGGTCACGTGTTTTAAGGGTTGTCACCACTGACGGCGAAAAAGCCCCTCAAAATTAATTGTCTGCCCTACCATACTTAACTATGAACACGTTCAACTGTAGATGGGATGTAAATAAATTGATTAACACGTCAAAAAACAAGATCCCGTAGTTAAGAAATGTTTGTATACAACATTTTATCCTACAAGTAATATTTGTTTCGAATCAGATTAATTTAACTTTTAATTTGCTAATTTTCCTCAATGTTTCAGAAATATATATTTTATTTTTGCAAGATTTTTTAAACCGAGAATTGTTTACAAATATGTCAAAAATGACCCTTTTGAATGGTTTTAATGAAAAAAATCAATTTCGATCAATATAATTTCTGTTTTAAATACATCATAGAATATTTTGCTTACTGGAAATAGTAAATTATAAATAGTTTATCTTTCAATTAAAGCTAAAATGAAAACTTCAAGAAGGCTTTTTCATTTTTTTAAATTCATTTTAAACTTATTGTTGTGGTAGGATCCACCTAATCTGCATAGGTGACTACCGACTATATAAATAATGGTTGGTACCGGAAGACGAGGAGGAGCGAATACAGAGATCCAGCTAGAGACTCTGCCCGACTGCGACTTAGTCAACACATTCTCCAGGAACGTCTTCCCAGAAATATACAGAAATACTATATGTAAATATTGTGTACACTTTCTTGTTATAATACATTCTTGTCCTAAGTACATTTTGTGTTGCATTATTATTCCATGCATTAGTCGAGATTCAACAATGAGTCAAGACTCAACACTTATGTATACCGAATTAGTGGAGGTACCTACAATTATTCATTAGGGAAGTTATGAATATAATCATATTTTATAATATATATAACTTATATATTTCATATATAATGCATATAACGTACATATTTCATATATAACATATAAGCCAGTAAAACATCGCATAGTCAAAAAGTTCTGTGAGCCGCAGATCGAGTCTCCAAATAAGTTATCTGAATGTATATTCTTTGAAATAACTGGAAGTCAAACACAGGGCTATTTTGCAAGTTCTTTCAGGCGTAGATCTGCCAGTTTTAATATTCTGATGGATATCTTGATTTTAACTAAGTTAAAACTTAGCTGACCTACTTCTATTTAAAAAGTTACTTTCTTATCGCCCGGTCCATACTCTTACCCTTCTCTTGAGCTCATCCATTGTTTCTTGTTTAGGAATGGGTTCCCGGTTCCATTCGTTTTCTAAGGCCTTAATAGTGGTGCTGTCATGAATTTTTTTGTGATATGTGTGGATGGTGGCAACGTGTCTTCATACTGAGGGTAGCGGGTTGGCAGTTTTCTGGTTGCTGCTTCCGACTGGTAGTTAGGAGTCCGAACACTTGCGTAGCAACTTGAGAGGCTGCTCTGATCATCAGTAGCATAATATTGGGGTTCTTGCAGTGTCATGTCGCGCATGAAAGTGTGTCTCTGCAAGTACTTCCGGTGGGTAACTGCAAGGCCACACCATGTTGCAGTCTGTGCTTGTTCCCTTCCCGCACATGTTACATGAGACGACCGACTGCTACTACTACCTTAGCAAAATAACACACTATGACTATAAGCAACCAAATATATAAAACTAAACCAGCTTAATAAAAACACCTAAAACACCTCAACCATTCTCGAACTTCTGAAGTGTGGAATCGTTCCTCTTCGAAAACTTCCGGACATCTGAGCTCTCTGCGAAACTAATCTTAACTCTGCAATCCCCTCCTCTGATTTCGCGATTACTGATTATCTTTCTTTCTTTAGGAAAGACTATAATGTCCACAAGCATGGTCTGGGAGATTATGTCCGCGAACATCTCCTACTGACTAGGGAACTCTCTCTTGAATCTCCAGACCATTCTTACATGTGTCTTCATCTCTCTCTATTAAACTCAGTCAGTTATCTCTTCTTTCTCTACCCTTCCACATCCTCTCATGACTGATGCGTGCTAGATAATATTTCTGATAATGTAGACAAGACAATCTCCCTACACCCGTTTGCAAATATATTTGTGTTCAGTGATTTAATGCACACTATGCCAGGTGGCTTAAACACTCTGTCACTGACCTCACTGACATCCAAATCCTGAACCTCTCAATCACTTAATTTCTCATGCAAGTGGCGAACAACCCCACGAATTTCCCCAGTAACCCTGATGGACACGCTTCTCTTGTAGACCACTTTTTACATCTATCCCTGATCCATGTCACTCTATGGAGCTCTGCTTTCTTGGCAACTCTGATCATGGGGTAGTGTCCGTAAACAGCTCCCCCACCAGCCAAGAACCTCCTATCAACAAAATATTTTTCTGTTATCAACGATCGGATTGGAACTCGTTCCATGATTTCCTTCGTGAAGTTTCTTGGAATGAAGTTTTTAATCATCGAGTTCATAAATGCGCGTCTGAGGTCTCCTTCTGCGTGAAAGCCGGCATCGATGCTTTCATTCCAGCAAGGAAATACCAAGTCAAATCATGTTCATCTCCTTGGTTCTCACCTACATGCTCGGTCTCTGTAGCTCACAGGAATCACTTCTAACGACTGTACCAGGGTGACAAATCTGATTGAAACAGACGTCTCTTTGCCTGTGCTCGTAATGAGTGCAAGCGTGTCCTCAATGAAGTGAAGTCACTGTTTGCTGATAGAATGAAACAACGTATAGCATTCTCGCAAGTTCGGTTCTAGAGACTATTGGCGGCTTTGTAAGATCGTGATGAACAACAGTAAATGCTCAATTCCTCCCCTATTCAATCACTTCGAAGTCCTGATATCTACAGCAGATATGGCTGAATGTTTTGCTCAGACATTCTCTTCCAAATCAATACTCCACTCACACCTGATTCCCCCTAGAACAGAGAATCTACTGAGTCTCAGACATCATTTTTAAATTGGACTCCCATAAAGCAAGCAGAGATGATGGGATCCCAGCTGTTGTCCTAAAGAAATATACTCCCGACCTGGTTCAAGTTCTCTCTCAACTTTACTATTATTGCCTCGCTCCTTCCTGCTTTTCATCTTGTAGGAAGTCCTCCTCTGTAGTTTCTGTTTTTAAGAACTCTGGAGACCCTTCTGACCACTGTATAGCCCTTTTAGTCGCCCACCTCTTTTTGGCAATGTATTTAAAGCTTTAATCAATGGTGAAGCGGTTAAGTATCTTACCTCTCAAAACCTACTCTCTGACAAACAATACGTCCAGGTTTACCGCTGATGCACTAACAGCTATGTATATCAAGCTCTTGATAATAACGGCGAAGCTCGAGCTGTTGCTCTAGATATCAAAGTCGCCTGACTGGTTTTGGCACGCTGGTCTTCTACGTAAACTCCAGAGCCACGGCATTACAGGACGATTGATTGATTTAATCCAATAATTCCTATCAAATCGTGAAATGAAGGTCGTTTTGAAGACCCAGATCCTTTCACACAAACGCAGATGTTCCCCAAGGCTCTATCCTGGGTCATACGCTCTTTCTGATCTTCATCAATGGTCTTCCTGATGTCAACAGTTCCCAAGCAGGCATTTATGCAGATGATTTTACCATTTAGTCCTGTCTCAATAGGAAATCCGTCAGAGCTGACAAAGTTAACCTGGCTGCTGCTCTTGAAAAGGACCTTCAATCAGTGGTTAACTGGGACAGGAAATGGCTTGTAAATTTTAATTGCCCCAAAACGTAACAGCTCACATTGAACCACGATATAGAAACTTTCCAGTCTGCCATCAGCATGAATGACCGTAGACTGCAGGAGAGCAACACACTGCGCATTCTTGGCCTGATCTTTTCAACTGACTTGATGTGGAACGACTGTATCGAATCAATAGCTGCATCTGCTGCAAGGAAAGTTGGGTCACTGTATCATGCCAGAAATTTTTTTCTCGTCAGAGTCCATCTTGCACATTTACAAATTTACCATTCGTCCGTGCATTGAACAGTGTTGTCATATCTGGTCTGGTGATCCTGCTATTCATCTTGAGGTTCTTGACAAAATCCAAAGAATGATCTGCAATGTAATCGATCCTGACTTTCTCACCGACGTGACGTGGCTTCCCTGTGTCTTTTCTACAAAATATTTTCCGGCAACTTCTCTGAGAGGCTTTCCCCCTGGTGCCCTGACTACACGAATTTAAGTGTGCTTGGAGATTAGCAAATGTAACCGCCACTTCTACTCCAACAGTTTCTTTTCTTGCACTTTCCATCTCCCTTCTGTTTACTTTCTTCCCTGATAGCTATAATCTTCAAAGATTTAAATGCAACGTCAATATTCTTCTATCTTGTTGAATTCCGTTCATATTTTATTCTTCTCTTAACCCCCCCCCCCCAACCCAGGATTTCTCTCACTTATATAAGCTCCTGCATACTAGTGGCATTTCCACCTTGCTTGGGGTGAAATGATTAAAAATAATTTATATATTCCATATATAATACATATAACTATATATTTATATATATAATATATATATATATAATTATATTTTCATAATAGCATTAGATATTTCAAATGTCTTCGACAAGGTGCGGCACAAACTCTCCAGTTATCAAATCACTGGAAGGGTATATTCAATGATAAAGTCCTTCCTAACAGGTAGGTCACTGAATATATATATATATATATATATATATATATATATATATATATATATATATATTAAGGGCCAGTACTCCTGAATCATAGCGGTCAACGAAGGTGTCACCAAGTGGTCACTCCTCGGACCAACCCTCTTTATGATCTACATAAATGATCAACATAAGATCATTTGTAAACATCTATGCCGATGATACACGGGCGTATCCCTAAAACTCTCGGTAGTCAAAGATTGGCGATCAAGCTACTTATATTTCACCACTCCGATCTGACCCCGAACTACCACCAATCAGACTTTTAGGCCTCAGACTCACATCCGACCTCAAGTGGAACTCGTACTTGCGATACATTGCTAAGGATGCAGGTAAAATGGTCGGTTCCCTGTACCGCTCCAGTAAGTACTTGGCTCCACCTGCTATCCTTTACCTTTACAAGAGTCAGAAAAGAGTACTGTTGTTATATTTTGGCGGTACTGCCTAGAACTCACTATTCAGGCTTGACAGTGTCTAAAAGAGTCTGAGAGACCTTTTAGATGACGAATTATTCTCCACTCTTCCATCTCTCTCCCACAGGCGGAATGTGGCAAGCTTATCGCTGCTCTATCGCTAATTGCACGTAATGTGCTCGGGCAAAATGTCAAACCTTTTCGGCAAGAACACGGCAAGCACACTTACATAGCAGCAAACGACCCATATTCCTTCCGTATTCCATCGGTGAGAAGTAAGTTCCACCAGAGCAGCTACTTCCCGAGAACCATAGGCCAGTCGAACCGACAGGATGTTTCTCCGATCAGTAAAATCTTAACCTGTTCACAGCTAGGGTTAACAGTTAACTTCCAATCCTATACACACAAGTGGACTCCTAACGTAATCATCTACCTCAAGTGACACTCGGGACTTCTAATATATATATATATATATATATATATATATATATATATATATACTTATATACTTTATATATAATATATATAATTATATATATATAATTATATATTTTATATAATATATATTTCATATATAATATATATGCTTATATACAGTGCTGTTCGATAAAAGTGACTCACCTGATTTTTTACTAAATGTTCTCTTCTCCGATGAAACGAAAGTTGAGCTAAATTCAAAGGATAAGCTATCTAAAATCTGAAGAAGAAAGCTCTTTGAATTTAGCAGTAAGTACTGTCAGGCATCCGTTCAGTATAATGTTCTGGGGATGATTTTCTTTTCATGGAACTAGTTTCTTAAAACCTATTGAAAAGACCCTCAGGAGCGAGCAGTACAACAGAATTTTAGAGTCTTGTCTGCTCCCTTCTGCTGAAAGGGTGCAAATCGACCCCACCAAGCTCATTTTTATGCAGGATAATGCACCCTGTCACAAATCAAAATTGATGAAGGAATACTTTGATGAGAAGCAGGTGAGTGTTATGACATGGCCGCCCCAATCTCTTGACCTCAACCCCATAGAAAACTTATGAAGCATTATAAAGTACAGGCTCTCGATAAAGCAGTTGAGCAACAAAGAGGATTTGATTGTGAATTTCCTATCCGAATCTTTCGATGTCGCATTACTACTCGGAATTTAACAAAAACACACTGAAATGTCTACCTGATGATGGTCGTTCGAAACGACTGAAAGCCCGGCTCGTAGAAAAAATAAGAACTGATAAAACCGGAATTTATAAACAAGGATCATACCATTCATTAACGGATTCGAAGTTGATTGTATTTTATTATTAAATATTGTTTACGAGAGTGATTCTTGCCGTATAATTAGCTTCAGTATTTGTTTTTCGTTTGAATGATTTACGTTATATATATATATATATATATATATATATATATATATATATATATATATATGTATATATAATTTTTTATTTAAATGTTATAACAAAAATATGTTATAAAATCACTACAAAAATAGCCATTTTGTTTCAACATTTCTGGTGTCTTATCAAGTGATGATGTTGAATTCTCAATAGCATCCAACCGGAAGTAGTGATGGTGCTCTGAAAATATCAAAATGGCTTTCTAAAAAATAGATCAACTGTTGCATAAATCCTGTTTGCCTTATTATTGAGGGCGTCGGAACAAAAGAATCTATAGTCCTCCTTACTTTTTGTAGATTTTTTAAAGCCTTCGATTCTGTACATAGGGAAAAATGGAGAAATCCTTCTGGCATATTACACCCTACCTCTGAAACGTTAACTTCCATAATTATGCTATACAAAATTCCAAATCTTTGGTTAGATACACAGACGAATAGAACTAACTTCTTCGACATCAAAGCAAGAATCCTTCAGAATGATACTCTGCACCTTTTCTCTTTATTGTCATCCTTGAATATCATCATCAGCTAGGTTTTACTCTATCACCAAGACTCTCAAGTCGATATTCCGCAAAATGCTAACATATGCAAATGAACTAGTTATTACTGCAGACATCATTACTAATGTCACAGTTCTCTTACATCATCTAGAAGTGCTACCAACGATGTTGGACTCTATATCAATGCCTCTAAAACTGAATTCATAGGCTTAATCCAGCAAGGCTCAAATATTTTACATACCGAGGAAGCGATGATGTGAAAATTCGCATAGCTAAAGCGTGGACTGCCTTGAATAAAATGTATGTAATCTGGAAATCTGATCTACCAGATAACCTCAGGATTAAAATCTTTCGCGCTACTGTACAGGCGGTGTTAATGTATAGTGCCACTGCTTAGACATTAACTAAAACCATTGAGTCTGAGCTTGATGGAACATACACTTGGATGATGAAAGCTATACTTAACATCTCTTGGAGACAACATACAACTAAATCACATCTCTATGGAGCCATCTCTGTTATTTCTACAATCTTATGCAAATGCAGAATGTACTTTGCAGGAATCTGCTGGCGAGAAAAATAAAACTCGCGAATGATCTATTGCTCTGGGCACCTAACCATGGAGCAAGTCGAGTTGGTCGCTCAGCAATCATCTACATTGACAAGCTATGTTATCACACAGAATGCCCCCATAATGATCTTCCTATCTTGATTCAGGACCGTGATTGTTGGCGTGACAGACTCATGAATATCCGAGCCAACTCGACAGAATAATAAAAAATATATGCAAAATATTACTTATCAGGTATCTTTTGTTTTGTGTATTACACCTTTTAGATATCACGTAATCATCAACCATCAATTTAATTCTTTTTACTGGAGATATATATAAAATAAACTCTGTTCAAATCAAAATACTGATCACATGGCGATCGCGTTTGCGGGAAGCTCTGTGTAGCGGTTTGATCCAAGTCTCGTTGTATGGCGTCCGTGGTTAACGCTTTGCTGTGTCATTTGATTTCTCTTTGTCTGTTTCCGTTTCCTTTTTTTCTTGTTTCTTTCTCTGTTGGTTACTTTGTTTATCAGTTTGTCTTTGGCAGGATTTGTGTTGGTAGAGTCGCTTGCGCAGGTTTTACTAACACTTTGGTTTGGTATATATATATATATATATATATATATATATATATATATATATATATATATATATATATATACTTTTTCTAAAGCGTTTTTTATCTATCTGACACTAATTAACCAAACTTTTGCTCATTCTGTTATCCTTTGTTCTTGAGTGCCATGCCATAAACTTTCTTCGTACATACAATTGTGTGTATGTGCCTACATGCGTCGCCTTAGCGAACCATATGTGCTGCACTACATTAGTCTTGTACCAACCTTTGTAAATATCTTCTTTTTAGATAGTCTTAATCACAAGGACAGTGATGGGTCAACATCTTTGTAGCTAGATCGATACCTAAACACAGATTAGATAAACAAATATGTACATGTAGCATTCGATCGATATGTGGACAGATGGTCTACAAAGTACAAAGATGAAGGTCAAAGAGACTTTTCTTCATATAAGTTTCGTTTTTTGTTTTCTTTTCCAAAAGTGAAAGAATGATGAATGTTCATGTTTCATTATTATCTTGCAGGTAGCCATTATTTGGAAATACCAATTTCTTCTTCTTCTTCTATGTACCGAGTCCCTTCAGTACGTTCTTGATCATGGATATCCACAATTTTCTGTCCTTTGTAGCTCTTAATAAATTTTGTCTTTTTGTTATCTCTCCTAAACCTTGCTACGGCATCCATTTATTCAAGCTTGCTAGGTAAGTTATGCCTTGTTTTCCTGTTTTCCTTCAGTGTGTTATATGAGTATCAAATTTCCCAAGCTGTCTTTCCTTATTAAGTGCCGTAGAAATTTCAACTATCTCTTTTTGATGTTAAGTATAAGTGTCCTTCTGGTTTCCATTTTCTCTAAAACTTTGTCGTTACTCCCATATTCAATCTATGATATTCTCAGCATCCTTCTGTAGAAACACATTTCTGTTGCTTCAAGTTTCTTCTTTATTTGTGAGGAGATTGTCTAGCGTTCACTGCCATATAGGGGGACAGATATTACATAACAGTTCATTACTCTTTTCTTTGTTTCTTGTTTTTCTTGCATCAGCAGTGAGTCAAATATTACTATGGGAAATTTAACGTCTTTTTGCGGTAAAAAACACATTATTCCTGAAAAATTCTTTCAACAATCAAATAATTGTTGGATTTTAATGAAACTTTCAGGACTTATTCACAAATGAATGAAATCATTTTTAATTTAAAAAAAAATAAAATCTTGGTAAAAATGTTTTTTTTACATCTGTTACCAGCCTGAAATTTCCAGAAATTAAATTTCAGCATTTCCATATTTATATTAAATAAATAGAACTCTTTGGAGAATTTAAATTATCATTTTGTTTTGTCAAACAGAAAAAGCATTTACCGAAAATCTGCTCTGAATCGTAAAATAAAATATGCAATAAAACTATGACGTTATTTAATTTGAAAATCTTTTAAAATTCCTTCTATAAATAAAATATATTAAGAACACTATTTCCTTAAGAAAAACATTTTTTTCGATGAATTTTTACAAGAATTGTTTTCATTTTTTAAAAAAATTTAATTAGAAGAAATTATTAAGTTTTAAATTATTTTCCATCTTTTAGATTATATTATTATTAAGTAAAAACTATATTTACTAATCATAAATGGAAAAACTTAATACAAATCATCACACACAAATATCTAAAATATAATTTTGAATTTTTTTTTATTAGTATATAAACGTGCTGATTTTTGCAAGTACACGACATTATCAGAAAATAAAAGCAATAAATATACAGACATCTTTCGATTAATGCGTTTTCGATTAGTGCGCTAAATCTTTTATATACCATAATTCGATTAGTGCATACATAATACTCGATTATGCGGTAAAACATTCTTCAGTTTAACGATAGTAATTGAAAATGGACCTTAGCCGTACTAATCGAGGTATTCCATCAATAGATTTAGAGACGAAATTTCTTAAATTCCGGAAAACATTACATTAAGGAGAATATTTTCATAATTTTTTAAGATTACTGAATACTTCAATGTATTTTTTTGTTCACTGAATAAGCGTTGAAATATAAACAGAACTAGCGATGTTATTTGAGGGATGATTACTTAAGGTAATGAGTTTCAG
Source organism: Acanthosepion esculentum (assembly GCA_964036315.1). NCBI lineage: Eukaryota > Metazoa > Mollusca > Cephalopoda > Sepiida > Sepiidae > Acanthosepion > Acanthosepion esculentum. The sequence continues at coordinate 126,732,823 of OZ038477.1, read as the reverse complement.
AACTAGCGCTGTGCTTTATATCTTGCTAGTTTATTCATGCCGTAAAAAGACCGCATTATTTAGATATTTCTAAAATGTATTAATAAAATATCAAAATCTTTGTTGTTCTGCATTTTCTTTTGTTTATCTTAAATACTTTTCGAATATTAAACTAAGCTACCAACATTCACTATTAAATAATGATGAATGCTATGTCAGCAGAAGAAATCAATGAGCCAGTGAAACTTCGGTTAACACTAGGTTTTCCACTTTCAGTGAGTAATTGGCAAGCAGTGAGGTAAGATGCTTCACTGCTTGCAAAATACTCACTGACATGTCGATGCTATTGAGAAGACATATTAGGCGATTAAATTAAGCAATACAAATGCTGGTATTGTTGGACAATTAAAATAAATAGGCACACACACACATACACACACACACACGTATATATATCATACAATCAGAATTAAGATACCATTATGCAAATGATCATTTTCACCTTGTAAAGAAAGGAAGAATAGTCAGATTTATAATCCAGAATTTTTTCACATTTATTTTTAAAAAGAGTGCTCGCTACACAGTAGAGCATAATACCCCACCCCATATATATAATTTGAGAACACATTGGGAGAAAATCCGCCAACAATATATCTATAATTGATACAAGAAATATGATAAAAGAATGTTTGTGTAAATGTGAAACACACACACACACACAGACACACACATATATATGAATTAAAACTGCATGTACGGTCTTCAAACCATGTCTAAAATAAAATCGCGCTGAGGTCTGAAAATGACAATCACCATGCAGTGTTGATTTATATGTTTATACTCTAAATGCTTTATCTCCGATATAGAACACTCTTTCCAAATAAATATAGTAAAATCATATATATATATATATATATATATATATATATATATATATATATATATATATATATATATATATATATATATAGGCACGGGTGGAATTTAGAGATACCAGTGTTGGTATGTGGTAAGTCCATTGGGCGTGTTGAACCTCCTAACCTCCATTAAAGTATTCAACTGTGAGAAGGAAAACTGATGTAATACATGCAACTTGACAGCATCCAATGATGTTGTCTGGTTCTTCTTTTTGGTTACACCCAGTTCTTGCTAAGAGAATGGGATTTTAAAAGTTTTATTCACAGATATGGTTCGATATCGTAAATCGCAACTGAGAATTGCAATAGTCATACTCGACAATGAGGTGGCAATCATAATCATGAAACTCTTCTTTCAAATAATTTTTATTTTCCCAAGTACTTTCAATCTCATCTGAGATCATCTTCAGGGGTTGCATATCTATGGTGTTAACGCATAACACATCCATTATTTGAAAGAAAATTTTGGTATTTTTCTTGATCAATTTTCTACAGCCACCTAGAAATTAAGTCATGGATTTGATAGCATTAAAACTAAAATAAATAGAAGTAATACGTCTAAATTATTTAACCAAACATGCCCGAACATATATATATATATATATATATATATATATATATATATATATATATATATAAATTGTCTGATTGATAAATCTTCTCTTTCATTGGTAGATTAATGATTTTCTCGGAAAACTAACATCAGACATGAGTCTGCTGATTTGAATATGCTATCCAATTGAAATAATAGTGAAATATATAAATACGTATAGAAAATAATTATTGGGCAACAAATTGAGAATGCCCAATGTGTTCCTTACCATTGTAATGTTAAAGCCGTTTGTTTCTTTTTGTCTCGCATTATTTGGGCCACTGTCTTCTTCGGCATTTGCGATGTGCTGCTATTGTTACAGTTGTTGCTGTGATTAGACCCGCTGATTGATGTGCCCAGTTTTTTCTCATCGTCACTCGAACCGGAATCCTCAGAGTCTTCGGTATCAATATCTACAAGAAAAAAAACATATGCAATTATTACTTTATATTTAAACCAAGAAAATTGATCGATGAAACATGCGCGGAAAAAGAAGATTTCTTGAAGTAAATACAACAACGTTAAGAGTTGTTCACATCTTAACATGAGCGCAATAAGGTCATCGAACCAATTACACATAATTACAACTGATTTTACGTCAAGGTAAAAATCTTAATTTAAATTGAAAATATGCCGAGTAAATCTGAAAAGAAAAACGTGGAACTATTCTTTACTGTGTCATTTCAGGACTTTGGCGATCACTGCTAGCCACAATTTCCTGTCCTTTGTAATTCTTAATAAATTTTGTCTTTTTGAACACTTCTTCCATCCATTTACTCAAGCTCGCTAGGCAGGTTATGCGTTGTTTTTCCCTGTCTCTCCGGCTTGAATCTGTCGTGTGAGTATCAAATTTTCAACGCCTTCTTTCCCCATTAACTGCCGTAGAAATTTCAACTGTCTCTTTCTGATGGTAGTATCCTTTTTGTTTTCATTTTCTCTAAAACTTCGTCATTGCTCCCATGTTCAATCCATGGTATTCTTAACACCCTTCTGTAGAATCACATTTCTGTTGCTTCAAGTTTTTCTTCGTCTGTGAAGAAATTGTCTATCATTCACTGTCATATAGGAGGACAGATGTTACATAAAAGTTCAGTAGTCTTCTCTTTGTTTCTAACGGAACTTTCCTATTTCTCAATATTGTGCTTAGCTTTTTGGAAGGCATCTTTCCCTTTCCCAATGCAAATTCGAATTTCAGTTCCGCACTTTCCGTCTCCTGTCAAAACACATTGCCAGATATTTAAATTGCTGTGCTTGTTTTGATTTGGTATCTCCTTTTGCAACCATATTACGTAAATTTTACTGTAGATATTTGGCGCATCTGATCAACTTCTTTTTTGAAAAAATCTTTAAGATTCTTCTTCATCTTATGAAGAGTATTTATTGTTTTTCTCTGAGTCGATATCTGAAACTGCGGATATAATGTATGCTATATTTGTCCTATACATAGATACCACTGATAAATTCCTTTTTATAACTTAAGCATTATAAAATAAACAAAAAACTAATAAATTAATTATAATTTACTTTCATAAAAATTATGTGAAAAACAGAAGATTCATTCTTTTTATTATTATTTTATTGATTTTTTAATCCTTTCTAGCACGTTCGAAATTTTGGTTAAAAATCTCGATTTTTTTTTCTTCAGCAGTTAGGCCAAAGATTTAGCATGAGGAAATTTAATGCCTTTTTTCCGCTAAAAAACATATTGATTTGGAAGTTCTTGCAAAAATAAAATAGTTGTCTGATTTTAATGAAACTTTCAACAAATGAATGAAATTATTTTAGAATATTTATTTTTTTTTTTAGAAAATTTTGGTAGAAATATTTTTTTTTATTTCTTTTATCCCCCCTTACTTAATGAAATTATAAGAAATTAAATTTTGGCCCGCTTCATATTTATATTAGTTTAAAGCAGGACACCTTCGAGAATGTAAATCTTCATATTTTTTTCAAACAGTTACTAAATTCCCGAAAATCTGCTCTGAATCGTAAAATAAGTAATGCAATCAAACTAAGACATTATTTAATTAGAAAAGCTTTTAATTGTTTTTATGAATAAGATATATTATGGACACTATTGTCTTAAGAAAACTTTTTTTTCGATGAATAATGAAATTTTACAAGAATTGTTTTCTATTTTCAAAATTTTAATTAGAATAATTTATAAAGCTTTAAATCTTTTAGATTTCTGATCGGATTTTTAAATCTTTTAAATTTCTACACCGGTTAGGCGATATTGTTATTAAGTAAAAACTATATTTACTAATCATAAATTGAAAAGCTTAGAACAAATCTTCCTGCATCAATATTTTTAAAATAAAACTATAGTATAGCAAATTTAACAAAAATAAAACTATAGTATAGTAAATTTAGTGCCCAATATATTTAAATTTCGATAAAAACATTAGATTACAGAGAATATTTTCTTAAATTTTTAAGATTACTAAGTGCTTAAAAATTATATATAGAAGGCGCTCACGTTAATCCAATTACTTCTTAACGCCTAAAGCACCCATAGGACAGCATGAGATAAATATCAACCTGACAACAAGCTGTCAAACCCGCAAACGCCTTAAATAAACAGCTACTGTCGGGGAGAAAATGATTTTTTTATTATATTTGAAACTTAAAGTAAATAATAGTTGTTTCAAATATGATTAATTATACCTTAAGTGTGCTAATAATAAAGTTTCAGAAAAATATATCTTATTTTAGAAAGAATTTTTAATAAAGAGAATTAGTTTTCGATGAAAGACGACTAAATCAGGGGCGATAATTAATTTTTTAGCAAAAAAAAAAAAAAAAGCAAAACAAAACAACACAAAAAAAGCAAAAAACAAACAAAAACAAAACTCCTTCCAGTCAATCTAAATTAGATTTTGAAAGACAACAAAGTATTTTACTTAATGGAAATATTAAATTTAATCTACAAGCTTAAAATTAAAACTAAGACAAAAGCTTTTAGAAATATTTTTAATTTAAAAAATTTATTTTAAACTTTAGCTATCGCGATTTTTATTTTATTTTATTGGAGGTCCCGATACTAAACTTTATAAATGCTTAATATTGCACATCTTCTGCAGCGAGTTCTTGAGGGTCATGTGATAACACTTAATGTCTCTGGGGATTTGTTTTACATTATGTTCTATACACAGTAAAAAATAATCGTGTTCTATACACTGCAAAAATAATCACTATGTATGATGGTAATATATACAAGGAGTGCTCATAATTTTTAGGCACAGCCAAAAGGTGTTTTCAAGAAAGTTTCTCATATTTGATAATTTGGTGAGATTTTTGGAAGTTTGTTAAACTGAGAACTTTTTAGAACCCCTATATATTATTATTGAATTTCTTCATAGTGCTTTGTTCATTCAACATCTGTAAATAGAAAATTTCGTTTATTGCGATTAATCTAATGTTTCCGTTCTTAGTTCTTATTATCAATAAATACCAGCGGTTTCTTATTATTGTCAAATACCCCCCACCACCACATACACACACACAAATTTATGAAGAGACGCAGAAAAATTTTACTACCGATTTACTCTTCAAAATCTGATAAAATATCTAAACTGGCCGAAAACTTTTCAGCATAAGCTCGTACATCCATGTGATGTGGAAAAAATATTAATCCTATCCAGGATATCCAAAAAGTCAATAAAGAGTTTTAAGAGTTATTTTCTGTTTTGCTTGTCTCTTATCCTGAATCCATTATAAAAATTCAGGATGTGAAATTAATAAATACCAAACACTTCAAATATCTCAGTGTATAAACTAGTTATATCAAATTTAGTATAGGAGATAAAGAAATTGAACATAGAATAAGCTGCAGTAGATATAGTTTCGCCCAACACCACAAAACGAAAACATTAACCTGAAAACTCGAGTCATGTTCTTAAATAGTCTCGTCAGATCGAGGCTTTCATATAGATATCATCCGTGGCGTCAAACCCGTTCAGAAATATGCAAACTGTCTACTGTATACAACCGCTTTTCTCAGATCAATGGTTAAAATGGCTGTGTGAGAATGAAGTCTGTGGGTCTTGGTGAAGATCATCTTTGAACCTTGTGAACTGGCGCTACAGAATCATAAAGAAATAACTACCAAATAAGAGAAACCACATCAGTTGGGCAATTTCCATCAACAGCAATAAGTAAAATAGAAGGCACAAAGAGAAATGACATAATTAAGATACTGACTTCAATGAGGTTAAGGAAGGAAAACTCCAGCAATACTGGAAAGAGCGATAAAAATGACTGGACTTGAGAAACTTGAAAAAAAAAATTGTTTCAAGAGAAATAATTTATAAATCGCAACTGCCGATAGTATTGGCTGTTCGGTCAGTGAATGCCAAATGTTTCCTTACAAGTAAACTGCTAATATTAGCATTACAATTGTCAACCTCTTTCTTTTTGTTTCTTAAGGAATGTTCTAATTAAAATTTAAGTTGATTTTTCTTTTATAAATTTCTTCCAGAAACAATCGATTAAAGTGATATGGTACATTTTGACTATTTTCTTTTTACATCTATTTGGACTTTCCTTCTCGTAAGGCAAGAAGAAAGTTAAGTGGATATTAAATTTATATATATATATATATAAGTTTCATTTTTTAGTCATTATCAAGGATGATTTTGATATTGATTTTTTACTGAATGTAGATACATACATAAAGAAATCCATACATTCAGTTAAAAATAAAAATGAGAAACATCCTTGATAATGGCTAAAAGAATAGCTGAAAGCGTTCGGATATACAGAACATTTGCACATTTTTTTACATAATTTATATCTAGAAAATAAAAAAATATATAAGAACACAAGAAAAATTAATGAAAATCTTAATCGCAGTACCTTGTCTATCGTCTTTAATCAAACTTGTATAAGGACGGATTGCTACATGCTGCTCGTGAAAATACGTCGGTTTAGAGCTTTTTCTTACTCTTTTTTTTAAAATTTTGCAGTCTAACCGTAGGCCACGGATATCCAAATTCTATATTGTTTTCATAGTTCAATACCATATAAAAAGTACAATATAATTAAAATGAGCAGTTAAGATTTTAAACAAACTGAAACTGTTTTTTAAGACATTCGACATAATTGATATTGCACACTAGTATTTGTTAATATAACAATAAAAACGTGTTTAAATTATGTTAGTGTTGCGGATCTCAAATATGTGAAGTTTATTGTGTGCGGCACTTTAGCAGGTTTCGACATTTCTCTCTCACACACACACACACACACACACACACACACACACACACACACACACACACACACACACACACACACACTTATGTACCAGGGAAAAGAAGTGTGACAAAGTGGAAAAAGTTTCGTCACGAAAACCTTTTCCACTTTGTCATATTTCTTTCCTCTAAAATTGCTCTTGATATATATATATATATATATATCGTTATCCCATATATATATATATATATATATTATATATATGTTATAATATTTTTAAAAAAATATGATTCCTTCGCTACATAAGAGTTCTCATGTTTCAAAAACAAGAGCCGAAACCCTCAATATAATTATTGAAATTAAGTTGAATTAAGATATCGAGTCCTGTTTCATCCTCAAGCGAAAATTTTACGAATAAGCTATCTTGTGGTTTGCGCGTGTTTATAAGTATGATCTTTTGCAACATTAATTACTATGGAAACGGCTGGGGGTGGCCATTTTGGTTAGGTGGTCGAAGAGTTAATTCTTATCTACAGATCAGTCACCTTGGGAAGTTTATGCCAGGTTATGGTGGGGTGTCTATTTCAAAACCGATGGTGGCGGTCACTGTCTGGTTAGTTTAAAGCGAAAGATATTTCATGGGGCGACGGCAAGTCGTTAAGTGTCGAGAGGATTTTGTTTTATTATTATCTATCTATTAATCTCTTTATTTATTTGTTTATTCAAATGGTTATTTCATATAAAACGCGTTGAACTGAACTACAATTTGTTTTTGACGACCTCACAAAGGGTTTTTCTATTTAATGATTGGGATAAGCTTTTAAGACTTTTATTAAACTATGGAATTTATTTATTTATCTATTTTTTATGTTAATTATTTAATGCGAAAATTTGTTGATGTCGGCAAAAAACCGTTAACTCCTGCCTATGGTTTAATAACTTTTCATTATTTAGAAACTTAATGATATGTAGTTTTTCATATAGGCATAAAGGGCATGGGTCATCCCCCAGTCTTACAAGTTCTTACAAGTCCTGCACACACACACACACACACACACACACACACACACACACACACACACACATATATATATATATATGTAAACATTTAGCTTGCATGTTATCTCTTGTGTTGCGTCATCATAATGCAAAAGTAGTATTTCGCAGTTAGTAATCATGTTTTTTTTTTTTACAAATTATTAACATTCTGAATCTTGAGAGTATCCGAAAGCTCTGATTAAAACCTTAGTTGATATCATTGCCTATGCATTGTCACCAGTAACTCTAACTCTGCCGACATGTGGGGGAAATAGTTATGTAATTGAAAACTTGCTTTATCCAAAGGTATTCTTGTTTTGTCTGTATCTATTGTAGTTTCCATAGAAATAATCAGGAGGCATTACTCTCAAAGCACTCATCTTGTGTTGGAAATTGTGTGTATGTATATATATATATATATATATATATATATATATATATATATATATGTGTGTGTGTGTGTGTATGTGTGTGTGTGTGTGTGCGTTTTAACACGGTCGATTTGTCAGGAAGATGACTTGATGCTATCGACCTGAGAACAGATTCCAGCGTACAGAAAGTGCTTGAAAATCGTACCAAAGGCTGACCCAAACCTTGTGAGTGAAATTGAGTAGACGGATTCGTTTAGAGACCGTCGATGGTTGTGCTGAGATGAAACCACAAGTCATCGTGACCGAGGGTTTGAGTGTACTGGCGCATGTATATATATAAGTACAGTCGAATTTTAAAAATTCATACGGTTATAATTTATTTCATGAATATATACAAATATTCATCTCTTCAGACCGAAGTTTTTTTTTTAATAAATGGAATCATTTTGTCCAGAAAAAAAGGAAAGGGGAGAGGAAAAAAGAAAAAACGGAAAAAGAAAAAGTTATATTAAAAGAGGAAGAAAGAAAAAGAAAAATTTCAATATAAGGTTTTAAAAAAATTGGGGGAAAAGAAAAGAGAGGGGAGAAGGAGATAGGGGGAGCCGTCAATCTCAGACTCCCAACAACTTCCGGGATAGATGCAATCTATGCATACAGAAAAAATCATAATGATTATAAAAATGCTGATGAATTATTGCATCAAAGGAACGAACTTATCTTGAAGTGTAGGCACAAGAACATATTTAAAATTCCTTAAAAACTTTGATTTTGGAGAATTTATATTTGAAGTGTTAATTCTGTTTTATATGGGTACTAACATTATATACATACATGTATTCACATTTTTATATATTATCATTGATGTGATTTTCTTCTCTGCATCCGTTATAATCTTAAATTATTAATTATTTTTATATTAATTTTTGATAATATTATCTTTATCATTTTATTATTATTATTATTATTATTATTATTGTATCCTTCTCGCGCTCTCTCTCTCTCTCTCTCTATATATATATATATATATATATATATATATTATAATCTTTAAATTTGTTCTTTATTTATCCCTTATTTTATTCAATTATTTAACTAATATTTTTTACATATTTTTTATATATATTTTTTTAATTTTAATTTATTTAACTTAACTTATTCTATTGATGTCAAATATTATTATTATTATTAATTCGAATTTGTGATGATTATAATGCGATGATGATTTCTTTGCTGACGAAAATGACATGATATTAGACATATTACTGTATCTATTTTAAGTCTGATCCGCACTCTCTGACCCTGTATATTAATTTGTTCAGCTCTTAAAGAAAAAAAATAATTTCTCGGTTACCCCATCGACTCATGTTTAATTCTTCCTCCTATCCTTTCTTCCCTCCATCTCTCATTTTCTCCCCATCTCTTTCCCCTCTCTCTCTTTCTCCCCCACCAATTTTTTTAAAACCTTATATTGAATTTTTTCTTTTTCTTTCTCCCTCTTTTAATATAATTTTTTTCCCTTTTTGCCTCCCCCTTTTCCTTTTGGCTGGACGAATTGAATCCATTTATAAGAAAATCTTCGGTCTAAAGAGATGAATATTTGTATATATTCATGAAATAAGTCATAACTGTACGGATATTTAAAGCTCGTCTGTACTTATTATTATTATTATTATTGTTGTTGTTCTGTTACAGTGAGCCCTCTTTGGATTAATGTCCTCATTGGAATTATCCTACCAATTATCAATGATATATATATATATATATATATATATATATATATATATATATAATTTTCCACTTTGTCATTCAATTACCTAATAATATTCTGATAAATAGAAATTTATATATCATTTTTTCATATATATACATATATATATATATATATATATATATATATATATATATATATATATATATATATATATATATATATATATCATGAATGAGAAATATATTAGACAATATGTAAAAGTTCAGTTTGACATGTGAAATATGTGAAGCGTGAAAAAAACTGAATTGAAATCTAACGTCCGTGACAATATGGGAGTCGAAATAAAAATCAAGCGATCACCCACTTAACATAAATCTTGTTTTGTCTCGGGGATGAAGATTTGGTTCTTGGGAAATAAGTTTTTTGGGTGATACTAGTTCAAAATTCTCTCTCTCTCTCACACACACACACACACACACACACACACACACACACACACACACACACACACACACACACACACACACACACACAATTTATAATTGGCTATTTGGGCAGCAATTCCTATTTTATATAGGTTCCATTGAAGACGATTAACAAGCGCAACTGATTAGCCGAAAGCGATCAAATCCATATATTATTTGAACAGTTTTTACGCATTTAATGTCCAGAAAAGCAATCACTTGCGCGAATGCAAAAAAAAAAAAATGTATAAAAAAACTTAATCGCAGTGCCTTGTCAGTATTTCTCAATGAAACTCTCTCTCTCTCTCACTCACACACACACACACACACACACACACACACACACGTGTAATAAATAAACATATTATCCCTCACCGTCTAAGAGCTGAAGATTGCTTTGGGCAATCTTCAGTTGATGAGTATGAACTGACCGTTACGTAAATTGAATTTAAAAAATATATCTGTTTACCGCACATGCTGGCGCATTTAAGTATTATATATATTGGGGTTATAGTTTTTTAAAATTATATTTTAAGAAATTTAAAAAAAAATATATATTTCTCAAAGCATCATATTTGGCAGTTAAAATAACCTGGAAATTTAGTATTTGGAAACAAACAAAGACGATAAGAAAAAACAGAAAGACCGTAAACGAAATATCATATGGTTTGACCCACCTTTTAACCGTAGTGTCCAAACTAATCGCGGGAAAAAATATATATTAATAAATAATAATAATATATAAATATATAAATAATATATAAATAAATAATAATAATATATTAAATAAACACCTTTCCAACAAAGACAACGTAAATTTTTCTAAAAATAAATGCAATTGCGGGGGAATATGATCTTTCCAGTAAACGGACAGGTATTGTTTTATGAGAGATCGTAATTTGCCCATTGCAACACGTCTCCACTTTCCATGCAACGGATGGAAATGCAGAGGCCAATACATCTTGGCACCGGCATCGTTGTAGGAATTGGCAGAACGAAATTGAACATAACATTGGACTGTCTTAGGAACTCCGGTTCCAGATTTGAATTCAGAGTTGTCCCTCTCCTAGTATGGTTGCCAAACACGGCTAGAAAGCAAGGACTATCCTACTATTTACTCATAGTTGGAAGTTTTGAATTTAGTGTTTCCTTCTCTTAGACCGGTTGCCACTGAAGGCTATAGAACCCAGTCTGTCCTGCTGGATTCACCTCTTCTCTCCTCCCCCCGTAGCTGGGGGGAAAAGAGATGGATTCATATATTTCCCAAGGATATTAGCACGTAAGTGAATGTAATGGATTCAATTGGAATTCGAAGTCGGCTTTCCGATTCCTTAATCCGAACCCCAATCCATTATTCCAGTGTACCTCTGTAAATTCTAAATATAGCATACCATATATATATATATATATATATATATATATATATATATATATACTCTACTCTCCCGTCGAATTCAACGTATGGTGGTCAAGCAGATCAGTTCCTAGGAACCAACAGCCCGACACCAGTACATGAGATTTAATTATAGTGGTGAAGGTTTTGTGCAGAACCATTCACACTTTTTGAAGAGCCGAATACAGAAACCTGGTGTACTAAATGCCACAATGCCCCGAAACGACTCTATGCAGGTTTTGAATTCAGAGTTGTCCTTCTCCTAGACCAGTTGCCATCCAAACAAGTCTGCCCTGCTATATACCCATGGAGGGAAAAGAAAAGAATTCATACCTCGATTCGACTGGAATTGGGAATCGGCTCTCCGATTCCTCAATCCAAGCCGCTATCGATTACTCCACCGTGCTATATATATATATATATATATATATATATATATATATATATATATATGATAACTATCGATCTATGTCTATAACTGTAGAATAATTGCCGCAAGCCCACGCCCCTTCGAAAAGTCACTGCATCCACCTTTTTTTTATCCGTTTGGCAGGTGAAGCCGAGAGAAATCTTCAAATTGACTATTTGCACTATTTTTTGCCCTTCACCTACATTTTGACTCCGCTCTCTGTGCGGACAAATAATGGCTTGTTTTACCCTTGCCCACTATTTGCACTTCTCTCTTCCCAGTGGGTAGCCCATAAAGTCACTTGAAAAAAAAAATACTGGGTGGCATATACACCACTGACACGGACAGGTAAGTAGTTCTATAGATAGGCGAGTTTGGAGGTGTAGGAAAGTAAGAATGTTTAGATTTTTTGAATGTTATACGACCATTATCTTGTGAATTCCTGCTCCACATGTGTCCGTTTAGACTCAGCGGTAAACGACGCTTTATTTTGAAATTAGGTTAGGCGAGACTCTGGCATATGGAGGACTCTGCAAACGTCTGGTTTGGGTGTGGGAACAGTGACACTTATTGAGAACTATTGTTTACTCGTCTTAGCTTCGTCCAACACAATGTTAGAGAAGTAGAGCAGCCGGTGGAGATCGAACCCACTTGAGTAGTAATAGTTTGTTCTGCTAGAACGCTAATTTATTACATTATTATTGGTCTACTAAGCGATGTGAGCAAGGAAGAAGTTTTAAAGAAAATGGCGACACAAAGGACACTTATATTTAGAATCAGAAAAAGAACATGTAAATTTCTAGGGCACGCAGCAAGGAAAGAAGGCTTAGAGATTTTGATAATTACAGGACATTGAAGTCAAGAGAGTCATAGGATTTGTGTAATTTGTTGGGTAGAACAAGGATTAGGAGAGACAGCACCCCCCTCCAAAAAATACAACTAAGAGCTATAAAGGACAGGAAATTATAGAGAGCCATGACCAACCACGTCCTGAAAGGACATGGCCCACAGAAGGAGAAAAAGTAACGAATTTGAAAATAAAAGGAAGTAGTAACTCTAGGAAGCCTGCTAATGGTTTTTGTCGTTATTTGCTTGAAAGATGATTACAAATATGATTGTATTGTGGGAACGTTGATATCACTGAATAGTTATTCACTATAAAACCGCAATACTGGGGAACTCATGGTGGATCGAACTCGTTATAACTGAAGCGATCTGTCTACGATCTTACTAAGCGTCACATTGTAGAGAGAATGGTATATGGAGGACTTTTTAAACGGAGATCAGAGTGGTAATAGTAGCATCCCACCAAGAACGATTATATATTAATACACGATCTTTTTGTCAGCAATTCTTTAATCAGCAACTGTGAAAGCTTGAACAACTCATCACCGACGTCAGTGTGTCTTAAAAAAAAAAAATGAAAATTTTACATTAAACAGAGTTACTTTTTCGTTGAGATGCCTTAGCCACTTTCACTATAGAAGACCATACGCGTAATAATCTACTTTGTAAATGCGGAAAGGTTGTTTTTTGATTAAAAGATTTCTAAACTTTATAATAATGAAGTTTCGGTTTAATATCACAGATGAGAGTGTTTAGCACACACTACTGTATGTGATTTGCTTCTTATTTATTCATTCGAAAATACAAAAAATAATTTCAAAAATAAAAATATATATTTCTCAAGAGGAAAAATTATTAACGTCCTGCTTCTAAAGCAAAAGATGCTTTTCAGTCATGATCTTACTTAGTGAAAATCGCCACTAGATTAAAATGATGAAAACGTTACCTTCAAGGAAAAGTTACAAAATTCAAGAAACATTTTATTTATTCATTGTTTATGTATGTGGCGATGTATGAAAAAGCATGTGAGTGAACAAGTGAGAACGAAAGAAAGATTTTTAATGACATTGAAATGTCTTTCTTTTTTAATTATTAGATCCAAGTCTAAAAACTATAGCGATCATTTACCCGAATCGAATTCAAATACTTGCGCAAAAATCAGTAACTCAAGTTATTGTCTCAAATCCTAAGTTGCTTATAAAAAAACAAAAGCGTGTACAAGGCCAGGGGCACCTCGTTATCAGGAGGTTTGTTTCACAGATTATTATTAGTGATTTCGATCTTCTTTAGGTGTCTCATAATTTTTACCCTGTCTTCGTAAGTAACAAGTCCAAGGCTAGATAAGTGGTTCCCCAAGGGAGGATCGAACTCACTATAGTATTATATCAAACATTGCTTCACAAAGCTCGGTTGTTTACTGTTTATTTTGTATTTTTATTTAGACCAGATTACTGCATCTTTTTCTATACGTCGTGTTCATTCATGATGTGGACAATGATAGCTCTCCACGGTTTCCTGTCCTTTGTAGTTCTAAGCAACATTTATACCTGTTCTTCCATCCAATTACATAAACTCGTTAGGTATTTCCCCCTACCCATCTCGCTTTCAATATATCCTGTAGGTGCGAAATTCTCCAAGCCCCCTGTCCTCATTATGTATTCCTGTTATTTCAACTGTCTCTTTGTGATTCTAACTATAAGTGTCATTTCATTTCAATTTTCCTTATTACTTATTTGTTGTTCACACGTTTTGTCTATGGTATTCTTACCATCGTTCTGTAAAAGCACATCTCTGCCGCTTGAACTCACTTGTCCATCAGTGAAGGTGTTCTCCAGTATTCACTGTCATATACGAGGATTGATATTACACTGCAGTTCACCCCACCACTTTGTTTCTAACGAAATTTTCATATCGCTTAATATTTTATTTATTTTCTGGAAGGCATCTTTCGCTATTCCAACGCACCTTCGGATCTTTGCATCAATTCGAATGCGACAATCACTGGTTGTTGGATAAAATGGGATACCAATAATAGGTGCATTTTAGCGGCATTTTGATGAGAATCGTACTTACGGTTTGACATTCTAAAATGAAGAATTTTCATTATTCCACAATTGCTATTTTTGGTGTTTTCACTTTTTTGTTAACCTTTTTATTCTTATATTTTTGCCAATATATTCTACAGCCTTTTAAGTTACACTGCACGAAGCTGCAGCAAAAATTGACATTACAGAAGCTGCTACGACAAGATATGTTTTCCTTTAATTCTATATCATTATTTCCGTTTCAACTTCCATTGCAATAGTTTTTAGCTTTGACAAAGTTTTTATTCGTATGAATTCATTAGTCAGTAATCAAATAAATTTTATAGCTTCCTATAACCTGACATCAACGTTCCTCTGAATTGTGTAATTCATTATAAAAGAACGATTCCATTTTTTTAATTCGATGAATTCTCGAAATCGTCAACTTGTTGGGGCCACTAAGAACAGGAATCTAATTTTTATCTGATTCCATAATTATTTTTCGTGTTGCAAATGACAAATATTTTCAGGCAACAAAATCTCCGATTGAATGCTTTGCTCATAAACTTATCTTTGGTACAAATAGAAAGCAGCTGCTTTGTATTTTCCTTTATGTGCCGTTTCCTATTCAAGTTGTTGGCTCCCCATATCTTTCTGTCTTTTGCTGCTTTTCCTAATTTTCCCCCTTTACCATCACTCCTTGTTCCATTGACATAAACAAGTTACTATTTTCTCCACTTCACTTGGTTTTATTATGTCTTGTGGGTATTAAATTCTCTTACCTTCTTTCCTCCTGATGTGTTCCAGAAATTTCAACTGTCTTTTTACTGATTCTAAATATCAGTTTCTTCGTAATTCCTGTTTTTCTTCCGTCCTGGGTAAAACGTTAAACTGCATCCGCGTCCTGGGTAAGACGTTAAACGACGACCAGCAGCAAGGCCTCTGATCAGGAGGTTTTCAGGAGCGTGGAACCACCTCTTAATTGCTGGTGTTCCCAGGTCCACACTGACCCGGGGTGGTAGCACTTGTTAGGGTCCCAGCTATGGGCAAATAGTTAACTATTACTAGCAATACTTTTTTGAAACAAATTATTACCAGCAATACAATTTTGAAGGAAAGATATTACCAGAAACAGATTTTTGATAAAACAAAATATTACCAGCAATAAAAAAATTTGCCAGCATTAAATAACCCATTGAGGTCGATATGCCGTAAAACAAAATAAACCAAACCAATCTAAACCAAAGAATACATATTCTATTCATACGAATCTATCCTAAAAATGTTGTCGGCATTAAATAACCCACTGAGGTGGAGATGCCGTAAAACAAAATAAACCAAACCAAACCTATTTTTCTTAAAACTTCACGTTACGCATATGTTCTGTCTATAGTGTTTTTAGCATTAACTATAGTGTTCTTAGCATTTATTGACGATAAACTACACCCGTCCGTAATCAGAAGATTCAACGTTTTAAGGAGAAAGGAACCACCTCTTAATTGCTGTTGTTCCCAGATCAACCCAGGTGCGGAGTTGTGGCACCTGTTTGGATCCCAACTATAGCGATTCCCCCACCCGAAAAAAAATCAACAGTAAATTGTTTAGTAAAATTACTATCAATACATTTTATAATCTAAAAATATTAATATATATATCTAAAAAACATGAATTTACTCTGAAAGTATAAAATCATGTACAAAATATCTGTAGTTGAAAGTATAAAATTACGTACAAAATATTTTTATTTTTGGCATTAAATAACCCATAGAGGTGTTGATATGTCGCCAAACAAAATCGACCAACGAAACAACCAACATGAAAGAACTTTCATGGCATTAGTCTATATAATATCCTACAATTTCTTAAAGAAATCAAACTGTATTCCAAAATATAACTTCGATAAAACTACAACATAAAACACACATAACACCGCCTCTAGTAATCATGTCCACACAAACATGTATATAGACAAAACTAAGTAGCATCTACCATGTATTAAATTGTGAAAGCAGTCATATTTTTATAACTTGAAAGCTCCCAAGAAAATTAAATTTCGGCACTAAATGACCCATAAGGAGTTGATATGCCGTTAAACAAAATAATCAATCAATCTTAGCATTCATCAATAGAAACACATCTGCCTTCTTCATCCGTAAATAAATTGTCTAGCATTCACTGCCATATAAAATATTAGATACTACAGTGCGCTTTTCTTTGTTTCTATCAAAATTTTGCTCTTTACTTAGATTTTTATACGATAATTATGCACCTTCAGACTTTTGCGTCTCTTTTTCCGTCGTCTGTTACTACTCTATCAATATAGTTCAATTTCTAACACTATGTTGTCTCTTTGGCTTATGATCATGTGTTCTGTCTCCTGACAGTTAATAATTAGTCCTTCCTTGTTGATTTCTATTACTATCTTGTGTAACAATTCTTTCAGTTTTGTTTCTGAGTCTTCCGTCAATACAATGTCATTTTATGTTGGTAACGTCCTCAGATAGTAAATTCTAGTAAGTCTTATCGTCCTTTTAGAATACTTTCGTTATATTCTTCTTTATGCGTCGTGTCCCTTTATCTCAGCAAATGCGTTAAATAAATCTCGTGAAAAAACACACCCTTGTCTTACTTTAACTTTCTCTAGTATGGCAAATTAAGTTTTTCAAAGCACCGGTAACTCATATTTTTTCGGAATCCCAGTCGATAGAGTAGAACGTTTTACTAATATTAATTTGAGAGGTTGAGATGACACAGTGTTGATAAGAGACTGACAGGAAACTACAAGAACTCCTACAGAAGCTACTGAAGGAAAGCGAGAAGAAAGGACAAAACATAAATTGGAAGAAGGCAAAATGCATGGTTGTTAGCAAAATGAATAGTCCAACTTGAAATTACGAATTGGAGAAAAAAAAAACAAACAAGTACAACGATTTAAATATCAGGGAACATATAACCTACCTAGCAAACTGAAGTAAGTGGATGGTGGGACATTGTATAGAAGAGATAACCAAATACCAACATTTATTAAGAGCTACAAAGGACAGGGAATTGTGTTATCATAGGTGTTTAAAAGTTCGTTTCCATAAGTTCATGTAGAATCCAATTGCGAGCTTAGAAACTTTTCTTAAGGCTTTACAAGGACCTGCTACAATTATTGTACGTTTAGCATTATTGTAAAACGCGGGATAGTTCTAAGAACCCTCTATCATTGTTGCTGTAAAAGGAAACAAATACAATAAATATATTAGAAAGGGCCTCGAGCAAAGAAACTCACATGAGTAAATATCAGTAACTTCGATCTTCTACGTGATGCGTCCCTTCAAGACATAGGCGATCATGACCCTCCGCAACTTTCTCTTTACTCTGTCTATTTTTCTAGTATTTTCAAAGTACTTCTGTCCTCTTTCCGCCATCCATTTATACAAGCTCGTCAGATAGGTGGCTCGCTGACTTCATCTATCTTTCTTACCCTCAATATACCCCATGGGAATTGTTTTCAAAAGAATTTTTCTTCATTATGTGTCCAAGGAATTACAGAAGTCTCTTCCAGATTCCGAGAAAAGTGTTCTTTTCGTTGCTGTTTTCTTTAAGACTTCCTTGTTGCTTACTCAATCCATCCATGGGATTTTCAGTATTTTTCTGTAGAACGACATTTCTGTTGTTTCAAGTATTTTCCTCATTCTTATGGAAATTGCCCAACTTTCACTGCCATATAAGACGATGGTTACCACATAGCAATCCAACACTCTTTTCTATCAGATACAAAGTCATAAACTTGGGGCACCAAATGAGGATAGACAGTAGTAATACTCTTGCTAGTCAAGCCCGCTAACCGTTAGCCAACAGAGAGCCACCTTTCTTTATCTTCTTATAAGTCAATTGCTAAAATATATTTTATTATTAATAATAATAATAATAATAAACTGGCCTGCTTGGTAGGAGAGATAATTAGGTTTTAACACCTTCAGCACAGTGGAGTTTCTCCTAGAGATTAAATAGGATAGAATTGCTAGAAAGCAAATATTAGTCAAAACACTGTGCGCAAAGGACAAAATAAAGACAAGACGTGGATGTCAAAAGGGGGGACTTTACCAGATTAGCGCTATCTGACATTTAACAAAGAAGGTAAAAACGTTAACATTATTTGGTACAGAACATAAAAAACACCATCTCGTAAATCTGCTCCAAAGGTCGGTATTCGAGTTTTCA
>OZ038477.1:126701174-126708674 GCA_964036315.1 Acanthosepion esculentum | reverse complement strand
CAGTTCAGTACTCTTTTCTTTGTTTTTAACAAAATGCTTCTGTTTCTTCATCCGTTGCGGCCTTATGGTCATATCACGGTAAAACAATCGGTTCCCGTACGATCACCGCAGTTAAGCAATGTCGAGCGTGGTCACTACTAGTTGGGTGACTGCTTGTCAATACCAGTTGCTGTAAGCTTTGATGTGCGCGAGGTATAATGGATAATAGTTCGGAATTGTTAATCGGAGAGCTGAGTCTCAATTCCTGTTGGGTTCCTTATATTCACTTTCGCGCAAATACCCTTGGGAAAAGAATAAATACACCGCTTCTCCCCAGCTATGGGTTAATTGGTAAGACTTGTATCACTAAATCATTATTATCTCCAAAAAGAAAAAAAATTCTTACAACCCGAAAATATATCTTGGATTTAAATAATCTGGGCTGATAAGCTGTAGAAAATGAATTAATCAAATTAATACTTTGCTTAGCTTTTGGAAGGCATCTTTCACTATACCAATGTGCCTCCGGATTTCTCTGTCGTACTTTCAGTTCACTGCTAAAACACTTCTCAGATATTTAAATTGTTGTAGTTGTTTGATTTTGGTAACTCCAATTTGTAATTTGCATGTTGGGCTGTTTGTTTTGCTGACATCCATGCATTCTGTCTTATCGTTAATATGCCTGCATAGTACAAGAGCCTATCCGTCTCAAAGACGGCCTCAGAGCAGCCTCGGAAGCTATTGTATGCTCGGATTTAATTATTTGAATTAATAATTTGAATCTGACCCTCACATACGTAATAACTGCCATAAACGAGTCCTTGGTATTGTGGGGTTGCTAGTTAGTCTCTCTCTCAACGACGTCACAGACGTAGTAGTCCAGGGGTTTCAAATCCCTAGAGATAGGAGATAACAAAATGTGGGTGGCATGATTTCTCAATAAGCCACTCCTGGGTTACGCGGGTCAAAGTCCTGCTAGAACACATCCGAACATTTCCTTGTGTCTAGAAACTAGAAGCATAGACTTGCACAGATCCCGAGGCCCTTCGTGAAAAAATGACATATGTCCAAATTACTTCCGATTTCCAGAACCATCAAAGATGATGGAGATCAGGTGTGTATCTCTGTGAGCTCTTCGCAGAGCCATTTATCGTCCTTTTTGTGCGCTTGGACAAATTCAAGAAGCTTGCTATCTCTGAGTCGCTGTGGTTAGTGGCTACTGTCAAGAGTATGGCACGCCCTTTCATTTCCTCTGTCAGATTAGAACAGGGCATATTAATACTCTCAATATGCCTGAAAGTCAAATGACAATGTTAGAATTTTGCCACTGCCACATAACATTACGCTAGGTCGTCTTCCATTTATGGCATGCTAAATCAGTTCTCTTAAATACCTAGTGCTTCTCGTATAAATATTATCTATGTATCTTTCTTTCCCTGTTTTTCCCCCTCTGTCTGTCTTTCCTTTTTGTCTGTCAGCCCGTCTGTCTCTCCCTCTGTCTGTCTGTTTGTTTTTCTTTCCCTCTGTTTATCTATCTGTGTCTTCCTCTGTTTGTCTCTCTTTCCCTCTGTCTGTCTTTCCTTCCTTCTGTCTGTCTATCTGTCTTTACCTTTGTTTTTCATTGTTCATTTTCCCTCTTTCTGTCCATCAGACTTTTTCCCTCTGTCCATCTCTCTTTCTTTTTGTCTTTCCCTCTTACTGTTTTTCATTGCCTTTTCTACTGTCAGTCCGTCTGTCTTTTCCCTCTGTCTTTTTGCTCTGTTTGTCTTTCGCTCTGCTTGTCAGTCTGTCAATCTGTCTTTCTCTGATTATCTGTTTATCTATCAGTTTGTCTTCCCCACCCCTTTGTCTAGCCGTTTGTCTTTCCGTCTCCCTCTCTCCCTCTCTCTTTATTTTGGTATCTGAATATCATTGTCTTTCTGTCATTCTCTAATTAATTACTTATAACAGCTTGTGTCATTCCACTGAGATCCACAAACGAATAATGTTTCTTATACACTATATAAAGGTGTCGTCTGTGGTGTGCAGTAGAAAGGAGCCGAAATGTTGTACCAATATGAAGTGTGCCAAATAAAAGCGGAAAAACTTACTTTAGTTGTCATTCTTTTGCTAGTAATACATCAAGAATTTAATTAATTATTAAGCATAGGAAACAGCGAAAAAAGAACCCAAATAAATCATTTCTTTGTTCGCACAATGTTTCTTCGCTGCTTATTTCATGTGCGAAAAATAAACATTCTTATCTAATCGTATTTGTTCTTTTTTCTGTTATGACCAACCTGGACTGGATCTGGATGGTAATTCATGCCTCTTTTGAAATCTGACTCATGCTTTTTTCATTTTTTTCATCCTTTGTTTCTCACTTGGTAAACTGAACACGCCTAATAAAGATCATGTGTGACTGGAACGTGCAGTCATCGATTTTATTTTATTTTTTTTGTTTAACGCTATTCTCTTAAGGACGTCGGGATCATCACTTTCAGGAGATTCCTTTTATTCTTCTATTTTTGAATTGCTATGCATTTTTGGGAAATATAGTGGAGTTGTTTCCCGTTGCCTTTTCCATGGTTTGGAATAAGAGTTTTTCTGAATAGTTGTCAATCAAAACTGTATGGCTCAGTTTATCCTACTATTTAGCTCATAGGTGGGGCGATGGAGGAGAATAGATGATTCATATCTTTCTCAAGGGCCTTTGTGGGAAAGTGATCGCAAAGAAATTGCCTGGAATTTGAACACGACATGCCGATTCCACTTAACGCAGTGATATGTTACGCAAAAGAAATGTAATATTTATTGGAGAAAATTGTTCAATATAAGATATAGATCGTTTATAGATATAAACAGTGTGGATACAGGAATCAAGACGGCATAGTAACTAAGTTTCACGCTCCAATGCGATCTTCTGAGTAAGATTGCATTGAGCCGTGAAACAGATTATCGCTATGCAGTGTTAAGTACTATGTCCACTCCAGTTATCTGTATATCTCTCTCCCTCTTATATATATATATATATATATATATATATTTAAAGACATTTTTATGTTTAAAATTCTTTTTATAAATACAAGTATTTAAGTAAATGCTCTGTTTATAATAAATAGTATTAAATAACATTTACCGGCCTGAATGAATTTAATACTGTTTATTATAAACAGAGCATTTACTTATATACTTGTATCTATAAAAAGAATGTTAAACATAAAAATGTCTTTAAATAATTGTCGGACTTTGTCCATCTCATAATACATACATATATATATATATATATATATATATATATATATATATATATATATATATTAAATGAGAGAGATGCAAAAAATTTTTTAATCGTATCAACCCCATGCAAGGCAGTAAATCCACATTATTAAGAAACATTATTAAAGATTGAGAACAATAGTAAAGTAATCAAGAAGACAGTAGATAACGATTGGCATTGCATTTAAATTTTTGAATATCAAACACTATAGGACGTGTTCACGACTCCTTTTAATACTAAGACAATGTATTCGCTTTCAACTCTGCAAGTTTTAGAATTATTATAAAAAGAACTACAACAGTACGCCTATTTATACCTGCCATTTTTTGTTGTAATTGCAAAGACATATTGTAAAAGAAGGATAAATAATCGTGAGGGAATGTTCATTCAGTCGCTCCTATTTTGGTAATAAATAATCGGTGATGATATATTCCAAAAGCTAAACAGAGTACTAAGAAATAGAGAAAATTCGCTAGAAACAAGGAAAAGAGTACTAAACTGTTAAATGATATCTGTCCCCCCCTGTATGATAGTGAGTGCTGGGCAATCTCCTCAAAGATGAAGAAGAGACGTGAAGCAACAAAAATGTGGTTCTACAGGAGGATGCTGAGGATACTCTGGACCGAATATGTGAGCAACAACGAAGTTTTAGAGAAAATGGAAACAAAAAGGAAACTTATACTTAACATCAGGAAAGACAGTTTAGGTTTCTAGGGTACATAATGAGGAAAGGCGGGTTAGAAAATCTGATACTCAGAGGACATATTGAAGGCAAAACAGACAGAGGAAAACAACGAATAAAAGTGATCTGGATTAAATGGCTGGCGGAACAGGGATTAGGAGAAATAACAGAAAGACCAAATTTATTAGAATCTACAAGGGACAGGAAGTTGTCGAGAGTCATGATCGCTTACGTCCTGATGAGACACGTCACATAAAGAATAAGATGGATATCAAAAACTGTCATATAGTCGCAAACTGTACAGTTTATCAATGCACTCATTTATAAAAACCTTGTTTGATTTCTTCATTGGCTTGCTAAGTCCAGACAGACTGGAGACTTTAGCTGAGAAACACATCCACTCACCGATCATAAAGTTGGGGTCTCTTCAAGAATAAGACAATTTAAATTCAATTTTGGTTGTATAAAACCATCCATTTATGCCATTTAAATGTATAGACTCTTATTATATATTTTTAAAATGCTCTGTCCCTTCAGTACCTAGGCGATCATGCCTTACTACAGATTTATTTCTGTTATTTGTGAATTGTCATGCCTATATGGCAAAGATTGAGTGGTTTACCGTCGTTTTCTCCTCGGTTTGGAATCAACAGTTTTAAACTAGTTATTATCAAAGCTGGTGAGCCTAGTTTACAATGCTGTGTAATCCATAGTTGGGGTTTATTATATTTGTTCATACAAAAAATATATTGGTATATACAAAAGCTTTCATGTTTGTTTTTAGTTAATTAAAAACTGATTTTTCTACTGTGCATCCTAATTTTCCAAAATGGAAGGTACTGGAAATTTTTTTTACACGCGTAATAATTAGCTGAGCTGTATTTGTAAGTCATCCACGGTTGGTCGAACTAACTTTCAAAGAATTGCAAGATTAACTAGCAAAGCTTGGAGCTAAGGTGTAAGTGAGACGCTATTTTGTTTGTAAACGAGTTTTTTTTCTGAAACCGTCGATATTACTGTTACAGTATATGAATGATATCAAGTCACTCGAATAACTACAAAGAGTGATGTAAATGTGGCGAAAAATTGGGTGGGAATGACCGATTGGACTCTCAATGATGCTTCTTACTTTGAATGTCTATTAGAATTTTAGTTCAATCCAGATCTCAAGTGGAACTCGTATATACAATCCACCGCTAAAGATGCTGGAGAAATGGTCGGTTTCATGTGCCGCCCAGACAGTACTTAACTCGTCCCACCGTGTTCTATCTTTAGAAAACTCTTATCATACCAAAAATAGAGTATTGCTGCCATATCTGGGGTTAAGAGAATTTAGCATGTAATTTAATTTTTAGAATATTAGAATTCCTACATTTTTTGTCTTTAATTACGAAGCGTCTTCAACGTGGCGTGGGGGAATTATTGTAGTATCGTTTTTTTTCCTTCTCATAATCCTCTTTCAAAATGGATGTGCTTCAGTTGCACCCAAATGTTGTTACTAATATTGATTTTCGGGTGGGCAGACTTTAAACTTAAACTGCTCCAATTGAACGGCAAAAATTCCCAGTAATGAAAGACCCAGTCAAAGACGGGTTATACTGCTAGTAATGTAATGATTTATAATATTTGTTTTATATTCAGAACTGTTACTCTGTTACAAAATAGCAACCTTGTTTACTTCCTTTTACCCCCAAATGATACATGTCTTTATTGAATATAACTTATTTTTATTATAAAATACATTTACAAAAGCAATTATTTATTAAATAAATACCAGTCGTGAAATTTATATCTCAAAGAGAGATAAAAAAAAAACATTTTAATTTGACTTTTTTAAAACTGAATATTCAGATTCATCTATGTTCCGTGTCACTTCAAGACGTCTATGACCATGGATCTCCACAGTTTCCCGTCCTTTGTAGCCTTTAGTAAGTGTTTATATATCTCTTAATCCCTGTTCTATCAAACATTTACACAAGTTCGGTAGGTAGGTTACTCGCCGCTTTCTTCTGTCCCTCTTGGCTTCAGTATGTGCTGGGAGTATTACATTTTTTAAGTCTTATTTCCTCGTTATGTGCCGTAGAAATTTCAACTTTCTAAGTCTGAATGTCTTTTTTGTTTCCATTTTCCCTAAAACTTCCTCATTACTCTCATGTTCAATCCATGTTATTCTCAGCATCCTTTTATAGAAGCACATTTCTGTTCAAGTTTCTCCTTTATCTATGAAGAGATTGTCCAGCATCCAATACCATATAGGAGGACCGCTATTGCATAACATTTCAGTAATCTTTTCTTTGTTTCTAATGACATTTTCCTGTTTCTTAATACATTGCTTAGATTTTGGAAAACTCCTTTCGCTATCGGTATCGCATTATCTGTCCTATGTTAAAACACTTCCTAGATATTTCAATTTTTGAACTTGCTTGATTTTGATGCCTGCAATTCGTATTTTGCATATTGGGCTGTTCTTTTTTGCTGAAAAGCATACATTCTGCCTTACGATTAATAAAGTGTGTTCCAATAACTTGGACCGATTTTTAATGTGAATTAAGATTAAGCGTCTAATAATTTTTTTCTTTTTCTTTCAGATTTGGCGGACATTTGGGCGATATTATTTTTCACGCATAATTGCCATGACTTAAATAACCTGATCCAATAGAGAAATAAATACATTTTCACCAATAACAATGATTTATTTACTGCTGACTTTGATCCGTCTTAATGAAACACTCTTATATATAATCCATTTTAATGAAACACCCTTTATTTAATTCTTTCTTCTCGCGTTTCTTTACTATTTACTATAAGAGTTCTTATAGTTTAATTTATGTCTGCTATCATCATATATGTAGTTTAGTTTATGTCTGCTATCATCATATATTTATCTCTATTAAGTAAAACTGCGAAGTTGGGCAAGATAGAAGATCGAAAAAAATATGCTGGTTAATTTCAATGATAAAACTGTATATATTTAATGTCATAATGATATGTAATATTTGCAACCGTTTTTGTATATATTTGATTATTTTTTTAAATAGCGGGAAAACACGCAGATTTTGAGTTCAAAATCAATGGAAAACCCATAGCGTTATAAATACGTAGACGTAGACGTCAAACTAAACGCTTTTTACTCATATGTTTATACGGAAAGATGTACATCTGTTATCTCATGCCTTCAAGAGAAATTCTCTGAAATATAAAAAGAAGGCACGTTGCCTACGAACTTTACACTTTGCAGCAAAATACAAAACGTATCCACATATATTAACCGAAATTCTATGACATAAACGAAGTCATTTTGCCTACGAAGTATACATTTTGCTATAAAAGCACCTCCACACATCTTAAGCGAGAAGTGTATCGCTTTCCGCGATATACTGGGCGTAAAAACTTTTAAATATTAACAGAAACGTGTCTAAGCACATACACGTAATACGTTTCACCTGTACGTTCACTTAATAGTGCATGTATCAAGGTTTTCTATTTTCAACCTTGGGTTAAACAGTAGGGTAGACTGGACTTTTTAGCCTTGGTAAGGCAGCCAATGTAAGAGGAAAGATTACTATGAATTAAAACCCAT